>OY776112.1:468852872-469297872 GCA_963675035.1 Allygus modestus
TACAGTTTTTATATCAGAATTTTAAAAAAACTAAAGAAATTTACTATCAAAAAAAGCTTTATACTCTTTGGAAGAACTATAGTTTAAATGGCGTACGACCTTGATAGAACTACCGGTAAAATAATAACTTGTATCAAAAATAAGTAAATAAATAAACGACTTTCATAATCTGACACCGTTCTTGTATGTTTTTAAATGTACACAATTGAATAAAGATTTATTGAATAACTCCCTTTTCTATACCAAATTAATAATGGTAATTTTTATGCACATGCAAAACTAATTAAAAAGATCAAATACATTTGAGAGTTGTAGATTCAAACTGATACGTACATCACGAGTGTTGTTTTCAAGGGGATGCATCACTACAAATGCATTCGCGGATGTAGAACTTGTACAAACATCTCTCTTCGTTGAAGTATCCACTAAAACTACGTTCCTTTGGACGTCATCCAAACAGTACAACTCTTGAGTACTTTTAAATTTAAATAAACGTATAGTTGAAGTAATTACTATGCTTTATGTAGAGGATTATATTTTGCTTGTTCGTCTTCAGACTTTCTTTCAAAGTTTCTTTAGAACAACAAGTTTTATGTCTTGGTGGTTGAGTAATATTTCACTAATACAAACTCAATATGATCAAGAAATACAAATTTTTACTTAACCTTTAAACAACAACAAAGCTTACGACAATATCACAACAAGAAGGGTAACAATAACCAATTATGGTCACACAATGTTATTTGACATGCGAGCGAACTTAGCTTGTTCATAACAAAATAAAACGATGAAACATGCGCAAACACTTTGGGAAAAAATTACCATAACAAAATAAACGAGTTCGCACGCAGCACGCTGACGTGAGGGAAGTGAATTTCCAAATAAAAACTTTTAAAACTCAAAATCAGTGTAAAAACATACATTTGTCCAATTTTTATTGAAATCTGAAAACATTGATTTTTTGGCTGTTCTGATACTCCTGGTTTCATTTACTTGCAAAGCTGGGAATACAATTTTGCCCAATATAAGGTTAGGAGAAGGTCCAGACAGGCTTGAAAGTAGGTGTGAGGTTGCTGGGGATGATAAAAATACTCTAACAAAGGAATAACAGGCTTTTCTAGTGTAAAACCCCCATAAGACAACGTACTGTGTTTAGTCAATACACATTTTCTTTAATAACTCGGTAAATATTTATGCTAGAATGACGAAAGAGGGCTTAAAACTTTTGACTCTCTAATTCCCATCTTTTTACATGCATTTATTTTACATCTGAAGCTTGTATGACCATTTTTCGGCCCAAAAACTCAAAATTTTAAAGATTAATCCCCCATAAAAGGGGTTTAGAGTTTTCCGATTGTTTTGCCCAACGAACTTGTCCAACTGATTACAGAAAGGAACGTTCTTACCAAATTTGAAGTAAATTGGACAAAAATTGCGATCGCTATAGTGCAAACACATATATATATATATGTCTCTCTCTCTCTCTCTCTCTCTCTCTCTCTCTCTATATATATATATATATAATTTTGAACGACCCCCCAAAACGTGTTCAGGGGGTCACGTTAGGAACTTCTATGGTGGTCCCGGGCTTAAGTTTCACCGTGCGGGTCATGCTAATAGTTCACTTTCCATAGGAAATTCACTAATAAACACCGATGAAAATTAAATAAATAAAGTAACTTAACAAACTATTAAAGACATTCGAAGGCCAAAGGCCGGGCTGAAAATTAAGGAGTAAGCCTGAAATGGCCTGCAAGCGAACTGCACTTCGGCCTTATTAGGAATATTCCGGGGCTTAGGTTGCAAACCCGCAGACCTTCTCCTAAAACCTACACCTACTTCAGACCACCAAAATATTTAATTGTGATAAGAAACTGTAAAATTTGTTAAGCAGCTAATCAGATTATTTTTTGTTCCCATTATCAAATATAGTGAAAAGTATACAGAAATAGTTTTCCATAGTTAGGATCAAATTAACTGAAGTTAGATAACACCATGCAAAAAGGTGTTGAGCTAGTTTGGAAATAACATAGAAACTGTTGATGACCATGCGAGTATTTCAAATAACAGTCTGAAAAAGTTAACAATTGTAATTTAATAAAATTAAATGGATTTGATATTTTAACAACTTTGGGGCATTTGGGGATGTTCGTATCAAGTGGTATAAGAATTGCGTCAGTAGAGTTATACTGGAACTTTGATAGACTATTGGACAGAGCTTAAATGATGTACGAAGGGTTTAAAATAACTAAAGCTCTTCCCATATAAAAACATCGGACGCAATTAAAAACCGTTATTATGGAAGTATTATTAAATCTGTGGGATGTATTAAAACCAGCAGTTGTTTGAACAATTAAATATCAAATTCAGTTACAAAGGTTCCCCATGAAAATATAATAGCATCTGATCTTTGAGTGTAAAGGTCGTAACGGGCAGAGATATACTAAAATGTTAAGATTAAAAATACATCTACAACAAATATATACAATTTGTATAGTTTTATTTCATTCAATGAAGGACTAAGGGGTTCACCCACTGTCTATATGTGAAATTTTTTTGTCTTGTCAATTGTAAATGCTTTAATGGAAAAGCGGTCCAAACCCCTCAGTTTAGGTAAACCCCTAAAACCCCGGCCCAGACCCCTAGAACTGAAACCGTGAATGTTATAATCAGAATGCAGACCTCTAACTGTTCTAAGGACAGTGAAATGGCCAACATGTCATTATAATAATTTCTTTGGCAATCGTAATTAGTTCAATAACCATCGGTCATATATTTTCAGAGTCCATCCATGGATTTTAACCACGACTAACTCCTAAACGGCTCTCGTCCCTGTGGGGTCGAGCTTTGCTCGTAGGAAAACAACATATCGATACTTTAGTGTTACTTCTATTACGTTTATTTTGTTATGACTTGAAACCCCATAAGTTCAATGTTTAAATATTAAAATGAGTTTTCATTAAAATTTGTGTCTTTCCTGAGGATAAAGAATTTATCAATCGATTTCAGAGGCCAAAACCTCCTTATTTACAAATCTTAAGCAAAATCCTTCCGCTGAATTCTGAGATACATTTCAGTTCAGGGTAAACTTTTTATATTTAAATGCGTTTTGTTACGTAATATTTACAATTTTCGTGAGATAAATTGTATTGATTTTGATCGCCAAATATACTGAGGCATGTTAAAAACGCATTAAAAATCCGCATAAATTCCGAACAGTTTGGTTTTCTTATTTACACATTGTCCTAGGGAGCGATACTCATTAAACTCATTAAAGCAAATTTAGTTTTTATTTATTGTTGCTCGACTTTCAGAATGTGACAGTCCACTGATTAATAATGAAATATAATATTTCCTTAGAATTTATCTTTCCTCGCATTGCTTGCTATAAATAGATTTATTTTCCAATCGGTTAGCCGCAAAGTTCAAATTGTTTACGCTACTTTTATCCCCTACAATAGCACGTGACTGACCTAACCTAACACACCAAAACAAACAAGCACACCACGTGATCACTCTTTAATTTCTACATCTACTAACTACACTAATTTATTTTCAATTAAAAACACACACATTTATGACTTTCTACTATTAGATGCAAAAAATAAAATATAAACTAACCGAAACGTCACTGACTATCGGATAGCCGAGCTTGCAGCGCGAACACAGACCGCGAACTGTGTTGAAGGAACGGCAGCTGTGGAGACTAGCGACACACACACGCACACCCACGCACCTGCGCTGGCAACGTGAGAACACATTCCTCACTCTGTTTACTTTCTGTACCGTTGGAATATAAACTTGATAAACTCGGTTATAGCCGAGGCTAAATCAAGGGATAATATTAAGCGCGTGCAGGACATTAGCGAAATATTAATTTAAATTATGTGTTTGAAATATTTCAGCTTTTCAGTTCAGCTTACGTAATTTATCGTGACGGCTTTGCGTGGAATTTCCACTAAGTTCACGTCCCTTTGCTGAATCGATTTTGGGTCCGAGTTGCACAAAGTTTTGTTTTACTTGGGTTCGATTATAGGAATACAGAATTATACACGCTTTCTCTTCGGGAATGGAAATATAGCAAGGCGCCGATGCAACTTGCAGTGCAGAATCTGTATCTGAATTGCCTATGCACAATTTGTCACGGCGCATCAAAGCGTGGCCTGTGCTATGGTTTAACTATTTACGACTACCGACCATAGAGAGGTAATAATGGTAATATGTAATAATGGTAATATCTAATAATGGTAATATGTAATATATTACTTCTCTGTGTTACTGACATAATATTAATACAGACATGCATTACATAAGTTTAGGTTCAGTCTTTTTTATCACACCCAAAGGAATGTAATTATCACATGGAAATAAAGAGTGTGTCGTAAGTCTTTACAGTAAAATTAATTTATAAAAAGTAGTTCTTACTATCTCTACCTTATGTATATTTTTAAAATTTGAGTTATGGGTGGAAATATTAGTTTTGGTGCTCCCTGACCACAAAAAAGTGATGGATGTCTTTTATCTGGCTGGAAGTGAGCAGACCTAGAGACAACATGACTGAACCGATTTTTATGAGATTTGGTTTGGGTATTTAATTATACAAATTCTCCAGACTTTTTTTAAATGTTTGAGTATTAGAAGGTTATCTAAAATGCTACCCCAATTTAAATTCTATGTTTAATAAATTAAACATAAAGAAATTGATTGATTAACAAAGGTTCAAATGAATAATGTATGTTTCAGTCTTGTGATACCGTTTATTAAATACTAGTATTGGCGGCAGCTATCGCGACCGCAGGAAATAATCAGCTGTTTAAGGAACAAAGCTTGAATACTCCCGGCTCCACTAATATATGCTAAAATGGCCTAAAAACAGCCTAAAGTGACCGTAACTCGAATAAGGTTGCTTTTCAAGAAAAACAAACGACACGTGCAGCTACCCCGACCTCGATTACCCCTAACAAATATATTTTCGTAGCTTGGGAGCCGTTAGAGCTCGAGAAACAGCCGCGGACGGACGGACGTACGAAAATGGACTAAAATCAGCTTTAAGCTACCGTAACTCAAATAAAGTTGCTTTTCAAGAATAAAAAACGACACGTGCAGCTTCCCCGACCTCAATTACCCCTAACAAATATCTTTTCGTAGCTTGGGAGCCATTAGAGTTCGAGAAACAGCCGCGGATGGACGGACGTACGAAAATGGCCTAAAAACATAAGGCTTTAAGCTACCGTAACTCAATAAGGTTGCTTATCAAGAAAAACAAACGACACGTACAGCTTCCCCGACCACGATTACCCCCAAAAAGTATCTTTTCGTAGCTTTTGGGAGCCATTACAGCTCGATAAACAGCCGCAGACAGACGGACGCACGAAAATGGCCTGAAAACATAAGGCTTTAAGCTACTGTAACTCAATAAGGTTGGTTATCAAGAAAAACAAATGACACGTGCAGCTTCCCCGACCACGATTACCCCTGAAAAATATATTTTCGTAGCTTGGGAGCCATTGCAGCTCGAGAAACAGACACGGACAGACGAATGCACGAAAATGGCCTGAAAACATAAAGCTTTGCTACCATAACCCAGTAAGGTTGCTTTTCAAGAAAAACAAACGAAATTTACAGGTTTCCCAATCTAAATTACCCCTAAAAGTATATTTTCCTAGCTTGGGAGCCATTACAGCTCGAGAAACAGCCGCGGACAGACAGACACACGAAAATGACCTAAAAACATAAAGCTTTAAGCTAACGTAACTCAATTAAGGTTGCTTTTCATGAAAAACAAATGACATGTGCAGCTTCCTCGACCTCGATTACCCCTTAAAATTATCTTTTCGTAGCTTCGGAGCCATTACAGCTCAAGAAACAGCCGCGGACGGACAGACGCACGGAGTGGGCGGACGGACGCACGGAGCCACAGACAAATGCGAACTATAGTACTGATTGCAATAAAACATGTATGCTTTTGAAAAATAAATACCCCAGTGGGTAATATGGTATTTTGTTCAACTAATGAAAACATAATTTATTGCAGTGCTTAGATATATGATTTTAGAAACTTTAAAGAATTGTTTTTATTGATTAAGAATACCGGTAAGTAAAAGTTAAGATAGTCATATAAGTCAATCAAATGTACTGAATAACTGTGAGTAAGAATCCTTATTTGTACCTGAACTTTGCTATTTATTAGTAAGCCTTTTTAGCTTTATTTTTACTTTTCTTATAGTATTTAATTTCCTTTCAAACGTTTAATATCACCCACATTTGAAAGTTTAAGATAAAACATAATTTGAATTCAGTTGGCAGTTTGTACTTAAATAAATCTGAAACATAGTACATAATTCTGCATTAAAACCAGTATAATTTTACTAAAAAAATCTAAACAGGCCATCTTTATAAATGGCAACATTCTTACTAGTTCAGGAGTAAATAAGCATTATTATTTTCAGTTTTCATACTAAATTATTTATTTTAGCGAATTTCCCCTATAGGGAAGAAGCTATTACCGTAGTCGGCATGGTAAGACCTAGGCCCGGGACCATGGTAACTTTTCGTTTTGAGGTCCCCAGACCCCAAAAACACCATTCGTTCGAAACTGTATATATATATATATGTCCGTGGGTGCAATAACTCTCGTAAAAAAGGTCCGTTTTTGATGAAATTTGGTACAAACGTGTAAAGCAGCATTTATGGCTTTAAGTTCGAAAACCAGACGGATCGACCTATCCGAAAGGGTATTTTGGGGGGGTTTTGTACCCAAAAAATGGGTTTTTTGAGTTTTTTACATACAATTTTTGAAAAAGTAAAATTTTATTTTTTCCCATTGGAATCAGCTTAAAAAGACGCACAATTTGATGTTTTAATCATTGCTGTACATCAATTGGTTACTGAGATATTGAAAGTGCTAAACACAGTACGTTGTCCAATGTTATTCTTATGGAGGATAAGAAAAATTGTATATCTCGCTTATTTATCAACTTATCCTGACAAAACTTGGTATATTGCTTCATTTCACTGTGGTCTATTAATATTTGAACAAAAACCCATTTTTTGCCCGATAGTTCCTGTAGCAGCAAACCTGCATACTCAGCCCCATGTTATTCTTATGGAGAATAATTAACGTGTTATCTCCCTTAATTATGAACATTAATTAATAGAACTTGGTATGTGGCTTTACCTAGTTGAGTTATATTGATATTTGTATAAAACCCCATTTTTAGTCTTCCTTATTTCAGCAAACCTGCATACTCAGCCGCCATGTTATTCTTATGGAGAATAATTAAAATGTCATAAATCGTTTATTTATGAATGTATATTGATGAAACTTGGTATGTGCCTTTATGTGGTATTAAGATAAATTAATATGCATTGGAAATTCGCTGAGTACGCAGGTTTGCTGCGACGGGGGTATTTAAGATACCACCATGAACAACTATGTGAAAGTAGTAGTATAACTATGCAGCATTACCACTCTCCCCGATGATAAATAAGCAGTCCTTTATATAGTCCAGTTTGGTCAAACTGATTTTGTTTGTCAAAAGTAATAAAGTGTATGGAAAGTATCATACAAATATACAAAGCTCATTTTTTTAGTTTTTCTTTGGTTAAAACCTACAATAGTTGAGTATCATTTCAACTTGTGTTAAAGGGCCATACACATATTACGTAACACTTTTTTTATCATTTCAGACCCACTCCCTCCCCCATGTAACGCCCCATAATGCTTGAGCATACCCCCCCCCATTTGTAACTCAATCGTTGTAGGCTTTAAAACAGCTTAAACCTTTTAAACATTGTTATATATTAGCAATTTGGAGAATGGATTTCAATGAATCATTATACTTTAAATGACTTTATTTTAACATTTTTTTATAACTTATTCCAAATCAAAATGTATACAAACAAACAAGACTGTTACTAATAATATAAGCAACAAAATAAACTATCTCAGCTAAAACGTTACAAATTTAATTTATAACTAATACAAAAAATACAAAACACCTTAAACAACTAAAGATGTGGACAGCATTGCTGTATCCAGTAATGATTGTACACTCTAAAATAACACAAAACAAGTGTAAAGCAAAACAGAACTTACTCAAAACACGTTATGTATTTTTTTAGTTTAACTTTTATTAAAATAGTATTGACAGAAGTATTTTTATATAACAAAATGTAACCTTAATTTAGATATCAATTTGATTATTTTTTTAATTTTGAATGATTTAATACAATATCAAAAGATAAGGGAGTGCGCCAACTCTTAATGTGTTAATATGTTAATATGTGTGAGTTACGTAACGCTGATCCAAACCCCCCTCCCCCATATAACGCAGCATAACGCTACGCCATACCCCCTCCCCCCCTTAAGTGTGTTACGTAATATGTGTATGGCCCCTAACTGAGGAATGCAAGTGAGCGAAGCAAACTCCAAAAGAGGGTTTGAGGACGAAGCCTCCAATGGTGATAAGCCTAGTTATAAATACAGGGTTTCCGAAAAAGAATGACGGGATTTTGAACGGCCGTTGCTTGGGGACTATTCAAGATAACTAAACGATTTAAACGTCAAATAGAAGAGAAAAGAACTACGTTTTTTGTCATACCTTAATATGTTTCGATGTGAGCTCCATTTGTTGCTCTGCATACATCGAAGCGGTATTCAATTTTTCACCAAGTGTTGTGAAGCATCTCTGGTGTCACAGTTGCGATCGCTTCCGAAATTCGCCCACGCAGATGTGGCAAATCACGAATTTTCTCAGCATAAACAATGTTCTTTACGTAATCCCACAAAAAAAGTCCAAAGGGGTCAAATCAGGACTCCTGGGAGGCCAGGGAATAGGCGCACCCCTGCCTATCCAACCATTTGGAAACTTGTTAAGTGTGTCGCGCATTTCCCGAAGGTAATGAGGCGGGGCGCCGTCCTGCATCAAAATGACTCGTTCACCGGCTTGTTCTTCAGTTTGAGGAAACAAAAATTGTTCTAGCATATCTAAATAAATTATGCCATTAATTGTTTTTTCGGCGAAAAAGAAAGGCCCTATCACCCTACGTGCGCGACACACTGAACAACAAGTTTCCAAATGGTTGGATAGGCAGGGGTGCGCCTATTCCCTGGCCTCCCAGGAGTCCTGATTTGACCTCTTTGGACTTTTTTTGTGGGGTTACGTAAAGAACATTGTTTATGCTGAGAAAATTCGTGATTTGCCACATCTGCGTGGGCGAATTTCGGAAGCGATCGCAACTGTGACACCAGAGATGCTTCACAACACTTTACGAGAAATCGAAAATCGCTTCGATGTATGCTGAGCAACAAATGGAGCTCACATCGAAACATATTAAGGTATGACAAAAAACTTATTTCTTTTCTCTTCTATTTGACGTTTAAATCGTTTAGTTATCTTGAATAGTCCCCAAGCAACGGCCGTTCGAAATCCCGTCATTCTTTTTCGGAGACCCTGTATATACAGTTTTCTGGTAAACTAAATTCCATATTTTAGATTTTGGAGTAATTTACAACCTCACTTCCACAGGTTCATTCAAGTACTCATAAATTATCTGCTTTCAGTTGTTAAATCTAGAACTATTCTAAAAATTCCATGTCCACTATAATAAGTAATAATTAGTATTTATTCAATACCAATACTTTCTAGGCATTTTTTTTACCTAGTGTAACGATTTTTATTTTGTTTTTAGGATTCTCATGAATGTTTGGCGATGTCTCTGGTTTTTGAAAGTATAATAGTGGGTGCTTTATTTTCGGACGAGATTTTCTTTTCCTTCTACGTTTTCTTTTCACTGGTTGTTTCCTCCTTTTACTTTTTCGTTTGGTCCTTCTTGAACTTACCTTTCGTCTTCTTCTTTTTAAATCTATTTTTTCTTTCTTCTTTTTAGTAGAATGTGTTAATGTTTTCATAGTGGGAGAATTTGTTTACAAACAAATGAGTTAAAGTGAGCAGTGTTTTATGATTATTCCTACAACAGCCAGATCCAATGGTCTAATTTTAGATCCGTCGCGAAAATGATTCTTTAATATCGTATGTATCAGAAACATCACAGACAAAGAACCTACTTTTTACCAGTGTTAAACTCTTTTTAGTTTATGTAATTATTATTTTCACCTTCCTAATTTTAGTATTTATAGACATTTGTGTTTTGTCAAATCAGAATTGTGTAACTTATTTTATTTATAAGTATCCATGGATTTAAATATAAATGGTATCAACAATGAGTTGCATTGAAAGAATTTAAGAACGTTTGGACCTGTTTAAAATCAACTACAAAATCGGATTGTACATTTGCATTTATTTATGTTTCCAAAGTAATTACTCTAAATATAACTATTTTAAATAGATAAATTTATATCCTGTTATAATATGAGTTTACAATCAGTTTTGATGTTTGAGTTGATTTTCCACAAAATATACTGTATATGTCTACAAAAACTCTTATCCCACAGTTTTGTGAGAATTAAAATATTACCTGGAAAATATTACATGTATACCTCTTTTTAGATATCTCTTTCCATTTAAAAACAATATTTCTCAAGCATAAAATATGAAACAAATGTACTATAACTGATATGCAATGTACTTTAAAAACAACGTATCTTGGAGATAGATCAATAGGAATTCAATTTGCTCAGTTAATTATAGTATTTTTTATAACAAAATAGTTATAGTTAGACTATTAATAGTTTAAAATTTGACTTGTGCTAAAAGGTTTTTGTTAAACAAATTTTAAAAATATTACCAAGCCTGAAGTTGCTGTAAAGCATAAGAAAAGGAATTAACATCATTTTGATCCAAATAAATTAGTTTAGAATAGTTTTATAACAAATATTTACATATTAATAACGTCTTAAATCATTTAGCACAATTAGGAGGGGAAAAGGCCATTGAAATGCACTATATACATTCCCAAACCTGTTATTTAAATGAAAAATATATAATTTGTTTTATTGTATGTATGTTTGTGTTTATTCTGACTGATGAAATTCCAATCTGCATTACATGTTTTTATTTCAGTTCAGTTCAGTTTGAATGGTGCAGAGAAATGATACAGGGCTGGATCCTTTAGAGTCCACTGTGCTGCTCTGTGGAGCGTGCTATCGTGCGACAAAACTAACTCTACTGTCGATGGAATAAACGGGTACAAATGAAAACACGATTTAAATGTCTAACCTAATCAAAATATGTCTTTATTGCCCTGTCTAGCTTGTTAATAATTATCATAATAAATAACATACATTTATAAAATAGAACAGGCTACAAATTTCCACTCCAACAAAAATTATAACAGCTTAAAAATGATATGTCTTCACAATACAACTTATTGTGAAACTTAAGGGGACTTAGTCTTTGAGTCTACCGGCTACGGGTGGACTAGTTTAGAATTTGTTTAACTACAACTAACCTTAACTTATCACACGTATAATTAGAGTAGGATTTAAGAGTATTCAACTAACCGATCATTAACCCATACTTTATTAAAACTAAAAGCTGTATTTACTTTTATTTATTAAATAACTGTCTTTTATAAACACTTTAAATATCTTCACAATTTGTTCACATAACAGTGAAATCAAAGTTGGGTACTCTTTATATATTCTTTGATTTGTACTATTTGTGTATTTAGAACATATTCTGGTATAAAATAATTTGAAAAACTATATTAAAAAATATAACATAATCTCAGTTAAACATACTAATAATCTCTTAGCCTAAAACTTGAACAAATTCCCGTTTTAAATTTAAGATTTTTCTTCTAAGAAATATTTTATAACTAAGAAATAAAATATTCATTAAATTGTGAAAATATTTATGATAGTGCAATTAAAAGCAAACAAACCATACATTAATTATTATCTTTAAACCATTACAACTAAAATAACCTTAAAGTAATTAATGGGTATTCTACAGAGTATTTTAAAACATTGACTTAACTGTGATAAATTACAAAGAGATGATTAATACTTAAAAATATACATCGATACAATAAAGTGAAAACAGCAATAAATAAATTAAAGTACTCTAAATTACACTCTAAAATGGAAGACAATTATCAAATTAATATCATTCACAGATTTCCCCTTAAGTTCACAATCATTAAAGAAACAGAAAGTTGGCGTAACTAGCATATCGAAGAACATCTTAAAAATAGTTGCCATCCAACGACTCGGTGTAACAGTGATTAAACAATCTTAACACATAAACAAGGAACTAGTTTATGTCACGAATGCCCAAACAGCTAGTATAATTATTGGTGTTTTTTAAAACGATAATTTCAAAATAAATACTTTACAATAGTTTAGTTATCCTAACAGAAAACATACGCACACAACAATGACAACCAGTGTAACAGGGGTGGTTACAACACAGTAACTACGTTACAATGTTATAACAAACGGGTTACAACAAGGTAACTGAATCCGTTACAATGTTATAACGGGCAGGTCACAACAACGAGAGTAAAAAACGGGAGGTTATCGATTGATTGTACCTAAACACCCTGCGTTTCATCACATGTACAAGGAGTAAAAACAACAAACGGAATCAAACAGCGCAACAACAAGAAATACACTGAGAATTTGGTTTATACATTTTCTTAAAATAGATTCATCAACTGCTTATCTCACAAGCACAAAAGGTCAACATCTCTTTGATAATTTGGTGGGATTCGGGACAGGAGTGTGCAGGTCTTTCATTGATAATTGGTTCGATCGCTTTGATTTATCGCATCGATCATTGCTGCACAAACAGACTTTAAAAATACGACCAAGTGCCACTGGCAAAGCAGCATTATTGTTTTTTCAAGCATAATCTTATATAAAAATATGTTAGGGATTAATTTTTATGTTTTTTATATATTTGATTGACATACATATAGAAAAGAAGCATTTCAGCACATAGCGAGGTCAAACGTTAGCGGAAGCGATTCAAGACATCAGTCTATTTGGGCCATCTGTTTCATAATGTACTTGTTTGTGTTTAACAATCCGTTCACAGCTAACGGAGAATATGTTTTGGAAGCACTGATATTAAAACTATCTTGAATGAAATTACAATTCATACGACACTGCACACTCCGATGAAGTTTGTACAATAGCCAACAGATTGCAGCACATCCACCTCACGGAAACTGTGGGGTTGGCACCAGGGGGGGATGAGGGGAAGGGGAATTTCTGATGCTGCCACATATCACAGATATCAGGGTCATGACTACTTTCAAAAACAGGCCTCTGGCTAGTGATACAAAAACTATCTATGTAAAAAACACCTTAAAGAATCCAGTTATAACAAACACATTTCAAAGTTAAATCGTGTTCCAAAAGCAAAACAGTGATATATTTCTTTTCATTGCACATTTCGAGTAGCAAAATGCAAAGGTGGATTGTCTAACAGGATATAAAACGTGACGAGTCGCGATAACAAGTGAATATCTAGGGTGATTGAATACCTTAACTATTTTACTAAGATTATACGTCTTTTCTTCGGTTTGTGACATAAAATATTGATTTAATAGAAAACTTCTAATAAAAAATATATGATATCGACTCACAATTGATTGTAAATACATTAATAAAATATCTTAATTATCTTAAAAAATTACGACACTACAATTTATTACAAATGAAAATACTAATGTACATATATAATTAAAATATTACTGAAATCTTTTGATAACTCATACATGACTAGCATCATAAGAAAATGTTTAACCATAACATTCAATTATGCTATACTGCAGTTAAATTTAAATGAAAACTGTGGTACAAGAAAAACAATTGTAATCTTAAACGATAATTATCCTCAACTACATTGCAATGTACCTCTTTGAGATACCTGCTAATGATTGCGGGACTCTACGCCGTTATTTGTTGACCTAGCATCAGTTACAACATTTTAAACTACAAATCAATCTAGTCACTTGTTGATTATTCATGTTGTTTGTCTTCTGAACATATCTTCATCGTGTCAACTTCCATCTGAGCTGTTCAGGTTCATTTTACTTTATAATCACTGTGATTTTAGTTATATCTGTGTTTTGTGACACACCCATACCTTACTTCAGCCAAACAAATTTACATTTGTCATTAAAGAAAACAAATTATTCGCCCAAAAGCTTCCTGTACAGAATAATTTGTTGCTGAATTAAAAGCTACTCAAATTATTACTAAGGCTTGCGATACATTAGAAAATTGTTCCATTGAGAAAACACCAGCAGAACTTCTTGAATAACAAAATCAATATTTCAATACCCTTTGGCCTCTGATTACACAGATATAAATACTCGTCAAAGCCTTCAAGTCCTTGAAATATCAATTGTTTGCAATGTGTCTGTAATACACTAAAGTTTTTCAAAGTGAGCATAAATGACCCATCCACACAACTAATGATCTATAACAAGGCAAAAAATATAAATTTAAAACTAACCTCATTTTTCAAAAGTGAAAGTAGAGTTATTTAACAATTTTTATATTACAGTATGATCAGTTGGCTGAGTGGTAATTAAAGTGCTTTTCCGGTAAAATAACCGAATAAATCATTTAAGACATCTCACAGAATTCACTGGGCTATAGAATTATTTGACAGTAAGTACTCGAGTAAAACTATCGTCAAACAGCTCTTGTAGAAGTCGGTAGGATTTATAATGTTATAACATTATTTTTTAGGATTCAGATGAGATAAAATATAAAATAATCAACAATCGACCAAGCTCTAAGCAATCAAAACAAATAAACAGTAAAAGGGATGGGCATAAATTATTCTTAAAACATAAACATGAATTATGCCATACATTCCAAAATCCCTCCCAGCATTGTTAAAAAATTAACTTACTAATACATTAAAAATAAATGCCTATAACACCAAACATCCTGTAAATTTTCCTATTACATCAACCTGAAAACTTTGATTTCTAGGTAACCGCTAACAAAGTTTCATAGGTAAAAATGTATACTCTAAACTCGTTAATACGTTTGCTTTTGGAATACATATTGAAATGACGAATAACAAATTCTAGTAATTCTAAGATTTGTCAAAAACACGATCAAGTCTTATTTGAAGCTCTGTGCTACAGACATGATCCTGCCAGCCCTCGTGTGCGCTGTAACTTGTGCACGGGAGCCGACGCTTAACGAGATACGATTCCATCCATGTACATATATACAAAATCTTATTAAAAACCTACCTATAATTATTATCATGTACGAGACATTTATACGAAAAGGCAGATTACTCATGCTCTCTACTCTAGAACGACTGACATTTCGTAATCCTCGTAGCGTAAAACTCAAACCCGTTCATCGGAACACCGTATAAAGATTTAAACGATTAACTTTACAAAAAAATACACCGATTACAAAACAATGCGAATATATATTTATAAAAAAAACACTAATACATTTTAGTTAGTGACACACCACACGAATAGTAACCGACAACGACGTTTGTACTTTGCAAGCCTAAGAGAATGGAAGTGAACGCTCGAGTAGTGTGTCTGTTTAGAACTTTAAAGAGCCGGGAAGTTGGTCACACGCTTTGACTCGCCACCGAGTTTGACCTTAGATGACGTTGGCTGTGTCGTCGATTGTGGAGGCAGCACAGCGCTCAGGCTCGGGCGTCCCAACGGAACAACTTGCACCAGTGTAGGGCATGTGCGACCCTGTATACTATTTGGTCAACAAAGATTAGACAAGAGCCTCGAGTACAAGTTTTTAAGTTGTCAGCTAGACCTGAGTTTATTATCACTTAACACATGAGATGGCTTGGATGACAAATTTTACAGCAGTAGTCACAAATGTATTTTTAACAAGCGGTTGAAATGTAATCACTGCAATATCTCTAAATCTGACAAAATAACTTACATGTAAATTCAAAAATTGTAGTGATTGAAACCCCGCTTGTTGTAATCGGAGCGTGATTGCTTGTGAGTTACGATTTTCGAGTGACAATGCCCACAGCTTAATTGCTAAGTCAGCAACTTTTTTTCTGTAACTCAAAGTTAATTTTTCGTTCATAGCTGTTTAACTTATTATAGTCAGTATACGTTATGACTAATGCTGATTAAAATTAAATTGAAACATTTAAACGTTTTTCAACTCCAAAAAAACTCATGTCTTTAATTTGAGGCAAATTTGTCAGCATCTTAACAAACAAAATGGTCATCATTGTCCAACACATATTTTAATTTAAACCAAAAGGAGATGAGTATGAGTTTAAACGTTTTGTAGTGCAAGAGAAACACTGAGACAACCCGACATCCGGACCACTACAACCAACAGCCCATCACATCGCCTCAGCCCAATACTGCCTTCACAACCAGTCACAACTACAGTAACAACTGCCCATCCAGCCACTGTGAAACAGAACTGCCTACTACTGAGTCTGTATGATCATTTATTGTCTAAAGCATTACTTAACACCACTGAGAACAGAGACCAGCTAACTATTTCAGTACAGAATATAAACCACATAGGAACTTGTACTGCTCTATGGAACCTATGTTACAAAATCTACTTAGTTTTGTTTCACTTGAATTTAATATGTGATCTGTATAACTCCAAATAAAATAACATTAAAAAGGGGTAAAAATCTGATCTGTCAAGATATTTCTGGCACTTGAGTGTTTTAATATTCGTCGTACTAACTAGAAATTTTTTTAAATAAGTCTTTTTGTGTAATTTACGACATTAGAGTTTCTTAATGTTTTGAAAGGGAAAGGTCCAAACCCTGGTCTTGCTACTCTAAACGTGACCTGCTCTTCGAAAGTGACATTAAATATAATAGCCCAATGACAAATGGTCTAGATCGAACCCTCACAAATTTTCAGATTTTTCTCAGGATCGATCTGATGAACTTCATATCACGAAGCGAGCTCTCTTACTACACTACCCAGCGAAATTAAAATTTAGTTCCAACTTTACATAAATTATGAACTTTTAAAATTACTGATGATGTATATTACTCCAAAACACCACCATAGTTACAGATATATAGATGCAAAAGAGCGTATATTAATCTTGTTTATGTAATTTACCTTCAAACTAGCTTCACTGAACTAGTGAAAAATTGAACTGGAGATACAAATTTAGTATTCAAATTCTCAAAAACACATTATATTACAATTCTATTGTTTTAATATTTATTCAAAAACGAACAATAGACCTTTTAACTTATTAAGAGCAACCTCCTCATACTAAAAAAGTGTTTAAAATAGAATTATGGATTGGACATATCTATTTTTTTGTAAATAACGTTTTAGGACCGACGCTAAACTGTATAATGAAAACTGTGGCAAGTGTCACAACTGTGACTCCTGGGACATTGTGACTCCATGTTAAAATACAGCATACTACTAGCAAGTGGCAGAGCTGCAAAGCACCATGGGGTTGGTGAGCCAAGTGAGCCGGGCCCGGGACTCTAATATCCTATAAAAATACTCTAGTATTAACACATTAACTGCATTAATCAGGCAGTTTAACATTAACATTAAATTAACATTTGTTTCCATGCTAAGCAACCGTTGGGAATCCCGCGCCGCAATGATTGCGTTAATGAGCACCAAGGCTCTACAATGTACACAAGGACAAACAATCCCTTTCTACTTTGATTACCCCTCATCCATACTAATATACAACAACGGAGGTTTTTATCATAATCTCTGTTTCTTTGTACTGTAATATAACTCCTAAACTAATTGAGCTGCAAAAGCATGAACGTAGCTAATGTGGGTCACGTACTGGCCTATTCACGCTAAAATCCCAAAAGGCTCTGCCCCATCGGTCTACAAAGTTAAAATGTTCACTCTAATTTAAATAGATGATTTAAAAAGGTGTTCATTACGTGAAATCGAAAGCAGCTTACGGAACTGTTGTATTTCCCGGGTGAAGCTAGGTACTTGAGTAACGAATGGAGTCATACAGAGCACATAACCTCAAGCAGCTGGTGGGCAGCGGCTCGCGGTGACCACAGTGGGTGCGGGTGGGGAGGGCGACTGGCTCAGAAGAGTAGGAAGGACACTCGGGTGCGCCGAGCGTCCCCCTTGCCTCTGCGAGCCATCCCGAACTGTCATATGTTCGAGTCCGTGGCCGACCCCCCCCCCAGCTTACCCCCCTCCCCTCCAGTGCCGGAGCCTGACCCCTCGTCATCTCTCATACTCCCCCCACCCAACCCCCGGGTAGACAGCCCTCGGAAATCCAGGTTATACTGAAACAGAACAGAAACATAATTAGTAGAGCGAATCAAACTTTTATTTGTATGTAACTAACAATGATAATTTGATTTGTGCTTGATAATATGGAGGTGATTAAATGATCAATGAGGAAATAAGAGGGAGCAGAGATAGCTGCTACCCCGACCAAGAAACTATTAATGAAATGTTAAGGTGTGTGCTAAACAAACACCTTTAAATTAACAACTAAACAACTAACGTAATTAATTTGTGCTTTTTAGTTTGGAGATCACTTAATGATCAATGAGGAAACATGAGAGTGCAGGAAAAATTACCCCATATCCAATTTTTATTAGCTGTATTAAAAATTGTGCAGATTGAAACTTCCCGTTATTTACTTTTCCTTCAAGTAAACAAGTCAGTTCCGTACAGTAGAAGCACAGAGAAGTCTGTTGACAATATATTTGTATTTATTCATGATTTTATTCAACACAGCTAATATGGATGTCCACTTTCGATAGATGATAACTAGAAGGATGTATTTTGCTTGGTTTTACTCTCCAAACCATGCATATTAAACATTTTGTTTACTGTATTTTGTATGCAAAATTAAAGTTGTTTTTAAAATTCAAACTGTTATTACCTAAACACAAACCTAGTTTTGCCATGCAATCATGTTGAGGACCTTCAAATAAATTTATGAAGTTTAGTTTATAGTATTGCAATAATAATATGAACTAAGTTTTAAATGCCTATTGCTGTTAGTTACATTTTTGCAGAAGCTTAAAGCACACCAGAGCCGATTAATTACTACTGAATTATATCTTATTCATAATCATGCTTTCTTAAGCACTTTTTTATCTCAAAGCATTCAAAGTACCCCACTTGACTGTTCTAAATAGTTAATAACTGGATAAATTATATAGTTTGCTTAGGTAAAAAAAAAGAAAGTATAGTTAACATTTTACAAAAAACTAAAGAAGACAGCATAAAGCATTAAAAGCATTCTGTTTATGTATTTTACTATGATTTTGCTTCTACTTTTTGAAATGAAACAGCCATTAATTTGTTCTCACTCCTTTTGGTGTAATAGATCGTTCCAATCAAATGACAGTTTTAGGACAAACCGTTTTGCTTTTTATTTAGAATTGTGAGAAATAATCATTGGTATTGATATAATTGAGTCAGTTTATTAAAATTTTTGTTTTGGGATGAGCAAACGGATGTTATTAATATTTAAATAATATTGAGTTAATAATATTTGCATGTATTAAAATAATGCTCTTTACTTATAACCAGCACACCTAGGCAGGACAGGTTATGGGATGGAATAGCGTCCTTCCTCCCATATCACAGCAAATTTGTCTTTGGAAATGTTTACAATTTACTGAATCAACTTTTAGGATTGCATCCGAGGAACTTTCCTGTGTAAGATTGTATAAGATTTATCTTCAATGATCTTACTGAAAAAGTTTTTGCCCACAACAATTTTTTGTTATAGTTTTATTTTAATTTTAAATTTTTAGTTTGAAAAAGTACCTTTTTCCACTATTCTGTCTACATGATCTTTCAGAGTTATTGAACAGAAAACTTTAAACAACTACAGAAGACTAACTATCATGTTAATGGCAGTTTTGTTTAAAACAGTTAGTTTGGGTACCAGTCACTTTGAACACAAGTAGTGCTAGGTCCCTCAGAGAGGGGGGGATGGGGGGGATGGTACACCCGCTGCCAATTAGTGCTAGGTCCCTCAGAGGGGGGATGGTACACCTGCTGCCAAGTAGTGCTAGGTCCATCAGAGGGGGGATGGGGGGTGAGGGGATGGTGTGAGGATGGTACACCCGCTGCCAAGTAGTGCTAGGTCCCTCAGAGGGGGGGATGGTACACCCGCTGCCAAGTAGTGCTAGGTCCCTCAGAGGGGGGGATGGTACACCCGCTGCCAAGTAGTGCTAGGTCCCTCAGAGGGGGGATGGTACACCCGCTAGGTCCCTCAGGGGGGATGGTACACCCGCTAGGTCCCTCAGGGGGGATGGTACACCTGCTAGGTCCCTCAGGGGGGATGGTACACCCGCTAGGTCCCTCAGGGGGATGGTACACCCGCTAGGTCCCCCAGGGGGGATGGTACACCTGCTAGGTCCCTCAGGGGGGATGGAACACCCGCTAGGTCCCTCAGGGGGGGGTGGTGTGGGGATGGTACACCCGCTGCCAAGTAGAGCTAGGTCCCTCAGAGGGGGATGGTACACCCGCTAGGTCCCTCAGAGGGGGGATGGTACACCCGCTAGGTCCCTCAGGGGGGATGGTACACCCGCTAGGTCCCTCAGAGGGAGGGGGATGGTACACCCACCAGGTCCCGCAGGGGGGGATGGTACACCCGCTAGGTCCCTCAGGGGGAATGGTACACCTGCTAGGTCCCTCAGAGGGGGGATGGTACACCCGCTAGGTCCCTCGGGGGGATGGTAAACCCGCTAGGTCCCTCGGGGGGGATGGTAAACCCGCTAGGTCCCTCAGGGGGGATGGTAAACCCGCTAGGTCCCTCGGGGGGGGATGGCAAACCCGCTAGGTCCCTCGGAGGGGATGGTACACCCACCAGGTCCCTCAGAGGGGGGGATGGTACATCCGCTAGGTCCCTCAGGGGGGATGGTAAACCCGCTAGGTCCCTCAGAGTGGGGAATGGTACACCCGCTAGGTACCTCAGGGGGGGATGGTACACCCGCTAGGTCCCTCAGAGGGGAGGATGGTGTGGGGATGGTACACCCGCTGCCATTCCTATTAAGGACCTGACTTAATCCCCAGTCCATTCGCTGCCGCCTCTCACGGCGACCCAACTCATGATACTACTAAAGGACTGCGACCCTTCTCCCATTCCAGTCAGCCTACTGTAGTGTTTCTTATAGATTTATGTGGTTATTGGAATGAAAATATTTGAATTCAACTAAATCTAAGAAAAAAAACATCACAGTCAAAATATTTGGCATAAATACAAAAGAAATCTTAAAAAGTGCTTGTGTACACCGTCTTTTGGGAGTAGGATGAAAATAAAAAATTTTACAGTTTTTGTAACTAGCCTGCAGGGGCGGTCTCCCAGAATTCTTGTCCTAACTTAGATCAAAAGCCACTCCAAACCCAACCAAACTATCTAACTACAGTAACTTTTAAAAATTGAACCTCAAGCATATTATACTGAAGTTAGTTATTTCAAGACAGCAATGAATATACTTTAAATAAAGTAAAGCTTAACATGTAGCTGCTGCACTTACAGTTGATTAGAAAAGTTAAAATTTGCAAGTAAAAGTGGTTATAAGAAAGGTTAAGCCGGAATATATAACGACTCTTGCATCCTACAGTCTGGGGACCAATATTTCCAGCATAGTTTTAGTTTGATAGTAAAGTTAATCCTGCTTCATGCAGAGAATTTAAATGCAAATTTACCGAGTAGTATCTAACTTATACAAGTTTTCAGCAGATGCACAATCATCAAATTACAAAGTAAATTTGAGGAATAAAAAACTGTTATTTTACCAAACGATTAATATCCATAGTGCTAAATAAGAAAATAAAAACATGGGTTAGAAAATAAACCTTTATAAAATAAAAGAGACTTAGTAAGTGGTTTTCAAATATAAAGCGTACAAAAAAATTACAGGCGTACTGAACTATTATAATGATTATGTGTTTCACACATCCCAATATGGAACAGCGCTATCGCACGTCAATTATGGTGTTAATGCCTGTTAGTCTTGCACATCACATATGTGCCAGAGCTACCAGATATCAATTATGGTGTTAATGTCTGTTAGTCTTGCACATCACGCATGTACAAGGGCTATATCTACATCAATTATGGTGTTAATGTCTGTTAGTCTTGCACATCACGCATGTCCCAGGGCTATATCTACATCAATTATGGTGTTAATGCCTGTTAGTCTTGCACATCACATATGTGCCAGAGCTACCAGATATCAATTATGGTGTTAATGTCTGTTAGTCTTGCACATCACGGACGTACCGAGGTTATCACACATCAATTATGGTGTTAATGCCTGTTAGTCTTACACATCACAGATGTGCCAGAGCTACCAGATATCAATTATGGTGTTAATGTCTGTTAGTTTTGCATATCACTCATGTACCGAGGCTATCAAATATCAATTATGGTGTTAATGCCTGTTAGTTTTGCATATCACGCATGTACCGAGGCTATCAAACATCAATTATGGTGTTAATGTCTGTTAGTTTTGCATATCACGCATGTACCGAGGCTATCAAACATCAATTATGGTGTTAATGCCTGTTAGTCTTGCACATCCCAGATGTGCCAGAGCTACCAGATATCAATTATGGTGTTAATGTCTGTTAGTTTTGCATATCACGCATGTACCGAGGCTATCAAACATCAATTATGGTGTTAATGTCTGTTAGTCTTGCACATCACGCATGTACCGAGGCTATCGAGGCAGTGTTCGAGCCCGCACTGCCAGGGACGAAGCTGGAGTTTGTTGAACTTTCCATGGAACTCTCGTTGGCATTAGTAGGTCAAACTGCCATACCAGAACCATAATTGTTGATTACTATTTAAATGTAATTATAATGGACATTTTTATATGATAATAAATCTTCACATATGCTTTTAACAGTAAATAAAACAAAAAACGAAATGCATATAAATCTTATTTGACAAGCCTTTTTATTACTAAAAATAGCATCATATAACCTTTTTTATTTTTAGAAAGATTGATTAATGATTAGGATCGTATTGTCATACAATTCATTTCCGTTTATCTACTTAACTTCCAAAATCTAAAATATCTTCGTCATCTACCCATAGGTTGAAGGAAAAGATACCTAATGCTTCTTTCCACATCCTTGATCATTTATCGTTTGAACAACTTTTATGACTATTTGTTAGCCCACTATTGTGATCAGAAGAGCTAGTTGTAGTTACCTAATATTGCGCCAAGACTAAATATCCAATGGCTCATTGACTTTGAACAAGAACAACAACTGTAACTTAAAAGTGCTGTAACTTAAGGGGTAATTAACTGTAATAGTGTGTTTGTAATAATAAAAAAATAGATAATAAAAAAAAGTTATAAGTTAGACCCACCTTGGTGGCACAGACAAAGCATGTGGTGACCACCTTAGAAATAACACTCATAAGGTTCTTGGTTTCGTGAATCACGCTGTCCACCTTGGTGAACGTTGCCGCCTTGCCGACGGTAGGATTCTTCACCGTGAACTGCAGCTGCTGCACGTATGTCGGCACTCTGTCCAACTGTTCTAGGAGTTCTTTTTTATGAGATCCTAAAGGCACCTGGGAACAATTTGGATTAAAATAGGTTTTAAAACTCAATCCGTCCATACTGTGAACTTATTTATATATTTAACAATCATTGAAAATAAACATTTGTGGTCAGTTTGAGGCAACTGGGGACTAAATAAGCTACGTTTGTTCATCGAGTGTTAACTAACGGGTACTCAGACTCGAGTGATGTTGAAAATGTACATTCACTACTTTCATAACATGGCAGACAGCAATTCATGGAACTTTGAAGGGTTTTAAGTATTAAGAGAGGAACAAATCAGATAGTTATAAGAGAGTCCCATAGACAAAGACAGGATGGTATCACTCATGCTAGACGTAGCATGCAGATTGAAACTTAGAACTTAATCGGGGCTAGAACAGTATTATTTTACTTTTGAGTTGTTAGAAATGTTTCAGTGTTCAAGGTGAATTTTATAATGCTTAATTTTAAATTACTTAAATTTGGTTTTCATTTTCTCGTTACCACTATTAAGTATGTTTTTGTTTAGATATTCTCATAATTTTGTAGAGAAACTATTGTTTAAAAGAAAATTAATTTTTATATTTTAGATTGTACAAATCCTGCTGCGTGCAAAGGGTGTTTATCTAAGACCAGTTTGTGAAAGTAAACAGGGATTGTATCTATGTAAAAATCTAAAATCTACAGGAAAACACAAAACTTTCCTACGGCATTCATGGGCGGATTTCTGGCAGAGTATACTGAGATAAAAATTTTGATTTTTAAAATATGTTTTAAAATGTTTTTGATATTTTTATGAGTTAATGTTGTTTGGAAAACATTGCATCACCTTTTTCATCACTTAAAATTAACTTCATTTATGTTAGATACCAAAGAACAGAACTATGATAATATATGAGACGTAGGGTGCATGTGTGCCACACAAAGCATGAAGGTAAGCCTATAACAGCGATGTGAGCGTGTGTGGCATAGGGTAGCAGTTCTGTGCGAGTGTGATGAGATGCCCGGTGACTGCTTACCCTGTCTCTCACTCTTTGCCGATCACAACGTCACTGTTCGACTGTTGCTGAGCAGTGATGTGTCTGTGTTTTTAGTGAATTTCCTTTGGAAAGTGAACTATTAGCATGACCCGCACGGTGAAACTTAAGCCCGGGACCACCATAGAAGTTCCTAACGTGACCCCCTGAACACGTTTTGGGGGGTCGTTCAAAATTTTATATATATATATATGTGTTTGCACTCTAGCGGTCACATTTTTTGTACGATTAACTTAAAATTTGGTAGGGACGTTCCTTTCTGAAATCAGTTGGACAAGTTCGTTGGGCAAAAGAATCGTAAAACTCCAAACCCATTTTTTGGGGATTAATCTTTCAAATTTCGAGTTTTTGGGCCCAAAAAGGGTCTAAAAAGCCCCAAATGTAAAATTAATGCATGTACAAAGATGGGAATTAGTGAGACGAAAGTTTTAAGCCCTCTCTCGTCATTCTAGCATAAATATTTACCGAGTTATTAAAGAAAATGTGTTTAGACTAAACACAGTACGTTGTCTTATGGGGGTTTTACACTATAAAAGCCTGCTACTCCTTTGTTAGAGTACTTTTATCATCCCCAGCAACCTCACGCCTACTTTCAAGCCTGACTGGACCTTCTCCTAACATTATAATGCGCAAAATTGTATTCCCAGCTTTGCAGGTAAATGAAACCAGGAGCATCAGAACAGCCAAAAAATCAATGTTTTCAGATTTCAATAAAATTTGGAATACTAGTATGGTTTTACACTAATTTTAAGTTTTAAAATTTTTTATGTGGAAATTCACTTCCCTCACGTCAGCGTGCTGCGTGCGAACTCGTTTGCTTTTACTATGTGATGTGTATATACACTAATTTTGCCTGGTTTATTTAGTCTGTTATTTGGATCTGTTTTTATTTTATTTTTTTTCAACGAGGTTCTCAAAACTACACAAATAAAAAAAATTTCAAACTACAGTTTTGGTGTTTTTTACATTTAAAAGTTAAATACAAGAGAGTAATGTAGTAAAACAAATAAAAATTGGTAGGACTTAATTGAAACAGAGGTTTTTTATGTTAAAAGAAGTTCACAACCCTAAATCCGCCCATGACAGCATTTTGACACTTCTGTCTTGAATGGTTTTATAAAAAAATACAGGATTATACATAGAAAAGATATATTCACTCAAATGGTATAGAAGGAAGCATAATATGTAAAAGTTAATTACTTTATTTAATTTATTCTATGGAAGAATTAAACTTTTAGATATAAACTAATGTTTGACGTCAATCTATAAAAGAATGCACTTGCAGAGTTTACATTTACAGTTAGCCATAAGCATAGTTAGAAGGTATTTAACATCTATTTTAGAGAAGGCTGGATCTGATTTTTTACCTGTTAAGGTTATCATACCACACAACTACAGAGGACCTGAAATGCAGTCCAAAGATGCAGGCTCGCAGAAGAGAAAGAGAGACAGACATAAAGAGACAGACAATCAAGAAGTTCAATGAAACAAAAACTCACTCGTCGAGGAATACCAGTCTTGGGTTTGAGTGTTTTACAATTAATTCCTGGTCAGATTGATATACATACATCATAATACTGGCCTAAATATCCTTATTTAAAAAGAAAAACACTCTTGATAGGAAAGAGCACCAGTGCTAAAATTAAAGACCATTCCCAATTATTAATTAGAACAAATGAATGTCAGCAAAACCGACTGTTCAGTATAGCCAAGTTCAAGTAAAAAATTATTTTTTTGAATTTTAACACTTGCTTAAAATTAGATCAAGTAGACAACTAGAAATAAATATTGATAATTGTAGAATTTCTTAAAGTCTAACGTACAGTAGGATCTCATAAACTCGACACAATGTGGACTCAGACACTGTCGAGTTTGGTGAATGTTTCCTGGAGTTACATTGAGGGAGAAAACCCAAACTTAAACTTTAAATTTATATTAAATCATATTTAAACACATTACAGTAAAATTCATTGTTGGTGAAGGTGAGTTTATGTTATGTTCACCAAAACTTTGTTTTTACTAATAAGTGATGGAAAATGTCCGCAATAATTCCTTAAATAATACATTACAGTAGTCCAAAAACACATTACAAAAACCTTCCAACAAAAATACACGCTGCAGAGGACTGTGCAGTAATATGAAAACCACGAGAAAGACTGGAAATGCCAAATTTTCTTAGAAAGACCAAAAAACAGAAGCGCCTTTGGTAGATCGAGAATTGGAGGCGCTTGAGGTATGGTTGAGTGCCGGAGGCACTTTATGTTATGTACGTTGGCAAAACAGAGTCTTTGTTATCGGGAGTCGAGTTTGTGAGGCTCGACTGTACTTTTGTTTATCAAATGATAACGAACTTTGCTATTTCTTAACATAAACAATAAATGACATCTAACACTGTTTAGAGTAAAACAAAATTATTTAATTACAAACACAGCTAACAATCCAATTCCTCGACGAGAGAGTGTTAATGGTTCTATAAATAACACGCTTAGAGCTGTCTAATGAGCATGATGTCAGCATGCAAATGAAAACTGACACATCCACAAATAATATTAAAATCATAATCACTGTTTTGGTAAATGTGTGTATTTATTTATAACCATCAACATATTTTAAAATAGTATTAAAATATACAAAACATATTAAATATACAAATATATATTAAAACATATTTATGGTCTGCGTTATTTACTGATTTACTCTCACTTCCGCTAAAATTTAATTAAAATATTAAAGTTTCAAACATTGATTTTAAGACAATTGTTCATTAAATAAATTAAATACAAAATTAATAAATCAAGAAGTATGTTTTTGGTAATAATTAGTTTTAGTTTTCTGGGAATGAATTAAATGTATGAGCTTTTAAAAAATAAACACAAAATATTACTGTTTGGACGAAGTAAAGAAAGGAAAAACTTTAATGCCAATATAAGAGCTAAATATTTTTTATAGACTACAAAAGCCATTGACAAATTTAAACTATCCTAACCCATTGCAGACAGTTGATTTTCTAGCGGCACGTCACTAGTTAAAGAATCTGATTGCTTTTCGCTGTGATTTTATCAGTCCTCCTCAATGAAAATCGTAAGATTTTATCGAAAGGTTATTCAGATTTTGATCAAAGTTGATCAAATTGGTGTGGACATTCCTGATCAGACATGATCAGGGATATCAAAATTGATCAGACCTCTTTAGAACCCCAGATCAAACTAGACCAGGGCAGATTTCTTCAGACTTTGTCAAACTTGATTGAATCTGTTCAAACTTGATCATTTTTGACCAGAACTGACATTTTCATGGGGGCTGAATTCTCAAAACCAAGCAATCTTTCAGGCTTTATTGCTACATTGTGCTCAAACGTCTGTTTATTGTCTCAAGAGTTATTGTCAAATAGTTTGTTAAGTTTATTTGCTGGATTGTGTTCATAATCAAATTATTATCCCGCCTTAATATTTAGTTTGGTTAACATCAATCATAGGCTAGCATTAATACACAGCTCATGAAAAGGTTATGATTTTGCGTTTAGACTTTAATATTTTACCAGCGGTAAACAAATTTAAATTAATAAAATTCCAGAAGAATAAAAAAGAGCTTGAATAGTTTATGGTATCCTAAACTGCAATACCAGCAATGGGTTAGTATCCTAAATATAATCAATACTAAAAATATACAACAAATATTTATAAATAATTCTTTAAGGCATAAGTTTTAAATTTAATAAATTTAGGTAATATAAAGAAAATACTTCCATAATACCCAGGTGACAGTTCTGTACATGCTAGAAGGTGATCTACAGAGGTACAGTCAATATGTAGTTGAGCAGTGTTCTACAGTTGAAGGGGATTTTTCTATAAATCTACAGAAAATTCAGATTATAGGTTCACTACGCAATGTGCTTGTGCGAGTCTTCTAGTTTATGCAATAAACTCTTTCTTATTTGGTTATATGTTATGCAATCAACCAGAATTCAGAATTTAATTCACTTAGTAAGGTACTTGCTTTTGTTACAATTTGTTTCTTTTCTCTAGTTGCTGCTCTAGTTTCTGATATAAATTCCTATTATGCCCTTAAGTTTTCTTTAATTCAAGAGAATACATTTTAAATAACAGACGACCCTTCCTTACGGGCCAACCATTAGAGGAAGCCTTGTGTGGTTTATAGAAAACATTTATCATTTTAATAAAAACTTAAAAAACCCAAAGTACATTGTCACAATTGAGACCACAAATAAATAATTTTATTCTAATACTTGTATTTCTGGGCTTGTAAAGATCATCATAAATATTCCAGTGTTATCGTAATTTTATAATGGCGATAGTTTTATTGTTTTACTTAATACTGAAAAAAAAACAAAGAAATTAAGTAACAAACACAGCAGTCAACACTTAGTATCACTGGTAACAATAAATATTATAGGGTATACGTCATATGTGCAAGCAGTTAGACACTACTACTAAATTAAAAAATGTTAGTACTGGAATTTATAAACTGAAAGTGGTACAATTCAACTAGAGCATATTTAGCACCTCAATTTTATATAACTATCATTTGCAAAGCACATGTAGTGTGAATCTTTTTAGCAAAATTATACAATCAAGAAGTCATTATAATCATTTGCTTGTGACAGGGGCCGATCTCGGGAGTTTAAAATCAACCTCGGGTTGGGAATAAAATTATTATTTAATAATTCTGATAATTCACTCAGTTACTCTACAACAATTGAATAAATCAACTAATACATCTTTTTACAATTGGTGTATCCACAGTTAATTACAAATGAGTTTACATCAAATTTGGAAAAATAATTAATTTAGAGTTAATTTAAGGAGGAGCGATGAGACGCGTGACTTACATTCCTGGTTTTTGGCGCACAACTACATGCTGAAGCTTCCGAAATCAGGCTGAGGTGACGAGCCTCAGCTAATCACAGATCACGGCCCGATCGAGGCTAGTGCTGATGTTAACACTTTGACGACGGGGTGAGGCTACGATGTCTCTTTCCAGTTAGAAAACTCTGTACTCGTTTTATCATGCAAATATTTTAATTTGGTATCTAGGCTATTTGGAGGGATTTTAAATGGTTGGTGATCTTCCTAATTATTGTCCTGGTTTATTAATCAGTCACTCAAACTTACTAAATAATAAGTAAAGCACAGTGAAAAATTCTTTATATTTTTATCTCCCAACATTTATCTGTAACATTGTGTAAGGAAATCTTGAGAGATGGGTAAGTGCCCACCTGGTCAAATGCTTTATATACTTTCCCTGTGTCCTTGCACTTGATCGTTAGAATAATCTATCTTGGCACTTTCCCCCTTCATGGCAGCCTTCTAACAACTGTCTTTGCGGCAGAGATGCACTCAAATACCACTGGGGTCTTAACAGTAAATAAAATAGAGAGAGAAAGTATGATTCAAATTAATAATTACTTAATCTTTTCTTCATGGATAAACATAAACCAACGAGGTAACATCTAGAGGTCTCGTCTGGGGTAAAATGGTGTAGCCTACATAGTTGACCGCTTTTTTACCCCTGTCCACTCTGCACCCATGGCAACCAACATGGTAACCAATCAAATCCTCTCTTCACAAGTTATATGTTTGTCAGCTGACTAACATATAACCTGTGAAGAAAGGATTTGATTGATTACCTGAGGAAAATGGAGTCAGCATAGGCTTCAGATGTATACCCAACACGAGACTTCTAGATATATTAACCTCGTTCATTGGGATATACACTTGAAATAGTGAGACTGATATTGTATTTTCAACCAATTACTGACACCAGTTAAAAAAAAACTAATGACTTTTTAAATCCTCCGATAACACTGGAATATTTACCAGCCTTACGCACAGTCCACTATCTTAAAAAGGCTACAAAAGCCCCAAGCGAACACTAACTTACACCACCGGCATTACCTGATAGGAGAACTGTCGTACTACTTTATACAGTCTGTTGGCCTCCTCCGCAAAATACTCCGCCTGCGTAAACAGATCCTGAGTGGTCTTGAGCGGGCCGTCGCCCTTGGTGAACTGGTACATGCTGAAGGCCATGCGACTCATGTTGCGAGCTCGCTTGACGATGTCGTTGTTCTCCTCCATATTTGAGCCGCCCATGTCACCCTCCTGCCATCTTTCCGTCTCCGCCTCCATCTCTGATGTTGCCAGCTTCATCTCCAACCCTGTCTTAGCAATCTTCTCTTGTTCCTAAAGCAGAGAGATTATTTTTATAATTTTTACTCGTTTTGGTTTTGCTTGTGGGCTATTGTATGTTTATGTGTTTATGTGTTGTTGAAGGGACGAATTCAAAGATCCAAATATTCAGAGATCCTCACACATCAACCGAAGCTTATTTTGTGTCCCTAACAGTTGGGTAAACCGATACCCGTACTCTTTACGAGATCCAGGAGTTTTCCTGACTACAAATGTCCAATCATGACCTAATTTCTCGCAATCCAGTAGGATTGCAAAGCCTACACTCTTGACTCTCTTTGTATGTCCAAGAGTGTAGAGATGTTTTCTAAAGTGGCCGTATCTAGTTATCAAAGCGATTACCTGCTTAACCCGACCTCTGCTCTACCTCACCAACCAGTTAGTCGTGAAGTGAGCACTACTGTTTAGTAGCAGCTTTTTGCCAAGTGTTTGACCAGAGTAACCCTGCCATTGCTGGCAATGTAAATCCCTAGAACATTTTATTGATCCGATGTGTCTAAATATAGTGAACAGGATAAATAAAAAAAAATGTGTAGTGGTGTTGAAAGACGTATTTTATTTATCCTGTTTAGTTGTAACAACACGTATAATGCTACTAAAGAAATTATTTAAATATAGTGATTTTAAATTATTTATTTTTTCCAGATCATGTTTTTGTTTGTAAAATTATACATTTTGGATATAAATATGTTGCAATATTATCAAATAGATTGTCGCTGAGCTGAAGTCACGCATCACTCAAGCTCAAGTCATGCTGAAATCGGTAGAATCAACGTCATTAACAATTTAAAATTACAAAAAAAAACATGACACACGTTATTGAAACTTGTTATAGCAATAAATTTGTTTTTTATTTTTTAGATGTACTGAACACATTAAGTCACACAAAAACATTTAAAACAGTTTACCGGCCTTTACTTGTCACTTAAGAATGAGTTCAGACATGTGTTCAGTGTGTTTTGATTACTGGCAACATTCTTCAGGAGAGTTGATTAACATCCTTCAGTTTTGATAATTGCTCCATGTTAGTTGAAACTTTAGTCAACAATTGCAGTAAGGAATTGCGGACGTCAAGGTATTTTAACCTTTTTATATTAACATTGACTCCTATACAACTAAACAGCCTGACTTTTAATAGATGTTTCTTTAAAACATGCATTTACAAGTTTGTGGTAAAAAAATATTTACATTTATCACTTATCTCCAATTTACATAATGTGTAAAACTTGTTGAACAAACTAATTGTAAAAAATTTTCATTTGTTCTAACAAGGTGTTTTTTTACTTACATCAACGTCTAGTCTAACAGACTTTAGAGGCTTGCTAGTTGTTCCGTGTTTCTGAAACAAATTAAATCTTTATTACAAATTGATACACAAGTAAAAGAGAGCACTGACTATTTGCATGAATCCTTCTCTAACTGCAGATCTGTGTTACCAACACACCATTTCAATCATTCATCATAACATAATTTGAAAAATATATTTATTTGTCAACATAATAAATTAATGCATTTAACATTATTTATAATTTTAGCTTTTAACTAGACTGAATGAAAACTCCATCCAGTAGATTATGTCATAGATGTTTTTAGATATCACAAATTGTCTTCAACTTTAGCTCCTAGCTTAATTTGATTGATCACCATTACATTGCAAATAGCTAAATAGTTTAATGGAATCCTTTAGAGGAAAAAGTGGTATGTCAATTTTAGTTTGTAAGTTTATTTTTATTTTTCCCAGTACAAAATTGCTTAGTTTCACCCTTCATTGACAACATCTAAATGATTCAAGAACCAAAACTGATGACATGGCTCCAACCGTACTAGTCAGAAACTTAACTTTATAACTATAGTACCACTAGTACTCACATTCAACTTGTCCTGGAAAATCACCCTTTAATTTTCCTTATCCACACTGTATAACTTTTTTCTGTTCAAATTCCAATCCTCATTTGTCTTACTATTCTGAATGAGTATTTAGTCAAGGATATTGGAAATTGTCTACTCTATAAATTTTAAATTGCAATAAATTTTTTTCACAACTTGTCAGTATGGGTTTGATTTTGTAATTTATGTGGCAGACCTTCCCTCAAATATTATAAATGGAATTACAACTCAATTTGCAGATAACACATCTGTGGTGGTTGCCAATAAATCAACCCAATCTCTAATATTATCATTAAAATTGATTTTAAATGAGTTAAATTCTTGGTATAGTGCAAATGGTCTATTATTGAATAAATCCAAGACGAATATTCTTCACTTCCAGTTTAAAAAATCTAAAGACAAAATATTAAATACCGAATTAGAAAATGAAAAACTTTCTGAGGTCTCTGAAATAAATTTATTAGGAATAACCTTAGATAACCACTTAAACTGGAATACCCAAATAAATAAAATCATCAACAACTCTGTCTGCTTTAATCTGAGAGTATTAGCAAATTGCTTCAATTTTGAAAACCTAAAAATTGTGTATTACTCTCATTTTCAAAGTATATTACTATACTGCCTCTCTGTATGGTTCGGCACATCTAAGGAGAACCAAAAGAAAATTTTTAAATTACAAAAACGAGCAATAAGAATTATTATGCATGCCAAACACGATGAGCCAAGTCGGAAACTCTTTGAAAAGACTCAAATTATAACAATTTTTGGACTTTATATTATAGAAATTTTGAAATTATATGTAAATGAACAAAGCGAAATAAAAGAATTACAACATAATCATAATGATCACACTAGAAAACAATTCATCGTTCAACATCAAATCCACAGAACCACTACATATGAAAATTCACCCCAATACATGATGGGAAGAGTCAAAAATCAAATTAAAAAATTCACAAAATTGAAGTAATTGGAAGAACAGAATTAAGAAAAATAAAATAAATTATAATGAACAATCCTTTATTTTCATTGGATGAATTTTTTAAAGAAGAACCAAAAACTTAAAAAATTTAAGATAAGATGAAAAAAGTAGAAAATTTAAGCTGCAATATTTTTTAGACTTAAGACATTTTTTTGTAAAAGCCTACACAATTTATAATTGTTTTTCGGCAAATAAATATTATTATTACTATGGGTTATATATTTTATCACAATTTTAGACAGTTTTACACAAAAATAACTCCCTTTCTTGTAGTTAATAAGCTGAACCATAAATCATCAATTTATTCTCCTCTTATCACTATTTTTTTATAGCTTTAATTTAATAACCACACGGTGAAAAACTATCTATGAAAATATTTATATGTAAAGTTAGTGAAGCCTTCTGGCCGAAGTCTGTTATCAGAGTTTTCATGTCGCATTAGTACCTCTAACTAAGTTTTTAACCGACCAAGGTTTTCGAAAGCACAGTGGCAGTCCGAGTTTCAAAAGTCACACAGATTTCACGAGCAATTGATTTCATGAGGGTTTCATGATTCCATCGGGTTTATGGGTGGAAGGCGGTACTCAATCCACTCAGTTAAGACAAATAGTAGAAATAAGTAGTTTAAAATACTTTCAGTCCATTCTTTTAAGTCATGAGCTGCAATGCGGCTCTCACCCGTTGCGGCCAGTAGCAATTTGTGTGAGTCGTCTCCGTCAATGTTTAACTGTCGGTTTTGTTTTTAGACCTTCATTTTTATGACGTACTTTGTGTTTCTTGTGTAACTATTTTAGTTGTGAACTTTAAAATTTTTTAATTCTAACGACGTCCAATGGATTGATTTCATACCGAAACCTGAAGATAGTGCAATTATGCACTGAAACCTGTTTAAGATGTAAAAACTTAGAACACCTAGAAGTAGAACACCTAGGAGAGATCATCAGATGAAGAAACACAAATGTAAAAAATCTCGAAGCAGTAAGTTTGAGACTTTTCTATTAAAAAAATGAAATGCAATAATGCAGTTATAGCATATAACATACCCCAGGCCTCGGCAGAGACATGTACGTTTGTTTCTCCGGCAATCTCATGGTGTCCATCACGTCTCTGCAGACCGTAACAACGTCCGTCATGAGCGCCTGCCACATGTCTGCGAACACTACGACACAAACAGCTGATGAGCACCACCAACTAACATGTCAAACTATTGATCAACTTTCATTATGTGTAGAAGTATAATCATGGATGAAGGAAGTCACAGAATGACAGAGGACTCTGTAGTGGAGGGTCATAGACTAGTGTAACTTGTGTTGAAGAAAAATGGAAATCAACATTCTTCTAATATATTACGCTTTTCTGAAGAACCTTTGCCACTGGAAAATTATCAAGAGTCCATATGTCTCGTGGGTGGTTCAAGTAAAGTCTTTCTTGTATTTTTTTAAAGAGGTTGGCAGCCTCTTTTTGCCTTAATTACTTTGCGCGTCCACATACACTATAGATCTGTATGGAACGTATCCAGCAAAGCAAGGAGTGAGCCGTTGCAGTACAAGTTGTACAGTACTGATACAATTTACATGTCAGGAGTGGGACTAAAACTCATGACAACGCCGCTGTGTAATACACCCTTTCTATTATAGAATAATTATTAAACGTTAAGGTGTTTATCTCACAAACAATATTTATTTCAAAGTTACATAAAAACAGATGATACGAATTTTGGGGCTAACAATCAATAGTACAGGCAGATGGGAAATTTAAATGTTAAAAATGAATATAATTAAAATGGCGGCTATGAACTTCTCTTAAATCTCAGGGGTGGTTGACCAAACTGGCTCAAACGTTATCGAACATTTGTTAAAATTAAAATACATGAAAATGAATACCAATTATTTAAGATTTGTGCTGAATAAAGCTTTACCAATATGGATCTCTGAATGAAGTTAATTTATGTTAAAGTCCACCTTAAATTCCAGCAGCAAACCTGCATACTCAGCCATAATGTTATTCTTATGGAGAATAAATAAAATGCTATATATCACTTATTTGTGAATGTATTTTTGTGAAACTTGGTAAGTGGCTCTATGTAGTAGTGAGACACATATATAGGCATTGGAAATTCGCTGAGTACGCAGGTTTGCTGCGACTGGGGATTTTTATTACTGTCCAGCCCACACGTACAGTGATCTTCGACAAAAACTACCTGATTCTTTTACTGTGGTTCAGTATAGGAAAATTTGGTAAGGAGCCTTCAATCATCACAATATACCTTCTAGGTTCTCCTTGGCGATCTTGGAGTTGGGATGTTGGTTGAGAGTGAGAGCCGCCGTGACCACCTGGGGTCCGTATATCCTCAGGTTGATCTCGGTGTATCTCGCAGACACCTGTAGGCTCTCTGAGTTAGCCATGTGTCTCATTATCTTGCAAACCTGCGGGACAAATCGCGGGGATACATAAAGAGTACAGTGTACAAAATAAATGCAACGTTTAAAAAATTTGTTCTCATCCTATAGGTGCTACTGTTATTGTGAAGATAATTTAATATATTAATTGGAACTTTGGTTGATCCTCTGGTTGACTTATTCAGGATGAGGTAGCTCTTAATATGGCTGGGATATTACTAAAGCCAGGGGCGGATCCAAAGGGGGGGGGGCAGTAGGGGTGGTCGCCCTCCCCAAACCTAAGAATCATTGTGTTTTATTTTATTACCAGGCATACAATGAAAGTTTGAATAAGTCTGAATGAAAATGTAAGTAGCAAAAGCCTCCCGAAACCCCGTTTGTCGGTTCCGAGAGTCAAATTTTGCCGCTCCCGTCTACATTGTTACAATAAAATTCAAACTAATGCACCTAAATGTTAGATAAATGGAATAAATGTATAACTTTAGACAATTGAAATTTTAAACTTCCATTTTAGTATATTACACATTACTTAGATCCACGTCTTTCACCTAAAAGCGTCTTACAAAAACGTGGATATTCCCGAGTATCGCGAAGTTGTTGTAGTTTTGTCAGTTGGCAGACCGAAAATTCAGTGTTTTCAACAAGGTCCTGGAGGTAGATTTTAGCCACACACAGCAATGGTTGCTACCATTGTATTTGGTGATTATTTTTTATGGATTTCGCCCCCTACCGTCGTTTGCTATCAGCTGTGTTTTGTTTACAGGTTAGGTTTGATTTTTTTGTAAATCTGCGTAATCCGTTATAGGCAATAAATATCCAGTGGCTAAGCTATGAAGCTAAAAGTGCCTCGAATTATATGTAATGAAATAAGAGGAAACAAAGATTAAATTGCATGCATGCAGAAGCTCATGCGCCAAGTATTTTATTTTGTAAAAATGTGGTACGAAATTTTCATTTTACGAGTACTTGACCTTGGCTGTCAGCCTCATTCCTCATTGTATCTTCGCATAGCTTAGTTGAGTATTGCAGATTTCAAATACGTTTTGTAAATAGTTTTTCGGGTGGGTAACTTACTATAGTAAATTGTTTATTTAGGCATCTTACTTGTTCTTAGACGCCTATAGATGACGTAGAAAAAAGTGTAATGCCTCAATATTTGTTATTTTTATTTTCGGTCGGGCGCAGTACAACTAAAGTTAATTTTTTTAGCTTGTTTATAAAGTTATGATTGCTTTTTTCTTGAGTACAAGCTTATTGATATATTAAAACCCACAAACACCTAGGACACCTACTTACCTATTAGGAGACTTACTTTCATTCGTTGTATTATTTCATATATAGTTTTAAAAAATAATGGGGGTGGAAGGGACCACCCAGGGGGAGGGTGAGGGGTAACTTTCGGTGACCACCCTCCCCAAACATGACCTCTGGATCTGCCCCTGACAAAAGCATGGCATACCCGATACTTAAGTCATTGTCATTAGGAACCACCAGTTAGTCCTTAGTTTATGGTTGAGTGCTTAGGGTCCGTGAAGCTCTAAGGATTTGATACGGACACTAAAACTTCTCCCCCCAATTTAACATAACGCTCCTATTTCCCAATCCTTCAAAGCAGGCAGGAGACATGAACCTTCCTAACGACTGGACGACCCTTAATGGATTCCATATTGACACTGGTAGGAGCAACTCCTGGAAGTTCAGATGGGGTTGGGCAGTTGATACCCAGGGATTGTGGGGTTGGGCAGTTGACACCCATGGATTGTGGGGTTGGGCAGTTGACACCCAGGGATTGTGAGGTTGGGCAGTTGATACCCAGGGATTGTGGGGTTGGGCAGTTGATACCCAGGGATTGTGGGGTTGGGCAGTTGATACCCAGGGATTGTGGGGGCCCAAACATAAACAATCCCCTTACACTATTTTCCTAAACTATTATTTTCCTTTACTATTTTTTGGTGTTGCCAGATTGAATGGCTTAAGTCCGGAAACACTTGACTGGTTTGTGAGACCAGTGATTACATGATTGGCCCTTTACCTCCTCAAAGACTAGAATGAAGAAAGTGCATTGTCCTCGATTAATTTTTACCCCAATTATTTTTCCTTGCCCTCTTTAAAAACAACTGTGTATGACTAGAAAAGAAGGAAAAGCCATACACATTCATTTGCTACATCTTGAACTTCTAAGTAAATTAAAATAAAATAGACAGTCCTTATAAATTTATACTAAACTGTCCTCACATTAACTGCCCATCGGATTAACCGCCCTCTTTCCAGGAGATGACTCACGTCACCGCCGCAGCTGTAATCCCAATATTGTACCATTAAAAAGGTTCAAGCCACAACAAGTTAATCATATGATTTCTTATTTAATCAAGTTTTGCATCTTGGTGCCTATTTTTTAACTGCCAAATAAGTTTTATTATTTTGAGTGCTTGATATTACCCAGGTGTTGGTTGTTTTAACCGCCCTTTTAGTTATGCAACCTAAGGTTCGCTCCCATGAAGGGCAGTTAAGAGGGTGTCTACTGTACCCAACACGATGACATCCCTACCTCCAGGATGTGGTCGACCATCTCGTTAAACCTATCGCCAGCCTCTTCCAGCCGATCCTGGTCCGCAGAGAGAGCGATGTTGCGCAGAGTGTGCACCATATCGGACCCGGAGCGTGTCAGGTTCTCGATGTCTGCGCTCTGCTCCCGCGCCGTCGCCTGCAGCTGTGTCCGCAGGTCTCTTGTAGACTCCAGGCAGCTCAGGACGGCCGACTCCATCTCTCTCGTCGGAGAGTAGCTGTCAGGCTGGTCCTAGAGATTGTAAGGAGATTTTATAGGTACTGTATGGAAATTACTTCTGTTATCCTAATATTTAATACACTAGCAGATTTTGTGTCATGCTGAGATCTCAGGAACCACCGGACTGAATTTTTTCACTGAATCCATGAAAGGGTCTCAATGCCTAGGTTTCCAAAAAATCATTAAAATTTACATAAGCCCTCAGAGCTACCCCCACAGACCTTCAAAGTTGCAATATTAATCTTATGGAAGAACAGTAATCAATTAAATTTAGCATTTGACAGCTGTTGAAGGTAATAAAACACAGTACAGAAGCAAGATCAGCTGTTTCAAGATAACTTCTGGAATTGCATCACAATTTAAACTAACAGAACCGTATTTGCTCAGATTCGAGCAGCTGGATTTGCTAGTAGATTAGAATATGTCAAGATTAATTTCGTAGCATAGTGCTTTTTATAAATACAATCTTTGAAGCAAGGCTTTGGATGTCCAGCTATTTATGTGGGAGGTTTGAGCAAGATGCCGGAAACCTAGATTTTCATTTGGTATTTTGTATTATAATCAAGCGTTATACGTTACTTTTTGTATATTAATTGCGTTATAAAAAGTTCATGGACAGTGGAGAGGCTCGGGGGTGGGGGGTGAGAAGAAGTTACTCTCTCCGTGGTTTTATAACTACCTATACTGTTTATTGACACAGTCAACTGAAATGAATTGCAACTATCAATAAAACGGTGAATAATGATCAGCTAAGATAGAATCTTTAAATAGAAAACAAAACAAATTGCCTCAACCAATAGCAAAAGAAAACAATAATTTTGGTGAGGGGTTGATTTACCTCATTTCCATATTCCCATTTGTGGCAGCAAGATGTCTCAGTACAGTAACCTTGATACTTGTAGTTGTATCATTGTATCAGATTAAAAAGAACATTGAAAACTCCTTAAGTAGAAATTTGTTTCACATTGAGTTTATTGAAATATTTCTCTAATTACCTACAGGAGAATTTTTTTTATTGAGCTTTTTATAGAGAGGCACTACTTTTTAAATGAAACTATTATACAGAGTAGAGCATAGTACATGGTAAAACAAATAAAAATAAAAACTGGACTATGACAGTGATGTCAGCGTCATAATATAAAACGGTGCCAATGCAGGAAACCTTTAAAGGCATTGAGACATAAAAAGCGCCAATGTTGCTAAACGTGAGTAGGCTGAAGATTATAATCTACTGGTGTTGCATCAGCATAAGGCTTCTTTTGGATCAAGGGCTTACTGGTATTATCTCAAGATAAGCTGCCACTGTAATACATCATTATATAACATACTGTGTTCTAAAATCTATTAGTGGCATATTACATTTAAGTTTGTAACAAATTCACAAACTACTTAAAGGCTACATAGAACAATAACAGATATGGTTCAAATTTAAACAACTCTGTTGTCGAGACAAATGTTTGAAATTAAATTAATTTTGGAATTGATTATATAATTATCTCCATTATTGATATATATTATTCAACTTTATCACTGCATATTTTAACTCTAGTTATGTATTTATTGCTAGCCTTCACCTGGCATCCATATCAAACCTTCTGCTTATCTGGTGGATAAAACAACTCAAGCCTATACACAGGCCCACGTAGGCTTATTTACAATAGTTATTTTACTGCACTTGTATATGCTACATACATATCCTTTGCTATGGTGTGGTACACCTAATTAAACATTTGTAATGCATTAACTGATCTCGTACTTCTACAAAAATATGCTTTGCAATATCTTAGGTAATAAGCTTTCATTTAATTTCAATAACAGAAAATGTAATTTTTTTGGGGATCTAAAGTTCTATAAACCACCAACTGATCAGAATCGTTATATTACGTCTGGCTTTTTATGAGTTTTTTGCAGATTTTGGTGAATGTGAATTGATGTAAAAAAAACTCTAGAGATACTGTATAACCTACAGTACCAAAACCACTTTATATAATTTGGTTGGGTATGGTGGAGGGAAATTTCATCAACATCAACCTTTACACTCCCAAGCAGGCAGACGTCACGACCAAAACAATTTTTTTTTAGAAAACATCAAATGGAATATTTCCATCAATAACTCAACAAAAACCATACTTTCTCATACTATTATCAGAAGCAGGAAGGAAGACAGTTGAACTCCGGCCAATATAATAAGGCTCCACTCATGTCACTGTTGCCATTGTGACACTATCAGGTGAGTGTTATGCCACCCAGCTGGCGTGCAGTTTGGCAATGCAGCCTATCTACTATTGGCTTGTTGATAGCCCTGTAAACCACACCCTTAACTGACTTCTCTCCTGCTCGTGGCACATGTATAGGGGGAGTGGGAGAAAACAGAGCCACTAACCAAGGTGTCCCCCATGCGCAACAGCTGATTCAGTTCCATCTTGACTCTGTCGCACAACAGCAGGATGTTTTCTCTGTGTTCATGACTCGTGTAAGCTGAGTCCGTAAAGTCTTGCGTCCGCTCTATGATGGAGTCCACTGCCGAACTCAGCATTTCCCTTGTCGCGGGGGTCAGCAAAGTTAACCTGTCATCAGTGCATAGGTTAATAATAGTTTGAAGAAACTGGAAAGTAATCAGCATCCAAGTAAATTTACATTTACTACGGAATCAGGCTGCTTTGCCTAGTCTTGAAATAATTGTTCATTGCAATAAGAGTGGGTACAGACTTGAATTTAATTTCCTTATGGAGTTACCCACTATGGGAGTACCCACTCTAAAAAAAATGTTGATAAAATCTGTGTTCACAATCGTTTTGATATCATCTGCCTATCTATTGCTAACATATCCATGCAAGCTGAAACAATAATATTCACGAAAACCTGTACAAAAAGTTATATGGATTAAAAATATTTAAATTTAAAATAGAAAGGTGGGATCGTGTTGAAAGGATTAGTGAGGACATTTTGTAGCAGCAGTTACTGCTCTGGAAATTGTTTACCGTTTAATAGACTAGGAGGAAAATTTTCTTCACTTAGGGATACTTTACTTTGTTTGGTTGGCAATACGTGGTCGAAGAGCATAGTCCACTTGGTACTACCCATCCCCAATTGTTCTTGCCCTTGGTATTAAATTTACTAAGCCTCAATAAGACTATAAGGCAGCTAACAAACTAAAGTACAAGCAATGATAATCACACTTTATTCCAAATAATACAAAAATCGTGTAAACCTAAATAAAATTTAATAGTACAGCTAGAGCCAACCTGGATGAAGCGCAGAGGGCAGTAAGGGTCGACTGTACACTATCTCTGCACTACCAAAAATCTGTACACTAACATTTCACCTCCATAGGTCTGGCCATGGACAAAGACAGTTACTAGAGGTGACTAGTGTCAGCCCAGAATGTCCTCGACTGTATCCGCAGAGGAAGTGAAGTAGTCAACGAATCTCAACTCCCTTACTCTCCTCCATCCTTCATCACAGTCTTTACTACCTATAACCACTTCATACTCACCTCGTCATCTCCGCCGTAGACTCAAAGTGCCTCATGGCCGCACTGACAGTCCGCCCCCCGTCCCAGTCCTCCCCACTCTCGTCCCCTAACCCCCCACCCCCGTCCAACACCCCGTCCTTCACCACGTAGTGGATGAGGTCCATCGCCCGCCGCATCTGACAAAACACCGTGTCTCTGTTCTCCCGTGACGACGAGCTGTCTGGGTGGCGCAAACATGCCTGAAACATCCATCAGATTTGAACTCTTAACGATTGGTCGACCAGTGCTCATGTGCACGCTTACCATCAGAAACTCCTATTATTTTGGCACTTAGATGCGATCAGGGTTGGATTCATCATTATTATAAACTTCTTCAAGTGTCCAATTTTTCCTTGATCAACACATTATTAATTCTAGATAATATTCATCTCTCCAAAACAAGTTGACTCATTGGGCTATGTACAAACATAATTTCAGTGGAAAATAAATATATTTTTTCACATTTGGGAGGTCCTGGGTTCAAATCTCAGACCAGGTAATCTGAGTTGGGTTTGCACAGTCTCTCGCCCAGGCAAATGCTGGAACGGTCCCCCCTATATTGTTTCAGTGATAGAGAGGACCTCACCTGGTAAAAAATAAGTCCTTCAGAATGGCTGGATTACTGCCCTATACTACATTTTCTGTAACTTCAAGTTCGATTTTGTAAAGAGGGAATTAAGTACAGCAGGCTTTCTGAGGTTACTTAACCCAACTAATTAACCTGCTAAAGTCTAAATATTTTCTCAATTCTAACCTTGGAGGAGGTGAGAAGGAGCATGGTGGATCGTTCCAGGACCTGTCGTGCCGCTGCCATCTGCGCTCTCCTTCGTTCATCCTTCATGTCGTTCTGTCGGTTCCCTGTAAGATGAGCGAGTTCCACCATCTCTGCTCCAAATTGGCTGAAGGCTTTTACAAACTCCGTGAAATTTGATACATTTTCTAATCTTCCTAAACTTCTGGCGACCTGCAAAACATAACTATTTTGTTAATTTAAAGTAAAATAATTATTTACAAAGGTTGACATATTACATTCCTCTAGAAAATATATAAACTTTCCCAAAAACTAATCTGCTGATAAGTACTTACAGACTACTATTTTTCCAGTGGAAGTCAAGACACATGTTCAAGTATTACCAGTATTACCAGTTCAAGTACTTACTAGTTTGAAAACCAATGGAACACAAGAAAATAAACAATGTACAGTAAACAATTAAAGGCAGGGGTGTATAAGTCTGGAAGTTCACTATTTGTTGCTTACTGTATAGGGGGGGGGGGTTGAGGTAGATTTAGAGGTAAACCTTCAGTATACTCAAAATCAAAGCAGAGACAACTATAGTACAATTTTAACTATATAGTGAATAGGCTTCTTGTCATTTTTGTAGGTTCAGTTCAGTTGTCCATTTTAATCTTGCATGTGGACACTGCCAGATGATATGCTGATTGAAGAACTAATTCAGTAGTATTCCATTATTCAACAAACTCGACCTCCGTTAATAGCCATTCGTGGTAGTTTCAATTACATCCATCTGGGGCAGCAGTTAGATAGGTGGGGCCCAAAACGGTATGACTCTCTCTCCCCTTTGGGATGTAATAAAATAGTCTTACAACACTTAAAAATATATTTACACTTATACTGTATTCACATACCAGACGGTAAACATATATAAAAGATGGTACAAGACCATCGATTAAGACCAGTCACACTGGTCATCATCAGGCCAATGATAGTCTCCCTTTTGGTGTGACTTGCTGTGCCAGCCCTACCTTCCCCATCTCTTTATATTTTTTTGTTCTGACGGATGTAAAATATTCTAAAACAATAAGACACATTGTCTGGATGTAGCCAAGTTAATGCTGAAGCCTCTTAATAGATTAAATATATTGTCTAAGATACATGGAATATGTTTTTTTTATCTCAAATAATCAACCAACCAAAAACATCTTTATTTCAATATCAAACTTGAAGTTGTTACAAACATATAATAATACAAAACAGGTTTTGACACCAGGGCCGGATTTACGAGTATTGCACCTGTAAGCTAAATCCATTTGCCCCCCTCCCTCCCTTTAAGAGACTCACAGTTAATAGACTCATATGTTACATATTATACATATACGTATGTTACATATGTTACGTATTATGCATATTATACATTTGTTTTATACAAAAAAAGATGGATTCAGTTATTAAAATTAAATTGTGCTAAATAGTAAAACTAAAACCCCACAAAAAATAGTTCTTTACTGGTTTATTTATTGACATTAATCATAACTACACAGGAGCAGCAGAACACAAAAACATTACCGTTTTTCTTCACCATTGACACACTGTTTTCCGAAATGTTAACAAGAGAGAAGGAACGTTAACGTTAGGAAGGTTTGTTGAGGCCATGGAGGTTTATTGCATGACTGAAGGTAACACTGCTTCACTATTTTTGTTGAAAAAGCGAGACGGTAATTTTGTCAGGTTGGTACACTGGTGAGGCAAATTTTTCGTTCTTTGAACTATCCTAATTGGTTGATTTACTCCTATAAGTGAATCTACTCATGCAAATCACGGTAATAAAAGTAATACATTTTGGAACAAATTAATTTTTTCGTTTGATTTATGTATCTAATCTTTCCGTGAAATATGAATAATTATGATTAAATAAACAAATACAAGTGTATTAATTTTCAAATCATGAATAGCTGTTTGTTTGCATCACTTTGTCAACTCGTTTGATTCCAGCGAGTAGTTCTTTGCCTCACCAAATTTGGCAAATAACGGCTCGTAATTTTGTTCATCAGTGTTGTCTTCAGTATTACCAATATGGAGTTATTATGTGGAGTAAATTTGTATTATGCTATGAAAAGAATAAACATATTTCCACTTCCGTAAATGAATACGCTACATATCAAATATACGTCTAAAGAATTTTCTGTTATTAAAATAATCAAAATATACATTTTCAATTTTTAGTAAATTTCCAAAATACCGCCCCTTAAATTTTGCCGCGCTAGGCTGCTGCCTTTTCAGCCTATTTAGAAATTGTGCCCTGTTTGACACCTTTGTGTGATAACAGATCCAATTAATGGAACCTATAGATTATGTAAATAAGGAGATTTTGTACAATTACAGTAGAAATCCAATTATCCGAACCCCAATTATCCGAATATCCAATTATCCGAACCGATTTTGAGTGAAATAACAGAAATATAAAAATCAAGAAAATAACAGCGGGAGCGCGTGTAGCGATAATGCGCCGTGAGCGCTAAAATAAAAGCCTGCGCTGTTACCTTCCGGACGATATTTTCGCAGGGAACAATGGGTCATACCCCCTTCCCGCCCTGCTCATCATCAGTCGCTACTGCTCTTTCACCGAGATTATCTTTCGAAATGAGTAAAAAACGTAAACGTGTTGTCCTTTCGCTAAGTGATAAACTCACTTTGCTCGAGATGTTCAAGTGAAATAACCAACATTGAACAGTGAAATACGTACAGTATGTAGGCCTATTGAAAAGAGCAACTGTATATACTGTATTCAATTTAACTCCTGTAATTTAATTTTTATGACGTATATTCTTGATACAGTTCGCTCACTTTCTGTTCACTACATTTATAATAACTTTGTCGATAAAAGTCTGATTTTTTATGTATGGTGATGTTTTTTGCTTAATTCCCGAGGTATACCTGATTATCCGAATTTCTGCATATCCGAATTGGCCCGATCCCCAATTAATTCGGATAATTGGAGTTCTATTGTAGTATTATTTTTACAATCCACTATATTAAAACTTGCAATAATCATGCACACAACTCATGATTTTTTTTCTTTAAATCACTCTTTTTGCGGTTTTACCACCTCTAAATCATCTAAGCACTTCTCTGTATAATACACGAGCTGAGAACTCACCTTGTCCTTGGCGAGGAGAAGTTGTTTGACGACAACAATGTCTGCCAATAAGAGCACTCTGGTGACTGACGACAGCAAACAACGCGCGGCGCGGACCACCGACCCCCGGTCTGTCAGCGAATCTTCCAACGCCGCCTCGCAAAGTTTCTCTATCGCTGTACCTGCAAAGGGCGCAAGAGTTTAGAACACCAGTGGATAGTCTTATGTGGTTAAAATATTGACCAACGCAATTAAGGTCACTTGGCTGTCCCTTCCCTGACTGAGCTATTGGTGTTTTAAAAATGTCCTTCAAATGAAAAGTTTGTTACATAGGATTTAGGGGCTTATAGCTTTTACAGGCTTTTAGCCCCCTCTTGATATATTTCTCAGTAACAATCAAAGAGTAACGATTAGAAAGCTCAGTTCTCAATCTGAGACTCATCAGATCGATCTTGAAGAAAATCGGAATATTTTTGTAAAGCTGGATGCTGGATGCTGGATGCAGCACGTTGTCCAATGTTATCCTTATGGAGAATAATTAAAATTTGATATCTCGTTTATTTACGAATGTATGTTGATAAAACTTGGTATGTGACTTCACCTAGTACTGGTAAATTGATATTTGCACAACAAATAATTTTTTGCCGACTTTCCCCGTAGCAGCAAACCTGCTTATTCAGCCCCCATGTTATTCTTATGGAGAATAAGTAAAATGTAATGTCTCCCTTAATTATGAACATAAATTAATAAAACTTGGTATGCAGCTTTCGACTGGTTCAGTTATATTGATAATTTGCATAAAAAACATATTTTTTGTTCCTTGTTGCAGCAAACCTGTGTACTCAGCTTTCAATGTTATTCTTATGGAGAATAAATCAATTGCTATGTATCACTTATTTATTTGTGTATTTCGATGAAATTTGGTGAGTGGCTTTATCTGGTGGTGAGACATATATACTTGCATTAGAAATTAGCTGAGTATGCAGGTTTGCTGCTACGGGGTATTTCCCTTTACTTTGCCCATCCACATGGGCCTTGGGCCTGTGCATTGAATGAATCAAGCAAAGGAAGGGATGAGCCGATACACAACAAACTAGACAGTAAAAATGAAATTTGGTTGCCAGGGTTAGAATCTGAACCGGATGCAGGGGCGCTGCCATGGTTTTAATATCCATCGCCTTGATCACTGCCCAGCAATTCACCCAATTGGTCAGTCTTAGTAACAAGGCTACACAAGGCCTCTCACTTATTATAACTCGTAACTCATTGATATTTACCTTAAAAATGCACAAGCATAGATTAAGCATACTCCTAAGGAGTATGCTTAATCTATGGCACAAGTGTGTGTCAGTGTCTTATATAGTAACAAAGCAATATTTTTAGAGAGTGTAATCAAATGCTTACAGGTGAATCCCTTACTGCTATGAACACCCTTAAGTGGTTCCACGACAACTAGAAATGCCGTAATATTGAAGTTTAAACGGAGCCAATTTCAAATGTGTCATTAATACAATTTTTTACTATCAACAAGTTACTTTTTATCCTCGGTTTTAGCCCCTAAGCTTCGAGTATGAAGTAAGACTCAATTATAACCTTTTAATCATCAGTTAGCTCACTATTTGTCCGACAATGAATTTTGAATTGAGTTGAATAAGTAATTTGGGGTTACTTCAGTTACTGATAACACAATCTTCTAAATTGTAATAATTGTTTTCAAAGTTTGGATACACTGATGTTAGGACAACTGAAATTTATAGTTCAACCCCATTTTTTTTGGGGGGGGGTACACATATGATACTATTTATATAATCTTAATATAATAATATATAATTTTATTTGAATTTGTATACAATTTGGCTAATGTAGTTTCAAATACTTTTTATCAAGCATTTTTAAGTTTTCAGTAGTTATGAAGGGAAAACTTAATTGACATAATCAAAATCCAAGTAAAGCACTTATAATTTATTGAACAGATTTATGACAAATAGTCAATAAGTTGGCAGAGTTAAACTATGAAACAAACCCACCGAATGACTAGGTAAATTTTACGCCACAACACTATCGCTTGACATTTTAAACAACTGTTATCCCTAATGGCATGCTCTAGATCCAGGGCGGCTTATTTGTATCACCTTAGGGAGAGACATATTGAAGATTCCGCGTGTAGCAGATGCTCTACCCAAACATTATCCTGTTCAATGTTCGATGGTATTTTCCTTTCCAGTATTGGTTTGCTGACCCATAAACTACAGAATATTGGAACACCTGCAGGATTTCTGCTGTCTTTGCACACTCTACTTCTTGCTTCAAGAGGTAATTTTATATGTGAGTTTATGTTTTTCAAATTTAAATTAAAAAGTAATATTACAAAGTTTAACTACATAAAAAAATATTAGTCTATAGTAAAAAGAGCTGCTTCAGCAAAAAACAAAAAAACTAGTAAAAAGAGCTGTTTCAGCAAAAAAAAACAAAAAAACAAACTAATAACCACAAAAAAGGTAAAGCCAAATGTTAAGCACTACACAACATAAATTGTCTAACTTACTTCAATAATTGTCTACTTATTTAAAAGGGTTGTCCTCTTTCACCCTTCGATAACCCCTTTCTTCTACAGTAGACCCTCTTTTAACCGACCCTCACAGGACCGGGCCAAGGTCGGATAACCTAAAAGTTTGGTTAAAACGGGCAACCACGTAAACATGTAAAATACTGTAGAATTTTATAGTAGGGGGGCACTCAAAATTTCCGATAACGCCAAAAGATACTTTGGGTTAAGTTAGTATCGTTCTCCAAAGGTGATTTGTTTGTTTTAACAAACAAAAAAATTAAAGGGGGGGACGAACTTTTTTTACACACTGTATATATATATATATATATTATATATATATGTATACAGTTTCGGACAAATGGTGTTTCTGGGGTCTGGGGATCTCAAAACGAAAAGTTTTCATGGTCCCGGGCCTTGGTCTTACCATGCTGACTACGGTAATAGCTACTTGCAGGGGAAATTCGCTAAAACAAAAAAACCTATATATTGTCATCATTATATTAAAAGAATAAGGCGATTTTTGTGCAGAAGATTATGGCCAAATTACTGGGTCGATTTTGATGATTTACGTGTCGTTTGAAAGCCCTTAACTTCTAAATGCCTTTTGGGGGTCTTAAGTCAGTGTGTGGAACCAGAAACCCTTGGGAAGCCCTCAAAGTACGGTTTTGGCCCATTTAAATAACATTGGACAGGAAATCAAAACAAAAGAAGCCGATCAGCTGGGATTAAAGATATAAACATATGGTTTGCTAGTTGATATTATATGAATAAAAAATTCAACTGCATTTTTTGAACCTTACTTTTGCATTTTTGTCTTATGAAATAAATTATAAAAACACCGCTATACCGTCATCACACGGCACAGTATACAGTACAATCCAGTACTGTGATCCGGTAGGCTGTAAACACGTGCGACGCACAAGCAAAAAAGCTCTGTTCTGTACTCGACGCAGAGTAGCGATAAACTTACGTTGAGTGACGTGCCACACTATTGTAAGTTTCCCATGTGATTCATAACAAAACCTGACCTGAACGGGTAAATTTCTATTTTAGTAAAGCGATAAGGATGGGATCTGAAGTATTTTGATTCCTAGAAAAAGTCGGTTAAACCGACCAGTTTTAAAATTCAGGGCAGATAAACCGACCACTATTTTTGCCTGGGCAAAGGCGGTTAAGAGAGGGTCTACTGTAGCTTGGCTCGGCGCCCTTCTGCTAATTCATACTTTTATCAAATTTGAACTCCTTGTGAAAAGGCATTCTTAAAGCAGAGCTTTATCTTCTTTCAAAGGAGAAATGCTCCATGCTAAGTTAAAATTATTTTAAAGTAAGCTCTTCTCTTATAAAGCTCACCTTACTTTTCAAGACCACAACCTCATGTGTTTCAATCCCCATCACTTTATTTGTTCAAATCTCACATATTCAATACTAAACTTTACTGAATAAACCATTTAAATGAACCCACTGTTTTGTTTGCAATCAGACTAAACAGTACCAGTGACTTGTAGTTTGAAATTGCAAATCACCCCCATTGACTTAGATGAATACACAATCAAAACATACGATAAAACATCAAATATCAAGCAACAACCTTGTTGTTTGTTGGGGTCTTGTTGTTTTCTTGGTAAGATTGAGGAAACAAGTCAAGGGTCAAAACTAATGTTAATCTAATTTTTCAATAAATCAAATAACTTTTTAAGATAAGCTTTTTCATTATTTTACACATTATTAAATTAATCCAAAAATAACAGAGCGTATAGGTAGGCCTAGTAATTCAAAAAATAAATCACTCATAAAACTCTAAAACAATATGAAGAGACGCCTCCTAAAAGTTTAATACACTATTTTATATTAAACCACAAACAACCCCTCTATAACTTGAGTCTATTTTATCCACCCTAGTTGCGTCTATTAGAAATCAATGGGGTAAAACGAGAGCGGAGCAAATTGCAAATCGTTGCTTTATGAGGGTCACGGCCAAACAGCTCTGTGCCGTTGATATCACATATCACGCTTGTCACCACGTACTGTATAGAGGTTCTCACCCTGAGCTACCTGCTGGGCCACATGTTGCCTCCGTGTGGGGCTCGGGTGATTAATCATCTTAATTTATCATCTTCCTGGGTTATTCTGTGCTCACATGTAGGGTAATTTAGCAGAAAGTAGTTCATATACCCATGTAGAGAGCTAATTGATTGCAGGAGGTAAAGTGGCAACTGAAAGTGACTGTGCTAAAAAATCTTTATATTATTTCTCAAGGGTGTTTTTTTAACAGTAGGCCATTATACTTCATCAAAAAAGGTAATTGAGCCATAATTTTGAAAAAAATCTCAATCACGGCTAAATAAAGTAACTAAATCTTTAATTCAAAACCATCAAAATGATAATTTAACGGGTGATTCTCATTTATTTATTTGTCAACGTAACGGTGACGCCATCTTACAATGACAAGTACAACTCAAAACAGGAGTTTCATACGCAAGCTTTGCATGGGCAATTCTAGTATTTTGTAAAAGTATAATGAATTGTAGTAACCGATATATAACATTGAAATTCCTGAGTCATATTTTAGTAGAAAAAAGAATCAGGAATGTCAGAAGATAAATAATTGATGTTAAAAAGAATCGTTTCAGAATAAGTGTTTTATATCGATTAAGTTTCCTTGATTTGTTCATAATCAAATTAAGCAGTAGAGCACAGCCATATCTTTCGTCAGACTACATTTTTACATCAGTTGTTCAGAAGTTGATTCGAAAACTGTATCATCTGCCGCCATGAAACATTGGCTAACCTTAATAAGATTTTGTAAGATTGTTAGCAAAGAGTATAAGTAATTGGAACACAATATCAAATCATCTACGGTGTGTTGTTCTTGAAAGTGTGCAGTTAAAAACATCTCAAACACTTAAAATGGTCGTCTCTAATGGGTATGATGATACTGGTATGACCGATTAAAATAGATTGTTGTGAACCATCATTAACCCATTGGCGTAGACGTTCGAGTTGGTCTCGTTCCTTACTTGTAATTTTTTAAACCTATGAATTGGAATAGAAATTTGTGTTTTTAAATTACCTAATGGTTTATTTTCATTCAAATACTGCTTTCATTCAGTTTTTAGAGTCGCATTGGCACACACACAGTAGACATAAGTAAAAAGTAGCAAAATCAGTGTTGACCATGTGCAACTCTCAAAGAATTAACCGATCCCGTAAACATCCAAGGAAGCCTGCCACCGTTTGTTTTACTTGGGCCCTCCCACCAATGTTGCCACAGACCTGATAACTCATTGATAGTTGCATGACTGGTCAGTTTTGGTTGTGTGCGGGAATCGAATCCACGAACATCGTATCCACATCTGGCCAAGGTGTTTCCACGACGTAGCCAACTCAGCTAACACGACCAATGGCCTAGCAGCGATATTAAGGTTTTTCAGTCAGTCCGCGCCCCTAGCGGATAGAACCGTAGTCGCCCGCGGTCATTAGTTACATATCTTGCTACTAGAGTGCAGCACCAATCAAATCCCGCTATAGGCTATTGCGAATAGAATAAAATTACTACCTTAATGGGTAATGGGTGTTCCACTGTTTGGATTGTGAGAACAGAAGAGTGAATATATTTTGAGTTGCAAGACTTTTTTTAATTACAATCATAAGTAAATGTTGTTAATTTGGCTTTTATTAATTAATTTTGCTCAAAATTTTAATTTTTGTGGCTTGTGATTGTGGCGGAAAATAATACACACTTTAAAACTTCAACAGTAACTGATTTGGCATGAGTGACCTCTCATTTTAAAGAGCTTTAAAAAAATAGGCGAATGGTGGAGGTTGGAGGTCTGTAACGTGTTTATATCCAAAATGGCAGCTTGTCAAAGTTTTGAATACAACTCATTCTTAAAACCTGGCGTCTAAGACTTTTGGAGTTTTAATTTCACCTTTGGTGACTTAAAACTGAAACGACTCTTGAAGAAATGCTATTAAATGAATAACTGGTCTCTTTTGGTAATATTTAAAATTTTGAGAACCCGCAAAAATGGGGGATTTTGGGGGCAACTCAAAATTTCCTGATGTAAATCCCTTTTGAAGGGGTTAAGTTTACTTTTAACTGTCACCCTTCACCTAGGTTTAAAAAGCTCTTTAAAATGAGGGGTCACTCAAAAGGGGTTTACATCAGAAAATTTTGAGTTGCCCCCAAAATCCCCCATTTTTGCAGGACACTCAAAATTTTAAATATCACCAAAAGAGACCACTTCTTCATTTAATAGCATTTCTACAAGAGTTGTTCCAGTTTTAAGTCACCAAAGGTGAAATTAAAACTCAAAAAGTCTAAGACGCCAGGTTTCAAGAATGAGTTGTATTCAAAACTTTGACAAGCTGCCATTTTGGATAGAAACATGTTACAGACCTCCAAACTCCACCATTCGCCTATTTTTTTAAAGCTCTTTAAAATGAGGGGTCACTCAAAAGGGGTTTACATTTACAAATTTTGAGCTGCCGCCGAGATCCCCCATTTTTGGGGGACACTCAAAATTTTCGATAACGTCAAAAGATACTTGGGGTTAAGTTAGTATCGTTCCCCAAAGGTGATTTGTTTGTTTTAACAAACAAAAAAATTAAAGGAGGGGGGACAGACTTTTTTTACACTGTATACAAGGTGTCACAAAAATGCGTAGCACGCTATGCAGAACCGGATTCTACATACAAAAACAAGTCGAAAATGTACAGTAACATTTTTACGATTTCGGATTAGTTTAGTCGTAATCCGCCATTTTGTATTTTTTTGAAAATAATTAATAATTCAAAAACCCTTCGAGATATTTTTTAGAAACTTGGTATAAACTTGAAGTTTCTGGTTTTTAAAATTTTCCAAAAACAATTTTTATTTAACTTACCAAATTTCAAAATGGCGGCCATTTAAATATTTCAAAGTCAAATTCCATGAAAAATAGCAACTAAAACAAAATTTTACAAGAAATAAAATTTAAAGCACTTTGTAATCCAAATCTAATGGCATTTTTACTGTAAAAATCAGTTAATAAATAAAAAAGTTATAGTAATTTGTTTATAATCAATTTCAAAATGGCGGCCATATACAAATTTCAAAGTCAAATTCCTGGAAAACTAGCAACTAAAACAAAATTTTACAAGACATAAAATTTAAAGGACTTGGTCAAATGCACTAAGGAATTTGACTTTGAAAATGTTATATGGCCGCCATTTTGAAATTTATTATAAAAAATTAGCATAACTTTTTTGTTTATTAACCGATTTTTACAGTAAAAATATCATTGGATTTGGATTACAAAGTGCTTTAAATTGTAGGTCTTGTAACATTTTATTTTAGTTGCTAGTTTTCATGGAATTTGACTTTGAAATATTTAAATGGCCGCCATTTTGAAATTTGATAAGTCTAATACAAATTATTTTTGGAAAATGTTAAAAACCAGAAATTTAATGTTTATACCAAGTTTCAAAAAAATCTCAAAGGGTTTTTGAATTATTAATTATTTTCAAAAAAATACAAAATGGCGGATTACACCTAAACTAAGCCGAAACTGAACAAATTTTATTCTACATTTTCAACTTGCTTTTGTATTTAGAATATGGTTCTGCATAGCGTGCTACGCATTTTTGTGACACCCTGTATATAATTCTATAAGCAAAATTTGCAAGTCAAAATTGCAGGATGATGGAAGACGGCTCAAATTAAAGGCCTTGATCCCAGGGACTCGGAAAAATAGCAGTTTTTCTAAAAGGTTACCAGCAAACACAATATCCACATTTACAAAAAATCCTTTATTTTGTGTCCCTTGTTGCAGCAAACCTGCGTACTTAGTTCCCATGTTATTGTTATGAAGAATAATTCAAATTTTGTACATCACTTATTTGTGAATGCATATTAAAGAAACTTGGTAAGCAGCTTTATGTAGTATTAAGGAATATATATGTGCACTGGAAATTCACTGAGTATGCAGGTTTGCTGCGACGGGGATATTTTATATACAAATTTAATTAATTATGATATGACCACCCCATAGGCAATATTGATTCAATGGTTCTTGTCACGTTTTTCTAGAAATAACTTGTTGATACTTTACCATATGTAAGTGTTACTTTGACAGTTCACACCAACAAGGGTCCCCTCTAGCTCTCATCTGGGATAAAAAAGTGCAGCCTACATGATTGACCGCCATTTCGCCCCTAACTCTGCTCCCATGGCAACCAACATGTTAACCAATCAAATCCTCTCTTCACAAGTTGTATGGCAGCCAGCTGAAAAACATATAATTTGTGAAGAAAGGATTTGATTGGTTATCTGAGGAAAATAGCGGTCAGCATGTAGCCTTCACTTTTTTACGCCAGACGAGACTTCTCGATATATTAACCTCATTTTTCCACACTGGTTATTTGTTCACAGCTGTTACGATTATTAGTTTTTATTTGAAACTGCACTAGTCAAAATGTTAATATTTCCAATTTCAAAAATAATTTTTAACGAAATTTCAGTTTTTCTGGGGTAATTGATTTTTAAGGTCTGAAACCTCTTAATCCTAAAGTTTCCTAAGTCAAATCCTCCCAATGGATTCTGACATAAACACTGCAAACAAACAGACAAACTAACATACCAACAAAACCAACAGACATTGCTCGTACTAGAGTATTAAAGGTATTTCTCACCCGCGGCCCGAGCCTCTTTGCACGCTTGGTACATCTCCGTCTTGATCTCAGGATTGTCATCGGCAATGGTCTCTCCGATGGTGACAAACCGTTCCACCGCCAGGTTGACGGCTTGGCCCACGCGAGCCACCGCGCGAACACTGCGCTCCGAACATATCCCGCCACGCTCTCTGTGGCTCACTAGCGTCGATATCTGGAACAAACACAATCCTGTAATGCTGAGGCAATAAGTTAAAACAATAACTGCAATGTAAGTCAAAGATTCAAAGAAAGAAATGAGTAAAAAGTTACTTAAGTGAGATTAATTTATGGTCAAAGTTCTCAAATGTTATGGTCTTTTTGTATTTGCATAGTAGAGTATCGAGAATACTATATGCATAGTATAGAAAGAGTCTTGTTAAATGTATGTTATAGGTTATCTTCGTACTGTTCCTGAGTTATGGCATAAAATCGATATTCAACCATCAACAACAAAATAAAAAAATAAACGAGTTCGCACACAGTACGCTGATGTGAGGGAAGTGAATTTCCACATAAAACTTTGAAAACTAAAAATCAGTGTAAAACATACATTTATTCCAATTTTTATTTATATCTGAAAACAGTGATTTTTTTGGCTTTTCTGATGCTCCTGGTTTCATTTACCTGCAAAGCTGGGAATACAATTTTGCGCATTATAATAATAGGAGAAGGCCAGACAGGCTTGAAAGGAGGCGTAAGGTTGCTGGGGATGATAAAAGTACACAAACAAATTAATAACATGCATGTATAATGTAAAACCCCCATAAGACAACGTACTGTGTTTAGTCGAAACACATTTTATTTAATAACTCGGTAAATACGTATGCTAGAATAACGAGAGAGGGCTTAAAACTTTCACCTCACTAATTCCCATCTTTTTACATACAGGGCTTTTCTGAAATGAAATGAAATTTAAAAAAAAACAATCGGGTCAAACCACTAATACAATACATGCAGTAAAACAAATTAGCAATCCCCAAACTGAATATAATTTTATTGTAAAATCCAAGCGTAGCTGCATAACAATTACTATACAAATACTGAGTGACTTGCAATCACTTCTCAATGATTCTATATTTTTTACATTTAAAAAAATGACTTAATATAAAGGCTTTGTATTCATTTCAAAAGCTTTGAGATAGTGTCTCAAATGAAAGAGCCTCAAAAAAAATGTATGTTGTGGGTAAATGACATGTAATGTATTAAATACAAGCTTTATTTATCTTGAGGACAAGCTTAAAAATACAAGCTTAATACAAGCTTTAAAATTCTTGAATACAGCTTTATTTGAATTTTAATTTTAATTTAGTGTTATGTGATGTTCAGGTTATTTGCTATTTGATAAATGAAGGTAATTTATTACTTAGGATGGTATTGGTTGGATGCTGAGAGTGAGTGTGTGAGTGAGTGGCATATTATATGCAATAGTGGTAAAAATGATTACAAGTTAAGATATTAAATAATACTACAATCCCAGTAAAACTGGGAAGATAGAAACATTTAGGTTTAGTATTTTTATTCTGAGTGTTTCACTTGTTCAAGGTGGTAAATTATATATTGACATATTCGACATTTTTTGTCTGATAACATTTTCTAATTTGGTAAGGTTGATTTATTATTTGATTTATGTCAAAATAAATGTTTAAAATAATAATTCTTTGATTGAAATTCATTTTTGGTGATGGTGAGTTTATGTTATTTAAGAAATAATTAGACGCAAGTTTTCAGTGAAACTGGTTTTTTCTCATTCAGTGGTGGCAAATGTATGCAATAATTCCTTATAAAATGATATAAAATGACGAAGTTCAACAGATTATATAAAGGTAAATTTTAAAATAGCCAATTCTTAATTTCCATAAGTTTAGCATTGGAAATACAGTAGAACTTGGATAGATCAAATCTCAAGGGGGGCAGTAAAAAATGCAAACAATCAAACAATTTGAATTAACCACGTTATTTAAATATTGTTTATCTAGCACTAACATTGCCTATAAATACTAACGAATTTATAGTCAATGATACTAGGGACCAAGAAAAAATGTTAATTAAAGAAGATTTCTAATTACAGAAGTTTGAATTATCAAACTGAAATGAAACAGAAATAATTTCTTATCCACTGTAACAGAAATGACATATGGTGTATTGAGTTGTATCAGTTGTTAATGTTCAAACATTTAAGCATTGAGTGAGTATAGTTGCAATAATTCAACTGTTCAGCATTGGAAACAAAAATACCTATTGAGGTATTGATCTGTAACAATGTTTGTTCATCTTTTATAAACGTTATAAAAATGTCTGCACGCTATTATTTAACTGACAGCAGATATGAGGGTGTTAATTTTATTAGGAAATAGAATCATAATAATTCCTCAATATAAATCTGAAGTTGTTAACAAAGTTATCAGGTGGTTCGTTTCTAAAGAGAGACGTCAAATATTAGTGAAAGGGATAAAAGTCAAGGGTAGCCAAGGTCAAGCAGCCCTTTCATAATTGGTATCGATAGGACGGGGCGAGTCATCAATACTCACTGTAGTTGAGGCAGCCAGTAAAAAGTAATCTTGTCAATACAATATTATGCTCATTTTTAAATTGTAGTCAAGAAAATAAACCGTTTAGTATTTATTTTCAAAATTATATTGTTATGCCAAATTTTTTATTTATTTTTTAAACAAAGTAGGGTAAATGTTTGTTTAAAATATCAGTATTATCAGTCAATGGTATTACAATACTGTTATTACCTTCAAGTCGGTATCAATTTAAATTTATATTTAACAAAAACAAGTAAATCTGTAGTATAACAGAGGTATGCAAACACATAAAACAACTATCAGGAAGAGAGGGAGGGAGGGAGGGGAGGGATTTCAGGGGTGGTACTATCAGGGAAAATGCTATTTATAATTAATAGAACATATTTTAAAGTATGTTTATCTTGGTAAATAAGACAATACAAATTCGTTAGCAACCATAAACGATTTATCGGATAGCACTAATAAATCATATTTGTCACAAATTTATGTAACTACTATTTTTCTATATTATTCTCTTTAGATTTCTCTTTTACATGTTTCTTTCAAATATTTATATAATTTGTCAAAATTTCTAGTGTAATAGAGTAGAGTGTTGACTTATTTATGAGAGAATCAGATGGACAATAATAGCGATGTTTTATTCATCTTGTCTTCTGAAGGAAGCCCAATCTGATGGCCATTAAGCTTTGATGGCCTCATCCCTCCATCACTCACTGTGTTGATGGATGGTAAACAGCGATCTGATGGGTTTGATTTATCTGCTTTACAATCCGATTGAATCGATTATGAAGAAGAGTACGTCTAGCTCTAAAAGTTCAAAGGCAATAACTGACTTGCGAATGACCGAGTCAACATTGAATTTTCTTTGATCTATTTGAGATCGATAAAGATTTATAGAAAAGTAAAACTTATGTTAGCATTAATAGCTTTTGTTTTATTTGAATCGTCTTTTTAGTATTTAGTGATTGATTTGGTAACATTTCTATATATATTGAGTAAAATTAATAATTTCAATGGAAAACATTTCTGCTTAAGGTTCAAACGAGTTTTTGCCAAATTTTAATTAAAAATACAACCATAAAATAAAATAAGGAAAGTAGGTAAATGCATAACACGTGGAATGAAATTTCAGAGGGGTTGGAGAGAAACGTCTTGGCCTGTGTCCAGGCAAAAAGAAAATCCCCTCATATGGCCCTATAAACCCCATGTGCAGAACACAATTTGTATCTCACTCTGTGGTTTAAACTAGACGTAAGCTGGTAGCTAAAATAAAAACCATACGAGTCTAATTCTTACATTAAATAATTAAGCATTAAATTTAAACTTCTGCCTCTCATTGTTATATTTTGTTTGATTTTAATTTATACTTTTAGTAGATTTTATCTGTCTACACACTGAAGTTTAACCATTAATATGATCTCTTCATGCAAAGGAAAAGTTATCTAAATGAATGATGGAGAAACTATGCTAGTAGCTGCAGGAAGTTGTATAAGTTTGTAAATTATTACCTAAACTTAAAAAGACCTGACAACTTGGATATTAGGCAGAGATTAAAGGCAAAGACAAACTTGAACCAATTATTTACAACTTTATTATGCAGGAGTTTACTCAAAATCGTATAAGAATCTTTATTTAGCGCAATTGATGAAAAACATTTCAAGGAATCTTTATTTTAAATCAGGGTTGAATAATATGAAAATAAAAATTAAATACATTTTTACTTTCTCCCCCTTATACGTAGTATATGGAGAAAGTATTGTTTTCGTCAGAATTTTCGAATTTGAGTTGTTAGTGGAAATATTCGTTTTGGTGCTCCCTGAACCCAAAAAAGTGGTTTTTACGTGATGTCTGTCTGTGTGTGTGTGTGTGTGTGTGTGTGTGTGTGTCCGTGTGTGTGTGTGTGTGTGTGTGTGTGTGTGTGTGTCTGTGTGGATGTGTACAGAGCTATAGCCCTAACCTATGGACCGATTTTGATGAAATTTGGTATGTAGGTACTAATCCACGATATCTCCAGGCGTTTTTTTCATTTTTTGAATTTTTGATTTTTAAGGGTAATTATCCCCCAAAAACCGCCAAAAAACATGAAAAATCCAAATTTATCAAAAACGGCTCTAACGATTTTGATTAAACTTTAGTCGTTTGTAGAACTTTAGCTCTCCAACAAAATGACACCACCCGCATTTCTGTACAAATTCGGGTTCATAAATTACAGGAATTAAAACATCCAAAATTCAGTTTTTTGGATTTTTCATAAAAAAACATAAATATTAAAAAATATTACTACTCACCATTAAAAAGAGCTCTAAAAACTAAATAATTTAGTATTTTGAATTACTATTCTACGATTGCTGGTTTCGGAGAAAATTGAAATTTTCATTTAGCAGTAAACGCAGTACGTTGTCCAATGTTATTCTTATGGGGAATACAAAAATTACTATTTCTATCTTATTTACTGATCAATTTCATTCAAACTTGATATGCTTGTAAATTTAGCATTGACCAACAGAGTTAATTCAAAATATGTTGCCCCTTAATAACCCTGGGGGGGAATAGGGGGCATTTCCCCTCTTAAAACCACGAGTGTAGCAATGGATTCTGTAGTGCCTCCAAAGCAGGGATTTGGGTGGATGTTTTTTAAAACAACTTGTTTACAAGATTTTCTGTACATTCGACCATGTTTTGTATTCTATATTTAGTAAATAAAAAGTAATTTATTCATTAAAGTTGGGCTAAAAGGGAGAAAGTATGTGTCAGTTTCCTGATACCGTTTATTAAAATATATCTTCTAAGTAATACAAATATATATAATTTTAAGCTAAAAAGTCACCAGAATTTGCTAGTAAATTCTGCATATTAATCGTGCAAATTAACAGAATCACCATGAATTTATTTCAAAAAATGTATTTACTCAGCTATGGGATGAGTGATGTTTACAATCTTTATACCACATTTTCTGGTTTAGAATTCTACATCATTTTTAAGCCTCGAGGAATATTTTTGAAATTTGCCATTTTTTAGTTATATTAAGTTTTAAAATATTAAAATTACTACTGTACCATTTTGAAACAATGTTTTTCTTAAGTTAGTATTTCAAGTTTCAGGGCCGCATTTCCCTAAGGGCGCAGCACGGGGCGAGCGCCCGGGCCCCCCGCGCCCAAGGGGGGCCCCCAGGCCACGAAAGTGGGACCCCACTGGCCACTAAGGGGGACTTCGCGAGGCAGTGCTTTAATTTTGTCCTGAAAAAAGTTTATTATTCCTCAACTGACAATTAACTTAAATAATTTTAAGTTGTAAAGGGTGTACGTTAAAACTAAGTCTCAAACCCAAAGTCATTCACTAATGTTTATTATTTTGAATACCGTGTGCGGATTTGATAACTACGCCCTAATCCAGTAACAGGAATAGGCCAGGTAAGGTTTTAAATGTAACTACTGACAGTATTGTATACCACCTTATTTTGCTGAGTATAAGTTTTAGATATTGTATATTTGCAATAGATGATCTTGTTCTTGAGCAATATTTTTTGAGCCTGTCCCCTAACCCCATGAATTGTTTAATATCCGCCATGCTTTGCCGTGCTTGGAAGTTGCAGATTCCGTTCAAGCCGATTTAAGTTAATTTTGTTCTTGTTGCACAAAACTCAATATGATGTATCATAAAATATTAGGAACTAACAGCCAAACAGAAAGTAATTAATTAATAGTAGCAAAATTAAAATTGGTTACGAAAGTCAGTTAACATAGGACACTGATCGAGTAGTCTTGCGTGTTTGAGGTTATCCTATATATGATAATACAATTAATAATAAAGATCATGATAATAATAATGATAGAATAGATTTGTAGCATTTTTTTTGTTATTTTGTTTTTTCATATTATATTTCTGGATTTTATAATAGTTTGAAGGTTTGAAGGTTTGAAGGTGATGTTTGTTTTGAATCAATTATTACTTATTACGATCAGCACTGCCCTGGTCTCGGGATGAATGCTTATCATTGTTGTTGCCAACTCAGAATTCTTTGATTCTTCGATTACCCGCACATCCAGTTTAAAATAATGTAGGAAAAGACAAGAGCCAAGGATGAAGACAACATTTCATTGTGTCATCATCACGTAAACTTAACATGACAATAATGTACAAACAGTAAACGTCTTTTAAATTAGCATTAAATCAGAGTGATTAAAAGCTTTTGCATCATGAGTATAGAACATGATAATCTGCGTTGCCTTGACTTTGTACATATATTTAATGATTTGTCAGCCAAGAAATGCAGAAATAATGAGTTCTTACTGGCTATACAACATGAAATACTATTTAATAAAGTATATCCAGAAGTATGTTGATAAACAAACTTTCAAAGAGTTCCTAATCAATATGTATCAAATTCAAACATATTTCTTTCATTTATGCTATGTTTGTTTGTTTTTAATTATTTTATAGTGCAATAATGTTAGTGGTAAAGCAATTACACGAGATTATTTTTTCATTTATAAATTTGTGTTGTTATTTTAACTAGTTATAATGATTTTTATTGTATTTTAACTGAACGTATCATTAGCTTATTGGATAGAGGCTTAAGAGTGCTAAAGCCATACTAAATCTTGTAAGGAAAATTAAATACAAAATTAATTTAAAGTTTTGGTAATAAATTAAAATGTATTATTTATTTTTATATTTGGTGTATTTATTAAACACCGGAATATTAAAAATAATAAGATTATTTTACGGAATAGAAAAAAATAACTTTCGTACATACATATACCTACAAACATACTTGTATATATGTTAGGGGGCCCCATTTTCATACACGCCCAGGGCCCCAGAAGTCCTAAATACAGCCCTGTCAAGTTTATTTGAGATTTATTAAAAAATACAGAGACAAAAACGGAGAAAGATTTACAGTTCTTGACAATTGTTGTTTGTTGACTCTAGGAACAAATTTTTGAAATTTCAGAGAGAGTTTGGACACACTCTGTATATCTATTTACCAATCAAATCTCGCATATACAGTTAGAACAATGAGTCCAGCAATAATTATAACCTACTAGTTATTCTGTAAATAGTGACAACAGTTCATTTTACCAATTACTTTTGTATGATGAAAACGATTTACTGTATTTTTGTCATTTTTAGTATAAAGTAGTATAATGTAGTCATTGTTTGAATTATTTTGTCATGTTTTTGTATTATTTATATTTTTTCTGTCTCTCATTTGACTCTGTTCATTGTATAAAAAAATGTACATATTATGAATAAAGATCTTTGACTATTGACTATTTGTCAAAATTAATGAACAAACTACATTATGGTATTTTAAATTTAAATTCATCACACCCCTACAAGAAAATAATGCAACCGGCATGGCTGCTATTTGAGAACAGAAAATGGACTTATAACACAAATGAGGTATCACAGTTACAAAGGGAAAAAAGGGAGAGGAGGCAGAAAAAGGAAGGGCTGATTGAGGAAGGGTGAAAATGGACTGAGGGAGGGGGCGAGGGAGAGGAAGGGGAGTTTTGAAACCACTTTGTGGAACCGCGGATGGCTGAAAGCATCATAAACAACATTCAAATGTGCATTTCAGCTGCGACTATTATACAAGAACAATCTTTCTGTGAGGAGGCGTCAGACAAATAGGCTCACGTTACAGTCACTGAAAAGAGGTTTTGTTAATTTCCAGGCCAACAACCCCTTTCTTTGGTGATGAACAGGCACAGAATTCAGCAAATATTAATAGTCAAGTGTGTGGGTGACAGTTCATAAAGCTTAATTTTCCTTTTAACTTTTAGTATCAACGATATTAAAAAAATGACAGCCTGTATATTTACAAATCATAATTGCTTGTACAGTTGGAACAAATCAGGCACAGAAACAGATCAAGCTTTGGTCACTTAAAAATCCGACTTTTGCATGTGGAAATAAGGGATGTGTCTTTTTTCCCCATCCTCAAAACTTCAGTCCACTCGACACATTGTACCAGTCTCACCCAACCAATCTCGCATCTGAAAACAGCCATAGGAACTGTCCAAAGCTGTGTGATCACCAATTTAAAACAGTACACTTTTTTAAATCTTAAAATGTCTTAAAAACCAAAACATGTGAGTTAATGTATTTATTTTGATGTATTTTTCAGTATTAAACGAAAATTTAAAAGAGAAACATCAAACTAAAAACTTGTGCTTCTGGTTGCCCCACCCCTTCTCCAGTTGTATCAAAGCAGTCAACTAACATCAGGCTAGAGTGGAACTCTTATAGAAAAAATCCTAAGTGTATTGTATAATATTAGTGAGGAAATACCCTACTCTTAATTCTATTAAAATTTTTTCCTGACATTTTTAATAGGAATATTGATTAAGTGCAATTAGCCAATAGTTAAGAGCAGTTATGTCAATTATCATTACTTACTAATAATATAAAGCTTAAAGTTTGTGTGTTAGAGAGTTCATAGCATGCCGATTACTTTATAGATTGAGCTGAGATTTGGTTGAAGATTGCTTATACACTCAAGGCAAACATTAGCCATCATGAAAATCCTTCTGGACTCCACCCCTCTGACCTTCAAAGTACCGATGTTAGTTTTTTTGGACATTAGATTTTATTAGATCAGATGATTACTTAAACAGGCGATCTATACTCAAGGTAGTTCAACATGTTCCCCATAGAATGAAAAACTGTTATAAAACTGCTGGAAGGTGAATGAATGTATTGAATGAGCTCGCCATAGTAACTGATTACAAACTACTGGAATCTGAATGAATGTATTGAATGAGCTCTCCATGGTAACTGATTACAAACTGCTGGAAGGTGAATGAATGTATTTAATGAGCTCGCCATGGTAACTGATTACAAACTGCTGGAAGGTGAATGAATGTATTGAATGAGCTCTCCATGGTAACTGATTACAAACTGCTGGAAGGTGAATGAATTTATTGAATGAGCTCTCCATGTAACTGATTACAAACTGCTGGAAGGTGAATGAATGTATTGAATGAGCTCTCCATGGTAATTGATTACAAACCGCTGGAAGCTGAATGAATGTATTGAATGAGCTCTCCATGGTAACTGATTACAAACTGCTGGAAGGTGAATGAATGTATTGAATGAGCTCACCATGGTAACTGATTACAAACTGCTGGAAGGTGAATGAATGTATTGAATGAGCTCTCCATGGTAACTGATTACAAACTGCTGGAAGGTGAATGAATTTATTGAATGAGCTCTCCATGGTAACTGATTACAAACTGCTGGAAGGTGAATGAATGTATTGAATGAGCTCTCCATGGTAATTGATTACAAACTGCTGGAAGGTGAATGAATGTATTGAATGAGCTCTCCATGGTAACTAATTACAAACTGTTGGAAGGTGAATGAATGTATTGAATGAGCTCTCCATGGTAATTGATTACAAACTGCTGGAAGGTGAATGAATGAATTGAATGAGCTCTCCATGGTAACTAATTACAAACTGCTGGAAGGTGAATGAATGTATTGAATGAGCTCTCCATGGTAACTGATTACAAACTGCTGGAAAGTAAATTAATGTATTGAATGAGCTCTCCATGGTAACTGATTACAAACTGCTGGAAGGTGAATGAATTTATTGAATGAGCTCTCCATGGTAACTGATTACAAACTGCTGGAAGGTGAATGAATGTATTGAATGAGCTCTCCATGGTAATTGATTACAAACTGCTGGAAGGTGAATGAATGTATTGAATGAGCTCTCCATGGTAACTAATTACAAACTGTTGGAAGGTGAATGAATGTATTGAATGAGCTCTCCATGGTAATTGATTACAAACTGCTGGAAGGTGAATGAATGAATTGAATGAGCTCTCCATGGTAACTAATTACAAACTGCTGGAAGGTGAATGAATGTATTGAATGAGCTCTCCATGGTAACTGATTACAAACTGCTGGAAAGTAAATTAATGTATTGAATGAGCTCTCCATGGTAACTGATTACAGACTGCTGGAAAGTAAATGAATGTATTGAATGAGCTCTCCATGGTAACTGATTACAAACTGCTGGAAGCTGAATGAATGTATTGAATGAGCTGTCCATGGTATCTGATTACAAACTGTTCGAAGGTGAATGAATGTATTGGATGAGCTCTCCATGGTAACTGATTACAAACTGCTGGAAGGTGAATGAATGTATTGAATGAGCTCTCCAAGGTAACGGATTACAAACTGCTGGAAGGTGAGTGAATGTATTTAATAAGCTCTCCATGGTAACTGATTACAAACTGCTGGAAAGTAAATGAATGTATTGAATGAGCTGTCCATGGTATCTGATTACAAACTGTTCGAAGGTGAATGAATGTATTGAATGAGCTCTCCATGGTAACTGATTACAAACTGCTGGAAGGTGAATGAATGTATTGAATGAGCTCTCCATGGTAACGGATTACAAACTGCTGGAACGTAAATGAATGTATTTAATGAGCTCTCCATGGTAACTGATTACAAACTGCTGGAAAGTAAATGAATGTATTGAATGAGCTCTCCATGGTAACTGATTACAAACTGTTGGAAGGTGAATGAATGTATTGAATGAGCTCTCCATGGTAACTGATTACAAACTGTTGGAAGGTGAATGAATGTATTGAATGAGCTCTCCATGGTAACTGATTACAAACTGCTAGAAAGTAAATGAATGTATTGAATGAGCTCTCCATGGTAACTAATTACAAACTGCTGGAAGGTGAATGAATGTATTGAATGAGCTCTCCATGGTAACTGATTACAAACTGCTGGAAAGTAAATTAATGTATTGAATGAGCTCTCCATGGTAACTGATTACAAACTGCTGGAAGGTGAATGAATTTATTGAATGAGCTCTCCATGGTAACTGATTACAAACTGCTGGAAGGTGAATGAATGTATTGAATGAGCTCTCCATGGTAATTGATTACAAACTGCTGGAAGGTGAATGAATGTATTGAATGAGCTCTCCATGGTAACTAATTACAAACTGTTGGAAGGTGAATGAATGTATTGAATGAGCTCTCCATGGTAATTGATTACAAACTGCTGGAAGGTGAATGAATGAATTGAATGAGCTCTCCATGGTAACTAATTACAAACTGCTGGAAGGTGAATGAATGTATTGAATGAGCTCTCCATGGTAACTGATTACAAACTGCTGGAAAGTAAATTAATGTATTGAATGAGCTCTCCATGGTAACTGATTACAGACTGCTGGAAAGTAAATGAATGTATTGAATGAGCTCTCCATGGTAACTGATTACAAACTGCTGGAAGCTGAATGAATGTATTGAATGAGCTGTCCATGGTATCTGATTACAAACTGTTCGAAGGTGAATGAATGTATTGGATGAGCTCTCCATGGTAACTGATTACAAACTGCTGGAAGGTGAATGAATGTATTGAATGAGCTCTCCAAGGTAACGGATTACAAACTGCTGGAAGGTGAGTGAATGTATTTAATAAGCTCTCCATGGTAACTGATTACAAACTGCTGGAAAGTAAATGAATGTATTGAATGAGCTGTCCATGGTATCTGATTACAAACTGTTCGAAGGTGAATGAATGTATTGAATGAGCTCTCCATGGTAACTGATTACAAACTGCTGGAAGGTGAATGAATGTATTGAATGAGCTCTCCATGGTAACGGATTACAAACTGCTGGAAAGTAAATGAATGTATTTAATGAGCTCTCCATGGTAACTGATTACAAACTGCTGGAAAGTAAATGAATGTATTGAATGAGCTCTCCATGGTAACTGATTACAAACTGTTGGAAGGTGAATGAATGTATTGAATGAGCTCTCCATGGTAACTGATTACAAACTGTTGGAAGGTGAATGAATGTATTGAATGAGCTCTCCATGGTAACTGATTACAAACTGCTAGAAAGTAAATGAATGTATTGAATGAGCTCTCCATGGTAACTGATTACAAACTGCTGGAAGCTGAATGAATGTATTGAATGAACTGTCCATGGTATCTGATTACAAACTGTTGGAAGGTGAATGAATATATTGGATGAGCTCTCCATGGTAACTGATTACAAACTGCCGGAAAGTAAATTAATGTATTGAATGAGCTCTCCATGGTAACTGATTACAAACTGCTGGAAAGTAAATGAATGTATTGAATGAGCTCTCCATGGTAACTAATTACAAACTGCTGGAAGCTGAATGAATGTATTGAATGAGCTGTCCATGGTATCTGATTACAAACTGTTGGAAGGTGAATGAATGTATTGAATGAGCTCTCCATGGTAACTGATTACAAACTGCTGGAAAGTAAATTAATGTATTGAATGAGCTCTCCATGGTAACTGATTACAAACTGCTGGAAAGTAAATGAATGTATTGAATGAGCTCTCCATGGTAACTGATTACAAACTGCTGGAAAGTAAATTAGTGTATTGAATGAGCTCTCCATGGTAACTGATTACAAACTGCTGGAAAGTAAATGAATGTATTGAATGAGCTCTCCATGGTAACTGATTACAAACTGCTGGAAGCTGAATGAATGTATTGAATGAGCTGTCCATGGTATCTGATTACAAACTGTTGGAAGGTGAATGAATGTATTGGATGAGCTCTCCATGGTAACTGATTACAAACTCCCCGGGTAAGTTGGGAACATGTAGCTAGTGTGTAATTATCGTGAAATCTCAATATTCAAAGCCTTTTTTCCGAGCTTGAGGGAGGGTCCCCTTTACTCCCTTTTCCATCACCGTTCTGATAAATTTTCATAAGTAATTGAAACATTCAAAGATTTAACAAATAGCAAAAGCATTTCCATTTTTCATAGATTTTCAAAAGTACTTTATATACAATAGTATTGCATGTTAACTAGTTGCTGCAGTTTCCGGTTTTACCCAAGGAACAGTTGTGCTGCATTCTGTGGATAAACTTTGTAATTATTCTAAATAATAAATAACTGTTTGTGCTATCCTCTGGTCAAATAAAATGCATAAGAATAACATTGGAATTTTAGAGGTCAATGAGATGGAGCCCTGAGGAAATTTTGTAAAACCGTTTCTTAACAAGCATCAGAACAGCCAAAAAATATAATGTTTCTATTAAAAAAAAAAAAAAAAAAATGGAATCAGTGTTTATTAAAACCTTTTATTTGATTTTTTTTAAAGGTTCTAACGAGGAAATTCACTTCCCTCACGCCAGCATGCTGCGTGCGAACTCGTTTGGACTAATATGGCTTTAACTTGCCTTCCATTAGTTGTATGAACATGATTGGTTCTCTGGGGACTTAGGTAATATGTGTAGCCATGTCTCTTAATGAACTTGATAAAGTAGCAACTTTGAGCCTCTTAAGGCCATTTGCTACAACGAGTTCACTTACTTAGATGTAATGAGTCTATAATCTTGCTATAGTACCAGAGTTAGAATTACTGAAATAGTCCCTACTAGTGGCTTGAAGGGACCATAGTCCCTAGCCTTGCTCCAATACTCTGACTTATCTGATTTTGTTTACTATTTACATGTTAGTTCACAAACAAAATAGTCACTTAATCACATGTTTTAATGTAAACAAAGCAGACTTTTTTAAATCCCCATGCTTTACTTATGAGGGACGTTTTACGTTATTGCTCGTTTACTAGTACATTTTTAGAAGTTTACTGCTATTTTTTCCGAGTCCCTGGGATTGAGACCTTTAATTTGAGCCGTCTCCCGTCATCCTGCAATTTGCCAAACTCTCACAATTTTGACTTAAATATTTCTATGTACTATTTCGCTTAAATATTTCGCTAATTATATATAAAGATATTAATCATTCACAAAGTTTATAGGTACTTATAATCTTGTTAATTTAATTTTTTAAGCATAATTTTATTTTATTTTATTTTATGGTTAGCGATTGATTTCATCACATAGCTGCTCTTTGAACAAAATCAAAATCTTTATCAAGTTAAAAAATTTCAAGTTGTCCTGCTGCTCGAATCCGAGCAAGTTTGTACCCAGCGGAAGGTTACTTCAGTTGTAATTAAACATAACAAAACATCTGATATTAAAACGGATGATAACATAACTGTGAAATATAGAGATAACGTACTTTCAATCAACACGTAGTTTAGACTCCCACCGTTGGATAGCACCACTGTTCCGAAATCCAGCCTTTTACTGTATGTAAGTGATGCCCTTTCTTAAGTTTCTGATACGTATTTTATTACATCCCGTACGTATTGGTAAATCTACCTGAAAATCATATATATTTTAAAAAATTGGAAAACTTTGGCTAGTCCGTCAGACCGATCTACTGGGCCGATTTTCATGATTCTTTTGTTAACTGACAGGTAATTATGTCTAGATATGTCATCACTCATTCAAACTAAAACATATCTTCAATGGGCTTCGCCTCAGTGGCTCTTAAAGTTCCCATGTTAATCTTATGGAGGAGGTTTGTTTTCATCAGATGATTACTTAAAACGCTTGTTTATTAACCAGGACAATTCATTTGGTTCACCAAAGAATAATGTAGCACATAATAAGAATACTTTATTTGCGGGTGTTTATATAGTTAAGAATGTACATGTAATCCAGTTATTATTGTACGATGATATGTTAAGCAAATTTCCTTCATGAGCTAAGAAGACTTGCTTTGTGTATTTGAGAAGGAACATGTTATGCTTTGAGGTTTTGCTATTAAATTTGGGGCTCTTTCATAAATTTCTAACCGATTAAAGTTTAAAGCTTTCTTAAAAAAAAAACATGCATGCATTCATTACGTTCCTCAATGAACCTTTCTACAAAATGGTATTTTCTTTTAAGTGCCTAATATGTTTCTGGATTCTCTCTGAAAACTTATAAAATATTTACTATATAAACCTTTGGGGTTACTCGATGTGGGGTTTCCATATGTGTAGTTGTACGTGTGAGTATGTGAGTAGAAGTGTATTTGTATTTAGATATTGATTATAAACCTGAAAATGGAATGACTTCCTATAGTCCTACATTGAACCCCAAAATGGGGGCAACTTTGACAGGACATCACAAAACGAGTGTCAAAGCCAAAATAAATCGTAGGGACTTTATTGGTTTAAACAAATTCCGGGTAGCTTTTATAAATTTTGGTGTTATATTTTTTTCAAGTGATTAGTTTTATCTATAGGTAGTTTTCACAAAATTAAAGCCATTAGTGCTCAGCGCTTTATTTAAAACAAGAAAATAACTCTCCACCACACTTTAGCATTAGCTCACACAATGAGAAAAATCATAATTGATGATAAAATATTTGCCTTTTTAGCGAATTTCTCCCAAAGGGAATAAGCTATTATCGTAGTCGGACCTATAGCTAAGTCCTATATAGGCCTATATGATGACTTTGCCATTGGTTCAAATTTGTATATATATTTATCATGTATATTGTAATGGGATGAATTTATAAACGACAATATGACGAAAGTATGGATTTTTTTAAAGACACAGAGTGGCTAGGAATGAATAGTCAGCATTGAGATAGAAATCCTAAGAATATTATTCCTAAAGTCTAAGAATATTATTCCTAAACTAAGTTTATGTACGTATGAACAATATAATTACTATTTTATTTTAAAACAACCATCATAGTATGGTCATAGATTATCTCCCAATAACTGTTTTAAACAGATAATCTGGCCATATAAATCACAGCTGTTAAATTAAATAAAAACCCTGCTGCTGGACTCTAGCAGGAAAAATATTAGGTCTAACGAGTTCAAGGATAAGAAGAACATTACCTTTATTTTATAGTTAAAACTGGTTAGTGTTTTCAGTGCTAAGATTATAAATCTTTTCACTAAATATTTATGTAACTTTTGGAATAATGAACGCTGATAAAAAGTATTTTTAGATGTAACCATAAAAAAATGCATTATTTTAATTTGATTAGCCTTAATACATAAACTTACGGTGCAACATTGACTGATGCTGCAGAGCAGCACAGGTTCTCTAGTACCTTTAATGTTACACCTCAGAATCCGTCCAGCCGTTATTGAGTTGTGACTGGGAAGAAAAAACCTTTAGCATGTATATAGGGGGGAGGGTTAACGTTTTCCAACAAAACAGTTTGTAAAAAATTGTATATAAGAATATGGTTACTAAAAATGTTAAATTATTATATAAAAATATGAGTTTAGAAGTAAGAATTATTTACTATATTTTTAAAAATCCTCACTATATTTTGTATTAGTGGCATATTTTATTCATGTAGCAGTGTGTGGTTTTTGGCTCCGAACCAAACATTGGATCAGGAATGTAAACTGTATCTGAGCATGGGTACTAAGTGCTAGTGCACACAATATATTCCAGATAAATTGCTAACTCTGTTGTTCCAAACATTTACCCAATTTACATCACACAGTCGGGCAATTACTACGTATTTGATCTATTCATTAATCAATTAATCAAACTTACTACTTTTACACCTGAAATTGTTACATACTTACAAATAAATTTATCAAATTTAATTTTGTTTAATAGAAAATTAGGGTATAATTTAAAAAATGTACCTTAAGTGCAATTTATAATTTACAAGAAAATACTCTAGGATTTAAGAGGAATGAAATATTAGTATTTTTTTTTACTAAATGAAAATTTACTTCTAGGGGAAAAACCCTGACTTCTTCTTTACAGTTTTGAAGTTTATATTTTTAACATAAAGCTAAGGCAACACATAATTTTGTTATAAATTTAAAATATAATTTAATTTTTCCACAGAATCTTGAGTTACAAACTGAAGTCTCAGTCCACCTAATAATAGTGGTGGTTCTTCAGTTAATAACAATGGCATTAGGTTACAATACTGATGAAAGCTTATAATTAGGTTAATACTGTATTACAAATAAGAAAACTTCCCAGATAAAAACACAAGAAATGTGTGTATTTGGAATACCGTCTTCTTAGTCGAGTGAACCCTTTCTTATGTGTCATGTGTCATGTGATTAGCACACTAACGGTTTTACATTTTTCAGCGAGAGTTTATCAAAAGCTTTATTTGAAGCAGACTAACACTAAATTTGCAATTAGAGACCCCAGAGGATTGCTTTCAATGTTTCAAGGGGAACTTGCCAAAAAATATCCTTGTATTATAGTTTGTTCTCATATATTATATTTAATAGCTGTAATTGCCCATCGTGGCTTGGCTTACAATCAGAGTACATTAGATATTTACAGTAGTAGGGGGTATGATGGTATTTAACAATGGACTATATTTAAATTTGGTATGGCGGATTTAATATTTTTGAGCTCTCTGTGTTGATTTACAAAAAAGTCTATAGAAGTCATGTATTAACCCTTGTTTCAGCAATCATATAAATTTTGGAACTACTAAGATCTATAGGACAATGTCATCAAATTGTATGGTAAATAAATTACAATTCTATACCTTTTGAGTCAAGGTTTCTTTCATTGGTACTAGTGGCACAGTTTTAGCCTTAAAAAATTTCCTAAATGTAAAATTAGTCCAAACTATTAAGTATAAAAATATATAGTTTATAGGGGTTAAACACAATTTTTGAATATCTTTAATAAGCCTGGACTAATAAACTAATTAATCTAGAAATCCATGAAGGTAAACTCAAGCAAAGATGATTTTGTTAATTTAAAATTGTTTCTATATTTAATTGATGTCCATCTGACAAAGATAGTTCCCTACAATTCATCTATATATTAAAAAAATTCCTGCTTTTTATTCACTTACTTCCTAAAGTTAATACTTAAACGATTTTGATGTATTTTCTATTTAAAAGATAATTTCAAGTTATAAGCCACTGCGAAGCTAAATATTTGATTTACACTATTATTTTGGTTACATTCCAAGTTTTAAAACCACAGTTTTTTCTTAATTTAAAAACATCTGTTACAAGGATTATATCCGCAAAACATTGTGAGGGTGCAGCTCATAGTATTTTAAGATCAAATTGTTTTTATATTTCTCTGCAGAATTAGAAGCTGTGGCCGTAAAACTGGTTGTTAAATTAAATTCCTTAACTTATGAACGGACAACTTCATATGTTTCTAGTGTAATCACTCTGTTTCAGGTTTTGCACACAAATGTTACCAAAATCAGATTTTACGGGCCAATACAACATTTTAATCCTAGCTTTCCTAAATTTATTCAAGACTTGAGTACAAAATAATACTCAAAAAAGAGACGTTAAATATATAGATGGTTGTAACTTTTTGTCTGTCCCCCAATAACAATAAACAAAAGGACAGCCAGCCCTAAGCACAGGCTTTGTCGTTAATATCTAGGGTATAGCTGAATTTAAGATGAACTCAACAAGGCTTGTTTACAAAATGGGTCTTAGGAGAGGTAAACAGTAATAAAGTTGGACATGAACACTGTCAAATTTGCTCCCTCGAGGATTGAGCTTGCAATTCCATTATGTGGAGTGGTTCCTATCTTTTTTCTTAAGGTCTTGAATTTAAATAAACGGTATCAGGAAACTGACACATACTTTCTCCCTTTTAGCCCAACTTTAATGAATAAATTACTTTTTACTTTCTCCCTCTATACATAGTATATGGAGAAAGTATTGTTTTCGTCAAAATTTTCGAATTTGAGTTGTTAGTTAACAATTAAACAGTTAAAACGTGAATTGAAACTTCAAGTAGTAAATGAGAAAAAACAATACTTTAACAAAAAAATCACGGAATCTACAAATAAATCGAAATCGACATGGAAAATCATTAGCTCCGAGGTGAACAATAAAACAACGCCTAATAACAACTTAAAGATACTTTTGAATGGAAAATTAGAATCAAACCCTAGTTGTGTTGGTAATACTTTTAATGATTATTTTATCAATGTGGTTGATGACCTTATTCTTCCAAACATTAACAAAAATACAATAGTTCAATCTAATTTTGAAAAACTACCTCAACCGAAAAGTAGCTTTAAATTCAAAGAAGTTGATGATAGGGAAATTGAAAGGATAATTAAGTCTTTTGAAAACAAATTTTCAGCAGGAGTGGATGACATTCCAATCACCATTGTTAAATATGCTTTTCCATTTATTTCAAGACCGTTAACCCATATTATAAATTCTTCTTTAATTTGCGGTTTTTTCCCTTGTAGATTAAAACTTGCTAAAATAATACCTGTTTATAAAAATGGGGATGCATATGATCCCTCTAGTTATAGACCAATATCATTACTGCCTGTATTTTCAAAAATTTTAGAAAAAGTTGTTTATAACCAGCTTCTGAATTTCCTGGAGTCAAATCAATTGTTGGATCAAGAACAACATGGTTTTCGACCAGGAAAATCTACAATAACTGCAAGTATAGATTTTATTGAATCAATTATTAACTCAATCGACAGAAATGAAAAAGTAATTGGAATTTTCCTCGACTTTTCAAAAGCATTTGATACTGTGTCACATGAGAAATTGCTTGACGTTCTTCATGGTTTAAACATAAATAATAAAGAGCTTAAATGGTTCAGTTCGTATTTAAAAGACCGACAACAATGTGTCCAAATTCAACATAATCTTAGCTATCCAAATTGTAAATACACATACACTCAAAATGTTTGCTCCAATTACAAAACAGTTAGAAATGGTGTCCCCCAGGGATCTATTTTGGGCCCCCTGTTATTTCTTTGCTACATGAGGGGGTTCCCAAAGGCTATCCATGGAGGAGGCTCGATGTATCTCTATGCTGATGACACTAATATCACAGTTACAGGTAATTCGCAAGAAGAAGTTGAACTAAAATCTTTTTTAAATCTTCTGTCAGTTAAGGACTTCTCAAATAGTAAAAATATCCTAATAAATTCTAATAAATCAAACTTTTTATCATTTTCCACAAAACAAACAAGATTAAAATTACAACCAAACGTTTACATTGATGGTTCACACTTGAACCAAGTAGAGCACACCAAATTTCTTGGATTGATATTGGACCAACACTTGAACTGGGATAAGCATATTCAACATGTAGTAGGTAAAATAGCAACTGGTCTGTACGCCTTGCGACAAATGTCAAGGGTGTGCAATATTCAGACCTTAAAAACCATTTATTTTGCTTTGATAAATTCACACATGTCTTATGGTATAGCTATATATGGCGGAACCACTAAAAAAAACTTAGACAAGATTCTTCGTCAACAAAAAAAAGCACTCCGAATTATTTTTAACATTAAAAATCGACAATCAGTAAAGCCATATTTTTCTAAATTAGGTGTTATGACTGTCTATGACCTGTACATATTTGAAACAATATTACATGTGAACAAATTAAACCTTCAAACCAATGATACAAATTTTCACAATTATAATTTAAGAAATAACAGGCAGGTAGAAAAACATAAATTAAAGTTTTTTGAGAGGAAAACTAGTTTTATTGGCACTAAGTTTTTATTTAGTTTGCCTAAAAATATAAAAAATGAAAATAACTTAAATGTTTTTAAAAAAACTCTGAAGGAATATCTGCTCACTGTATCCCTTTATTCTCTTGAGGAATTTTGGGATCTAAGAAATGCAAAATAAATTATGTTTATAAAATTTGACTAAAAGTTATTTAACATTAATTGTTACATCCTTATGAAAGTAAAATTATTTAGTGATAAGGCCCTTATGTATATATATTCTTGACACTATTCAATGTATTGTAAATACTGTTCGATGAATAAAGATGATTTGAATTTGAATTTGAATTTGAATTAGTGGAAATATTCGTTTTGGTACTCCCTGAACCCAAAAAATTGGTTTTTACGTGATGTCTGTCTGTCTGTGTGTGTGTGTGTGTGTGTGTGTGTGTGTGTGTGTGTGTGTGTGTGTGTGTGTGTGTGTGTGTGTGTGTGTGTGTGTGTGTGTGTGTGTGTGTGTGTGTGTGTGTGTGTGTGTGTGTGTGTGTGTGTGTGTGTGTGTGTGTGTGTGTGTGTGTGTGTGTGTGTGTGTGTGTGTGTGTGTGTGTGTGTGTGTGTGTGTGTGTGTGTGTGTGTGTGTGTGTGTGTGTGTGTGTGTGTGTGTGTGTGTGTGTGTGTGTGTGTGTGTGTGTGTGTGTGTGTGTGTGTGTGTGTGTGTGTGTGTGTGTGTGTGTGTGTGTGTGTGTGTGTGTGTGTGTGTGTGTGTGTGTGTCTGTGTGGATGTGTACAGAGCCTTAACCAATGGGCCGATTTTTATGAAATTTGGTATGTAGGTACTAATCCACAATATCTCCAGGCATTTTTTTAATTTTTGATTTTTAAGGGTAATTATCCCCCAAAAACCGCCAAAAACATGAAAAATCCAAATTTCTCAAAAACGGCTCTAACGATTTTATTAAACCTTAGTCGTTTGTAGAACTTTAGTTTTCCAACAAAATGACACCACCCGCATTCCTGTAAAAATTCGGGTTCAGAAATTACAGGACTTAAAACATCAAAAATTCAGTTTTTTGGATTTGTCATAAAAAGACATAAATATAAAAAAATTACTATTCACCATTAAAGAGAGCTCAAAAAACTAAATAATTTAGTATTTTGAATTACTATTCTACGATTGCTGGTTTCGGAGAAAATTGAAATTTTCATTTTGCCGTAAACACAGTACGTTGTCCAATGTTATTCTTATGGAGAATAAAAAAATTACTGTTTCTCTCTTATTTACTGATCAATTTCATTCAATCTTGATATGCTTGACAAGTTAGCATTGACCAACAGAGGAAATTCGAAATATGTTGCCCCTTAATAATCCTGGGGGGGAATAGGGGGCATTTCCCCTCTTAAAACCATGAGTGTAGCAATGGATCCTGTAGTGCCTCCAAAGCAGGGATTTGGGTGGATGTTTAAAAAAAAACTTGTTTACAAGATTTTCTGTACATACGACCGTGCTTTGTATTCTATGTTTAGTAAATAAAAAGTAATTTATTCATTAAAATAGGGCTAATAGGGAGAAAGTATGTGTCAGTTTCCTGATACCATTTATTATTTACTAAATATAGAATACAAAGCACGGTCGTATGTACAGAAAATCTTGTAAACAAGTTGTTTTAAAAACATCCACCCAAATCCCTGCTTTGGAGGCACTACAGAATCCATTGCTACACTCGTGGTTTTAAGAGGGGAAATGCCCCCTATCCCCCCCAGGGTTATTATGGGGCAACATATTTTGAATTTCCTCTGTTGGTCAATGCTAACATGACAAGCATATCAAGTTTGAATGAAATTGATCTGTAAATAAGAGAGAAATAGTATTGTTTTTATTCACCAAAGAATAACATTGGACAACGTACTGCGTTTACGGCAAAATGAAAATTTCAATTTTCTCCGAAACCAGCAATCGTAGAATAGTAATTCAAGATACTAAATTATTTAGGTTTTTGAGCTCTTTTTAATGGTGAATAGTAATTTTTTTAATATTTATGTCTTTTTATGACAAATCCAAAAAACTGAATTTTTGATGTTTTAAGTCCTGTAATTTCTGAACCCGAATTTTTACAGGAATGCGGGTGGTGTCATTTTGTTGGAAAACTAAAGTTCTACAAACGACTAAGGTTTAATAAAATCGTTAGAGCCGTTTTTGAGAAATTTGGATTTTTCATGTTTTTTTGGCGGTTTTGGGGAGATAATCCCTTAAAAATCAAAATTCAAAAAAAGGAAAAAATGCCTGGAGATATCGTGGATTAGTAACTACATACCAAATTTCAAAAAAATCGGCCCATTGGTTAAGGCTCTAGCTCTGTACACATCCACACAGACACACAGACACAGACACAGACACAGACACAGACACACACACAGACACACACACACACACAGACACACACACACACACACACACACACACACACACACACACACACACACACACACACACACACACACACACACACACACACACACACACACACACACACACACACACACACACACACACACACACACACACACACACACACACACACACACACACACACACACACACACACACACAGACACACACATACACAGACAGACATCACGTAAAAACAACTTTTTTGGGTTCAGGGAGTACCAAAATGAATATTTCCACTAAAAACTCACAGTTTATTCAAACGTTGTTTTATGCTAAAATATTGTCAAAAGAAACTAATGATAAGCTTGTTCAATACATTTATTGTGAAACCAAATCATGCAATCTATCTATATTATTAAAACAATTTCTTGATTTTTGTTCGAAGATTTTCAGCTCTAAACTGCTATTTATATATATATATATATATATATATATATATATATATATATATATATATATGTTTGTTAGGTTTTGAAAAACATCAAACTACAGGACTTTAAAAGTTCCAATATCAATCTTATAATTATTTAATTATTTAGGTAGTCAGCTGATTATAACTTTAAATTCTTATTCTTAAATTTGTTAACATCTGGCTCGATGTCTGCTAAATCCTGGTGCAGAGAACAGGACATCGGATTTTCCTCTCATCAAAATCGTTTTTAAGGGAGGGAGGGATACACAGAAAAATAATATTAAGAAACACAGCCAGTGAACTTGATAACACGTCCAAAATAGAGTTATTTGTAATCGATATCCTAATCTACGTTCAGCTCTTTGCATTTAGTTGGTTTTTTTTCTTATTATTGTCCTCAAACAATTTCTAATTCCAAATTTCCTTTGACATATCCTGGCACACTGACTGAAAATTTACCTTTTTACATTTCTTTGTTTCCAGACTATATGGTGTTGAATTCACACAATTTCTGCATTAGAGTCGCTCCAATATTAAATTAATTAGAACAAGTTTCACAAACTTCTCATCAGTGATAACAAATGTCCACAGTAATTTCTTAAATACATCACCAACAACGCTTTTAAACCAAGAACAATCATTTTGAAATCAGTGAGATGATACCTTTCCATGTGCTATAAGATTATCGACACATTTTAAATTCTCTACGTTATGTTATAAAAAATCTTCAAGTATATTTTATGTACTTCTTTTAACAGAATTAATTTTAGAGATGAGCTAGGTCCAACGATCAATGCTTGTAAAATTCTTATTCATCAATTCATCTCATTCTCACCAAAATCAATACTGTATTCGTGATTTATGACATGAACAACGATAAGTTTATGGCTTCAGTCGTATCCGGCAAATTCATGGGGGACAGTAGCGGTTTTATTGACAGTACAGTAACTGGGCCGTAACAGCTTGCGATTCCTGCTGATATGTAAACAGCGTAGATCTCCGCAGGCTGGTTGGCAGCGGCCCAAATATCTGAGCACCAGCGTAAATCACAGATCCAATATGTGTCTGGCCACATTACATTGTATTTAGTGGTTTAATGTGATTCCCCCTGTGCTTAATCATCACGGTACTGTCCGTGATTACTTAACTGCGTATAAACCAGTTAAAAACCATTTCTGGATTAAATTCTGCTGTAGGTATTTTAGTTGTTATGTGGAATAATGTTACAATCTAAAAATGTATGCTTGATATGACATAGTGTTACATAAATATATGTTTATATAACTACACTAAATTATAAATCATTCACTCTCAGTATGTATTGTCACAGGATGTATTTAAGGGTAACTATTGGGACATGTTTGTTCGATTTAGGATTGTTTTATTGCTGCCAATAAGTAATAAAACACACATACGAACTACCGAGCTAATTGTAAACCTTTATTTGTCCGCAAAAAATTCTTACTATTTCTAATCGGTATATTTTTAGGGGTTTGGTAAATGTAAAATTAAATCTTTGTTCTATAAAATTATGAAGTTTTACCCATACTCATTTTACTAGACATATTTATAAACTAGATTTACCTCTGGTTAGCTTACATAAACTCAAGAATATTACTTTTATATTGGTTTGAAAATGTCTATCAGATTTACTCCTATCAACGTAACATTACAGTCCTTGTAAACATAAAGTTGTTTAGATCACACCTTTTTTACTGGTTGACTGAAAATCCTTTTTAGAATTTAGATGATTTTTTAAACCAAATATTGACATTATTTTGATTTTGAAAATCATCACTGTACAAACGTGTCATCAACTATACAGGATGTACGAACTTGTTATTTTTTGGAATAAATTTTTGATTCTTGATTCGCATAGAGAATTTCGGCTGTAAAAGCCCAGATACATTTAATTTTTTTAATAAATCTAAAAACGCTCACTGAAGAAAAGTTTACGAATCGGAAAACAATCAGGTTAACAAGTTCCCACCTCCGTTTTGTTTAAAATGCTATCGGGAGATTTTGAGCCACCGCTATAAAAATGGAAATCGTGAAATTTACGGCCCATTTGCATGGAGAACTGTAGTGATTGTAACGCCAAACAGGCCCAGTGTAAGTAACGAAGCTTGCTTGTTTCTACTGTGTAATCAATGAACTCCACGATGCGCACCATGAATTATTCATTGTTGCAAGTTTATTTCGTTGCATGTTGTTTCGCATAACCGCCAAACCCCACTTTGAGCAGATAATTATCTTGATAGTTCTGGCCTCTTTAGCTACAACAAGCCTCTTAGATGAATTTAACTTTAATAAACAGCATTGTTCCAAGTTTTCACAAACATATACAATTTTAATTTTTGATTTTATTTGGACTTTATCTATCGCTTCTAGTGTTTAAAGCTACACTACGTTTTGGGCTAAAACACTAGAAGCAAAAGGTAAAGTCCAAATAAATAAAAATTAAATTCAAATCCATCGCTATTAGTAATTTCAAAAATATACAATTTTGTTATTTATCCTATACTCCAATACGAGCATTGTCTGATTGCTTTTTTGCAAAATTGAGATCGGAATCCGGCAGAACAATTTTGTTAAGACTTTGGAATTAGAGGGTTTTGAACCTAAAAAATCAATTGTTATATAATAAATCTAAATATGAACTTATTTTTTAATTTTTCATATGTCAATTCCCTTGTTTTCAAGTCTAATTTGTTAATTAACAGAATCAAATAATCATTTATTATCATGCTTCCCAAATAAACTAAAAGGTGTTTTTACAGAATGTATACAAGCGAATTATAAGCGTTAAGCTATTCAGTCCTAAAATGCAAATACATGGAGCAATTTTCAAAGAATTTAATTAATGCTAAATTAAATGTTTTCAATGGTTCAACAGTTCTCTCAAGATTAAATTCAATTAAGGCCAGCAGTGTCTACAAGAACTAATTGAGTCTGGTAAGAGGTCGCCGATGATAGTCAGCTATTGAGCCTACTTGGCTGCAATCCGAACCATTGAATCGAGATATTGAGAGGATTAAAAGACCCAAGTTTGTACAAGAAATACACAAGTGATTTATTTTTTGCTCTGTTGATTCTGAGCTGGCATTGAGCCATTCTTACATTCAAATGAACAGCTGCTTTGGCAACATTCATCATTTTTATATTAAAGTCTCATTGTTTTTATCTTGAACGTTGTAAAACGATAATTGAAGAGTAAATGTTTATTTGTTGCCTTTCTATTGATGAACAGAGAAAAAATCTTGTAACTTATGGCACGTGAAAGATAGTTAATTAAGTGCTCAAAGATAAAATATGTGAAGTTTTACTAAAATTTAACCGGTGTCCCGTTCTCCACGCAGGAATCTCACAAGCATAAAAAGGCCTGATGTTTTGAAAATGTTAATTGTAATCAGCTGACTAACTAAATAAAGAAACACCATAAGATTGAACTGCTGGAACTTTGGAATCCCATGGGGTGGAGCCCTGAAGGTGGATGTTTTACAAGATCCCAAAAGGCATATTTAATGAGTAAGAATTATTAAGTAAAAATCAAGAAAAATTCCAAACCAAGAAATACCAAATCGAGAAATCTTTAAATAAATAGTATAATAATATAATGCTGGGGTCCCGTTCTCCGCACATGGATGTTGTTGAAAATTTCCATTTTAATCAGCTGACTAACTAAATAAATAATGAAATTAATTAACTCTATGACATTAGCACTGGAACTTTGAATAGAGTGAAATTCACAAATCAAGAACATCAAGGAAAAAATCACGAATTTATTTTAAAATTGTAGAAGATAGATAGATAATAGTATGTATATCAAATGGTATTCCGTATTTCTCCTTTATAATTTTAATTTACAAAATGGCCACTATCCTGAAGTAAAACATACACACAGATCAAGAGATAGAGAGCAAAAATACTATTTCGCTAAAATGTCAAGAGGGGGAAAGATTTAATTTTTAACTAATTAATTTTTCACTCTTTCCTTTTTTTAAATTGTAATATTTAAAGTAGGCGTGGATTCAAGGGAGGCGATAGGGGCGGGCCGCACCCCCCAAAACTTTCCAATTATTGTTTTTTATTTTATTATTGAGGCCTAAAATGAAAGTTTGAATACATCCAAATTAAAATTTAAGTAGCAAAAATTTAATGACAATCGTTTTAAAAGCCACAAGAAACCCCGTTTTTCAGTTGCGAGAATCAAATTTTGCCAGTCCCGTCTTTGTTACATTCAAATTAAAACTATTATACATAAACGTTTTTGAGAAATGGGATGAAATACATACCAATAGAAAGGTGAGCTTCTAAACTTCCATTTTATTATATACTAACACACTACTTAAGGTTCATGTCTTTCACCTAAAAGCGTCTTAAAAACATGAATATTCCCTTTTTTTATTGGAAGGTGGGAATGCTTTTTGCACACCCCCGCTCCTGCGGGGTTAGAGTGGGACTTCCTCGAATGATAATTGATTTTATTTCTTGAGTACAAGATTACTGATATATTATGTTAACTTTACTTTCATTTGCTGTATAATTTCATACAGTTTTTAAATAAATAATGGGGGGGTTGCCAATGACCACCCTTGGGGAGGGGGGGTAACTTTCGGCGTCCGACCCCCCAAACCTTGACCTTTGGATCCGCCCCTGATCTAAAGAAAAACCTATTTGATTTCAGGTATTATGTAAAATACAAATTTAATATATTGCATGACTTTGATTTAAATCATTCATCATGCATCTTTAAATTCAAGTTAAGATTTGTCATCTGGTAAATTTAATTAAATGTAATTAATAAACCGGAAACACTTGAGGAATGGGAAAGGAGACAAAAGCTCTCGCCCTTCTCCCAAATGCGCTGACTCAGCGTAGTTGTCCCTTTCTCCTTGGAATCAATGTTTGAAAATCGTGTTAATTGACCTTTTCATTTTAATTTTATTTCCAACCTAATCAATGTAACTGTCTAGAAACAACTCTTCCAATAATGTTCTCATTTTGAAACTGCTATAATGCCTTTGTCAGGACTGATATGTAAGAAATATATCAATTTGAATAAATATGCAGGACAATTATTAAAATGTTGTAAACTTTAAGTAACATAAACTACGAAAATACTTGGGGTACTTGGCACCTAAACCATAAAAACATTAATAACAATATTAAAATTTGTATTACTCATAGTTTTAGACAAAATGAAAATTATTTATGTTACTAATCTTAAAATGTTAATTTATGGCTACACAATTTTAGTTAACAACGGTTGAATAAAGAATTAGGGAACTTTAATATGTTGCGAACATTTTTTTACCAAGTGTACATAAAATGTTTTGAAAATATATCGCTAAAATTGTCTTTAAAAATTGCTAGTGCTAAACTACAATGAAATATGATATATAAAGTTTCATAGTTTTTTACAATTTGTTTTCAAATACTTGCAAAAGTCTATAATAATAGTAAGTTGACTAATTTTAATAATTTTCTTTGAATATCATCCAGTAACGATAAGTTAGTTTTCAAATAAGTTTGATAATATTGCCACTATGGTTCAGTTAAGGAAGGAAGAAAAGATTATTTATAGAAAAGCTAAGACAGCGCTTTGAGCCCATGATGAGTTTAGATTACATCATCTATTGATAAAAACCTTCCTTTCAAGGACCCAAGCAGATTATCTGTTTATGTATTTAATATGTATTACAAAAGGGATTCCCAAGAAGATAAATATAAGGAGTGAAATAACACCACTTTTGTATTTAGTGGCTTTTTATTGTATTCAAGATGAACACCTCTCAAAAAAACTAACAAGTAACAAAACATTATTTTATTCTTTTCACACATGATATAAATATTTTATGTATGATTTGCAGCATGAAGCCCTACATTATCTCAATTTATTGCCATTTTAAGTGAGACAAATTTGCAGGAACTTTTATAACAGTTTTATTCAACTCAATTTGTTAAGGGGGAATTTGTATGTTTTTATATAAATTTCAAACAAATATTTGACTACCATACTAGACCATCTGAACTGTTAAAGATTTAAACAAAAGTGTCTAGCATAAAAAAGGGTCTGGTGTGAATGTCAAGGTACAGAATGTCAAGTACAGCCAACCTCAATATTTTTGTTTGCATCCAAGTGACAGAAAGCGAGCGAGTTACTGACCTGGACGTTGTGAAACTTTACGTTTTGAAACTGATTGGTTTCACATAATTTATTTATAAAACCTTTACGTTTTGTACCTTTACTTTCTGAAATAGCTAAATTAAAAACATTCTAAATAAGAGAACCTTGACGATTTGAAACAGCCAAACTACTAAGTTTAAATAAAATAGGACCTTGATGTTCTGTACCTGGAGGTTATGAAACTTTCCCATTTTGTTAAAGGTGAAAATTTGGCGGGTGTTTAGGTATTCTCCTATGACTCAAAAATGGTAAGGAAATGGATAGTTATTTAAAAATTCCTTTCAAAATGCTTATACACATTAAAAAAGATAATACGGAGTAAAAATGTATACAATTATATAAAAGATAACGTGAAGAAGTTAAATATGTTTTGTATTTCAGCAGGACATTTAGTTAATGACATCTGTATTGTATCTTGACGATGCCATGCAATGTATTTGTTTATGGCAAATTAATAAAAATCTTGAATCTTGGAGCAAAAAGTTGGCTGCAAATAGACAGCTTTCAAAAATTTGAATTTTCTGAAGAGAAAATATTTTATGATTCCCCCCATCAATCATGAAAAGTATTGTAATTTAATCATCTGAACAATTGTAGGTAACTATTTGCATGTTAAATATTAAAATTAATCCAGCAGAACTTGATATTTAGTTGTGCAAATACCTTTTACACACTCTCACTATATTTTGTAAATAATAAATTGCAAAATTTGTTTCAGTATTTTGATCTAGCTAAATAAACAGTGGGGAAATTGTTTACAGTGGACAGTATATTCTTAAACCTCAGATAATTTCCTTTGATAGTTGTTATAAATATCTAAGAAAAATTAGTAATAAACTGGACAAAAGTTGGCTGAAAACGTTTGTTAAAAAGTGGTCAGTAAATGTGTAATCTTATTTGTTGTAGAGGAACATTTGTCAATGACCATTTTTTGCTTTAACCATTTGAATGATCATAGATTTCCTCAGAAGTGTTAAATATTGAAATCGGCCTAGTGTAAATCTAGATTTAATAGTACAAATCAACCCTTTACACTCATTTTGCAAAAGACAAATTTTAAATGTAGAAGGATTTTTTCATATTTTGCTTATACCGTAACTCAAAAACGGAATGGAAATCGATCAAACGGCAGTGGTATTCTTAAAGCTGATGAATTTTCTATAACCCGCCAATTGTTTAACAATGTACAACTCCAATGGCCACGCATCCCCCCTTCTTTAAGAGAAAATAACCCGTCTCACCTTTCTTCAAGATTGGGGCGAGAAAGAAAATAAGTGAAGTAAGTGAAATAATTATTTTACCATCGGTACTATGAGGATTCAAATGATACAAAATTATTAAAGTCCGTCCCATGGAACTCTCAATTCAATTGTACAAAGAAGTTTTGTAATAAATTATTATATTAGTATCACGGGGTTCTTTTGTCTACATTTGCTTGCATTATTTATCATTATTGAAAGATTAAAGCCAGCTAAAGAAAAATAGTTACTACCTAGTTTAATTGTGGTTACTGTTTGTGGTTAATGTTGGTTGAAATTATAAACAGATAATATAGGTTCCGTTCATATAGTAAATAGTGGTTACAACTACAAAATACATTGGAAGAACAGACTACATGTAAAAGTTGAAGGTTTCACATTACTTTCTGACAAATCAACCTTGGTTCAAATATAATCCTACTGAAGAGATCGATATGTAGATGATGTATCTGATGACAATAATAATAACGAGTTCGCACGCAGCACGCTGACGTGAGGGAAGTGAATTTCCAAATACAAACTTTTAAAACTCAAAATCAGTGTAAAAACATACATTTGTCCAATTTTGATTGAAATCTGAAAACCTTGATTTTTTGGCTGTTCTGATACTCCTGGTTTCATTTACTTGCAAAGCTGGGAATACAATTTTGCCCAATATAAGGTTAGGAGAAGGTCCAGACAGGCTTGAAAGTAGGTGTGAGGTTGCTGGGGATGATAAAAGTACTCTAACAAAGGAATAACAGGCTTTTCTCGTGTAAAACCCCCATAAGACAACGTACTGTGTTTAGTCAATACACATTTTCTTTAATAACTCGGTAAATATTTATGCTAGAATGACGAGATAAGGCTTAAAACTTTCGCCTCTCTAATTCCCATCTTTTTACATGCATTTATTTTACATCTGGGGCTTTTATGACCATTTTGGGCCCAAAAACTCGAAATTTGAAAGATTAATCCCCCAAAAAAAGGGGTTTAGAGTTTTCCGATTATTTTGCCCAACGAACTTGTCCAACTGATTACAGAAAGGAACGTCCCTACCAAATTTGAAGTAAATCGGGCAAAAATTGCGACCGCTAGAGTGCAAACACATATATATATATATGTCTATATATATATATATACATATATATATATATATATATACAATTTTGAACGACCCCCCAAAACGTGTTCAGGGGGTCACGTTCGGAACTTCTATGGTGGTCCCGGGCAATAGTTCACTTTCCATAGGAAATTCACTAATAATAATCTTTATTTTACAATTGTGGATGAATACAGGATAAACATAGGTATAACATTTTTAACTGTATACAATTGTAGCTTATCAGAAAAATTCTTCAGTTTCATAAGTACATTTTGCTGTTAACTAAACTTTACTTCTTTTTTTAACATTTATCATGTCAATTCTCTTGTTTTATTTAAAACAATATTTAATACATTCACACAATAAATATTAAAGAGATAGAAACAATCAACAATAAACCAAGCGGCATTAATAACCAAAATTGGAAATAATATGTAATAACTAGAAAGAATTTAATTAAAAGTAGATAAGTTCATACAGAATAATAAACAATTCAACAATTTAATATAAATAAACAATGCACATGAATGAGAAAACAAGCGTGTTATTTAAGCATTTTCTTAACTTGCAAAATCGTTATAGGATTCAATAATGTAGGAAAAAGTTTCCTGTCTAAAAGGACATTAAAATAAAATATTTAGTAATCATGTATAATACAAATATAAACTCCTTTTTATAATTATTAGCTAAAAATTAGTAAACCAGCCACAATTGAATGTTTTCAAAATACACCAAAAAATTGTTAGCTATTTAAATGTTAATATAATATTTTAAACATAGAGTGTGTGTGATGTTCTTTTTTGATATGACAACACACATATATGATTACTAAATTGTAATAAAACTATATTAGTTAATAATCCACTAATTCCAAAGTGTGACCATGACCTATACCAAAGTACTTCTATCTCCCAAACAAGTTTGGGTTTAACATTTTGTATTAAACGCTTTATGATTAATAATAATTTAAAAAATATTATGTATTGTAGAATGTAAATACAAAACTTTAAATAGCTCCTTGACAAGGCACCTTCAAATCATGTTGACACTTTCACATCATCAATGAAATGGTTCTCTTACTAATAAAATCCTCATAAAGAAAATAATGTTTATTTTTATACAAAATTGCAAAAAAGTCCAAAAATCCAATTTTACTTCAAATTATAAATGAAACCCTGCAAAATATGCTAACACAGCGACCCCATTCTCTTCAGTTACCTGTAAGCCAAGTAACCCTCCAACCCCAAAACTCACCTGTCTCTCCGAAAGCGTCGCCATTTCCCCCTAAAAAATTCGGTCCGTTAAAACAAACGTCGAGCTCTAAAAAAATGTTTGTCGACATCCGTTTTTAACGAATACGGGGATATCATCTCGAGAGCGACAGTGACAAGCGAAGGGGGAAGACACCGCGAACCTACCACCCGGGCGGCCAGGGCACCAATGTCGCTGAGACAGGGAGACATGCGAACTACGAACTGTCAGACGATCAATAGCCACGGTAAACTGCGACCGGTGGCGCTATCTGTGGGCCGCGGCAAGAACCACCTGGGCCAGACCGCGCCGCGCCGCCGGAAGCTAAAATTATCCCGCGAAACTAGAATAGCTGACGTTTCTTCGATCACCACACGTATTCCGTATTTCATTGTTAGATCCGCGAGTTTTTCATCTGAAATTTATCAGCACTCGATATAAATAGTTTTTCTCGCGTACCGGACTAGCAAATTAGTGACATAACCTAAAAACAAACTATAACTTCGGAAATGTCCGTATTTAATTTTTGTTAATTACACTAATTATGACAGGTAATTAATCTAGTACAATGCCACAAAGCACGCGCTCAGAGGCGTGTCCAGCTGTAGGCGTCTAGGCCTTTTGCAGCTAAAAATAAAAATAATAAATATAACGATACGGTGATATTGACGGAAAACGGGCACACAGGAAAACACACTTCGCTGAGGCTCTCTTACCTGTTTTACTAAGGGGAGGAGGGTCTGTTCTATGCTTTTGGTCTTAATTTCTAAGGTGTTTTGGTCCAGACGGTTTTGTGCGGCCATGTTGATACTAACCTGACGGACGCGCTACTGCGATCGCGGCGCGTTCTGACGGAGATATTAATAACAAGCGTTCCACGTTGTGATAAGCGAGGCAAACTTTAAATTGGTGGAAGGGAGTTTTTATCGATCGTATCATTAAAGTTTGCCACTCTGCTTTATCTTCATGGTATATGAAGATGTATCGGTTATGTTTTGCTATGAAAATATAGTAATACAAACTTTTTGTTACAGATTTTTTAAATATTAAATTGATAAACATTGTTGATATGATGTGTGTTATGGTAAAAATGACTAAGTAGCATTTTGATTATACAAATGTTAATACTTATAGAATTTTAAAGAAACATTTTAATGGTGTGCATATATTTTTTTTACAACTGGGAATAACAGGGTCACTTTATATATATTCACTTTGTATTGCTTACCTTGGCAAGTTTGTGGAGGAGATTCATCGTCTATCTTATGTAAAGGATTTTTTAAACTTAACTCAGATATTGGACTTTTGTAAAATAATACTGGGAGGTCACAATATCCATAAGAGTTTTTATCTAAATTAAAGTACCTGGGGGATCAAGCTTTGCTCTGGGAAGGTAAGTCAGTTTGTTTAGATGGATTGGAGTAATTTTTCACCATGTCCCCTTACTGACGAGCATATTTGCTTAGCTCATCTGTTTCTTATTTTCTGCATGTTTAAGGTAACTCCAGGTGTTATTATAGCTCAATGTCCCTTTTACTCTTTTTGGATATGACCACCCTATATTTAATCTCCATTCAATGGTTTTAGCCACTGCTCTAATGAAACCACATAAATACTTAAACTACACGGGTTAATTTGACAATTCGCTGGTTGATTAGAAATAGCTGTTATGATTATTTTGTTTTGATTTTAAACTCTATGAGCCCAATTTTATTTTGTTTAACTTTTTATATTAGGTTTTTCTTATTATTAAATTTGTTCTGGGGATGAGACCTGTCTATAACTTACTTTTATCCAAGAGATTAGTTATTTCCTTAATTTTAAGGAAATTGTTGGAGCCGTTTTTGAGATCAGAGTTTCAAGCAAGCAACCAAACAACCAAGCAAGCATGGGAGCAAACCTTACTCATATTAGAATAGGATAAATAGTAGACAATTTGATTAATATGTTGCCATAACACTGTCACCCTAAAATCCTAAAGGGCAGAGCTTTAGAGAAACATGTAAAACTGAAATTCATAAACTCATATATAGTATAAGGAATGTCATAAACGTTTCCTGCTTGCTTTCCTCAAAGTTTCCCCGTATTTCCAGGAACACACACACACACACACACACACACAAACACACAAACACACAAACACACAAACACAAACACACAAACACACAAACACAAACACAAACACAAACACACACACACGCCTGCTGTGAGGAGGCTTCAGTCTAAAGATATTTCCCCTTTCTACTTGCTTCTTCCAAATTATCAATACAGTGAATTATCCGTCTCTCCTCAATGAATAAAAAAATCATCGATTTTTGACTAACTTTTAAAATAAAAATATATCTAGCAATTGCAGTGCTAGAATTATAGAATTTTGATATCACATAGAATTCTATAATAGATCAAAAATATTGAATAACTTGGAATTCTAGTTAACAATTATTTTTTTAGTATAAGAAGTCTTGACATACTATATTGTGTTTGTTTTTTTAGCTCATGGGACCGGCCTAATTTAAAATTCGAATAGATATTTTACCTAAAATAAGCGATTTGTAAATAATATTCCAGTTGGTATACTTGCTTTATTTATTAACTAATAGTTTTATAAATACCCCGTTGCAGCAAACCTGCATACTCAGCAAATTTCAAATGGTACTTCACTAAGTCATGAAGCCACTTACCAACTTTAATCAAAGCATATTAATGAATAAGCGAGATATGACATTTTATTTATTCCCCATAAGAAAAACATTAGGACTGAGTATGCAGGTTTGCTGCATCAAGGACCACAAAATCTGGTTTTTATGCAAATACCAATGGATCACCCCCAGATGAAGCAACATACCAAGTTTTATCAATTTATGTTCATAAACAAGCAAGATATCACATTTTATTATTTTCCATAAGAATAAAATTATAGCCGCTGAGGACGCAGGTTTGCTGCCATGGGAACCACAAAAAATGAGTTTTGTATACAAATAGCATTAAAACCCAACGATATAAAGCCACATACCAAGTTTCATTAATATATGTTCATTAATAACCGAAATATACAATTTGACTTATTCTCCATAAAATTAACATTGGGCAACATACTGTGTTTAGCACTCTCAATACCTCGGTAACAAATTGATGTAGAGTGATGATCAAAACACCAAATTGTCTGTTTTTTAAGCTGAATTTAATGGTGTAAACCAAATTAAAAAGAATTATATGTAAAAAGTTCAAAAAACTCATTTTTGGGGTGCAAAACCCCCCTTAAAGTAGAGCGACCTGTCTGGTTCTCGAACTCATGAAAATAGATGCTGCCTTACACTTTTATACCAAATTTCATCAAGATCGGACCATTTTTACGAAAGTTATCGTGCCTACAGATATATATATATATATATATATATATATACGTATACTGTATATGAATTTGAACGAATGGTATTTTTGGCATCTGAGGGCCTCAAAACGAAAAGTTATCATGGTCCCGGGCCTAGGTCTTACCATGCCACCTACGGTAATAGCTTCTTCCTTACAGGGGAAATTCGCTAACTTCCCTATAGGGGAAATTCGCTAAAAGTAACTCAAAGTTAAATTGTGATAATATTTTGTGAGTGTACCTGTAGTTCAAACTTAAAACACTTAAAACTTTATAAAAGTAAGCCTTGATTTAAAGTTTTATATATATACTTCCATACTTTTCTAAATAACAAATTGTAAAAATGGGCAATAATAATTATAATATTAAGTAGTTGATTCATAATAAACATCTTGACAACGTCTAAGATTAAGAAAATGGGAAGGTTCACGTGAGATGTGAAACCTGAAGGAGTGGATGGAGGGCTTCCCTGGGTCATGTTGTGACGCCCTGTAAGTGGTATCGTGTACAGGCTGGATGCCATACTTATGGAAATTCTCTACTTACAAAATTTTTATGGATAATGAATGAATGAAAAACTCTTTCAGTAGAGATCAGAACAGAAACAAAGCAGATGTATAAAAATTAAAAATAATAATGTAACTTAACTTCAGTATCAGCTGTCATACTGTGTTTGAAAAACACTATAACACTAATCAATTTTGAAAATACAAGCGTATGAGGGATTTTTGTTATAAGTAAGAAGTTGAATTATTTAATATGTGTATACTCAGAGGTTGAATTCAGTTAGTTGCTGTATACTTGTTTCTGTGTTGATGAACATACAACACATCATATGAAGTCAAACTCATAACTTCTTGTACATATTGTGTTACTATTTTATTAGCCTGTTTATTAACAAGTACTTGGGGGGCGAACTTTGCTCGGGAGAGATCAGTCAGTTAGTTTAGATGACTTGGATTAATATTTCACAATGTCCCCCAAACTAATGAGCAGATTTTCTTAGCTCATTTGCCTTTTAGCAAATTTCCCCTATAAGGAAGAAGCTGTTACCATAGATCTCATGGTAAGACTTAAGCCCGAGTTAATGATCAATTTTAATTTTGAGGTCCCCAGATGCCAAAAACACCATTTGTTTAAATTTATATGTATATGTATATATATATATATATATATATATATATATGTGTGTGTGTGTGTGTGTCCATAAGCACGATAACTCTCGTAAAAAAGGTACGATCTTAATGCAATTTGGTACAAATGTGTAGCAAATCGCACCAGTCGAAGGGGGGTTTTGTACCCCAAAAATGTTTTTTTTTTAATTTGTTACATGTAATTTTTATTTAAATCAAATCTAAATTTATACCATTGAATTCAGTTTAAAAAACAAACAATTTGGTATTTTGATCATTGCTCTTCGTAAATTGGTTCTTGAGATATTCAAATTGCTAAACACAGTACATTGTCTAAAGTTATTCTTAAGGAGAAAAACAATTATATCTTGCTTATTTATGTAACTGACGCAACTTGGTATATGCCTTAATCTGGTTGTGATTTGTTGTTGTTTACACAAAAAACAATTTTTCGCTAATGGTTCCCGTAGCATCAAACCTAGGTACTCGGTTCCCATGTTATTCTTATAGAGAATAATTAAAATGTTATATATCGCTTATTTATGAATGTATATGGATGAAACTTGGTATGTGACTTCACTTAGATGAGTTCTATTGATATTTACATAAAAACCCATTATTGTGTTCCTTATTGCAGCAAACCTGCGAACTCATCCCCAATGTTATTCTTATGGAGAATAATTAATATTTTAAATATCGCTTATTTATGAATATACTTATGAATCATGGTAAATGGCTTACTGTGTTATTAAGACATATAGCCTATATCCAATGGAAATTCGCTGAGTATACAGGTTTGCTGCAACGGGAGTATTTATGCATGTTTAAGATAACTCAAGTTATTATTTATATATAGCTCAATGTCCCTTTGATTGACTTTGGATACGTCATGACCACACTGTATGTAATTTTCATTTAACGGTTTTAGTTACTGTTCCCAGGAATCCACATGTTTTTACTTAACCCATTGAGGTAGTAATTTTATTATATTTGCAGTAGCCTATAACGGGAATTGATTGGTGCTGCACTCTAGTAACAAAATATGTAACTAATGACCGCGGGCGTCTACGGTTCTATCCGCTAGGGGCGCGGACTGACTGAAAACCCTTAATATCGCCGCCAGGCCTTTGGTCGTGTTAGCTGAGTTGGCTACGTCGTGGATACACCTTGGCCAGGTGGTGATACGATGTTCGTGGGTTCGATTCCCGCACACGACCAAAACTGACCAGTTGTGCAACTCTCAATGAGTTAACCGGTCTGTGGCAACGTTGGTGGGAGGGCCCAAGTAAAATAAACGGTGACAGGCTTGCTTGGAAGTTGACGGGATCGGTTAATTATTTGAGACTTGCACATGGTCAATACTGATTTTGCTAATTTTTACTTATGTCTACTGTGTGTGTGCCAATGCGACTCTCTAAACTGAAAGAAAACAATATTTTAATTAAAATACGCCATTAATCCATTTAAAAACACCAATTTTATACTCCAATTCACAGGTTAATAAAATTACAAGTAAGGAACGAGACCAGCTCGTATGTCTACGCCAATGGGTTAAACTACATAAAGGTCAAAGAGTTCTATTGGTAATACTGGAGACACCACTGATGAACAAATATGCGAGCCGTTCTTTGCCAAATTTTGGCAAGGCAAAGAACTACTCGCTGAAATCGAACAAGTCAGCAAAGTGACTCAAACAAATACCTACTCATGATTTTAACATTAATAAACTTGTATTTGCTTGTTTGCTCATAATTTATCATATTTCACAACAAGAGTAGATGCATAAATCAAACAAAAAAATTAATTTGTTACAACTTTTACTACTTATATTCCAGTGATTTGCATGAGTAGACTCACTTACAGGAATAAAACAACCAATCAGGATAGTTCAAAGAACGAGAAAGTTGCCTCACCAGTGTACCAACCTGACAAAATCACCGGCTCGCTTTTTCGACAAAAATAGTGAAGCAGTGTTACCTCCAATTATACAATAAACTTCCTTGTAAATGGTATTACTTTGACAGTACACTGATTGATTATAAACAGCTGTTATGAATCTTTTGTTTTGATTTTAAAATCCATAAGCCCGATTTTTTCAACTTTTCACGTTCGTTTTATTACACTATTTGATTTTTCCTGATGATAAGACATGACTAGAACTTATTAGAAATTAGTTATTTCCAAAATTTTAAGGAAATCGTTCGAGCCATTTTTGGGATAAGAGTTGCAAGCAAACCTTGCTCATATTAGAGGATAGGATATACCTGAAATATCTGTTCTTGCTGTTGTGCTAACATTTGCTATTAGTACCGGGGGGACCGAGCCATGCTCGGTAAATATGTGATTAGTTTCGTGGGTGAAACAGATGTCTATATGCAATCTTAATTCAATGGTTCTAGTCACTGTTTTCAAGAAATCAACTGTTGATACTTTACCATGTGCTACTTTGACAGTTATTTATTTATTCAAAGTCTGTTTTGATTTGAAACGCCATAAGCCCAATGTTAACATTTCTAATGAGTTTTTTTAACCCTCATCTATAATATGTCTATTATATGTCTATAATATGTGTATGTTTGCCTTAAATGCCTTAAAATTTGCCTTAAGGCAAATATGTCTATAATTTGCCTTAAATGTTTGCCTATTTTTGGTGATTTTGCCGTGTTTTATTCAAATAAATCTAAAAAACTCAAAAACACTCCAAACTGCATTATTGTATAGTTTTTCTTGTTCAGGAAATCATGGGCTTCAATATTATATATATAACATCTCACAAAAATTATAATAGAAAAATTATGTAATTTTAAAAAAATATAAATAAATACAAAAATTTTCAAGTTTGCGCTCCATCAAATTATAAACGGTTCTAGAATATACAATTTTAAAAATAGCCAATTTGTTTTAAATTTTCTAAGGATACTAAATATATAAACAAATAATCAGATAAAGCAGCAAATAAAAAAGTTTTAGATAATAATTAATCTGTAATTGCGTGCTATAGCAAATGAGCAAAATGGCCTTGGCGACGTTACAGTCAGAAGGATAATTTACCTCAATATCACTGCCGCCTATTTCTCCAGAAACATCAGCCAACCCTTCATCATCACTAAAATTTTCTTCTAAAGCCCCACGTATGTCAATACTGACCATGTTTACAAATAAAAACAATGAAAAACATTGCAAAACAACACCATTCCCGAAGTGAGGTTAGCGACGCACAACAAACTTTCACACTTCAGCTGACTGCTTAAGTACGATTGGCACGAACGTAAAAAGCGTCTGCAGACGGACTTCAGGAGAAATCTTAGAATCTGCCGTAAACGGCAATACCAATTTCGATCCGGTTCATTAAGATTTAATGCGCCCCAGAGCCTATTCCGTAAACGCTGTTTGACTGTCGACGCAGCGACCGTAAACACCCCAGCGGATGTGTTTTGTGTCGCTATAGCGACACATAACGCCTAGAGGGTTAGATATAAATTTTCCTGGGGTTAAGGTTTTCACTAATTGGCTTTTTAGGTCCAAAAGCCCTTAATTCCAAAGTTTAAGCAAAATCTGGATTTCAAGATAAATTTTGCAAACAGACTGCTTGTCCCAAAGTATAGGATATCAACAGCAGTCAAATATACAGTTCAATTGATTACTGTTCTTCCATAAGATTTACACTGAAACTTTTAAGGTCTGTGTGGCGCAGCCCTGGGGACTGATGTAAATTAAAAGGGATTTCTGAAAATTTACACAATACCTTTCTAACAGTATCCGTAAATTTCTCCTACAATGCATACACGCTGAGAAAAGTGTACCACAATATTTGTGCTTGTCTATTAACATATACTATCTTTAATTTAGTATTTTTTATGTTAAGTCTACACCAGACACATATTGTTAAAGTGAATATAAGTGTTTTTAGGGAAGGGACTGAGGTATTTTGGTATTAAAATTCAACCATTATTAACAAATTGTTTATTGCAATATACAATATATCAATTGTCTTTCTAAAAATATAATACAAACATTTTATTACATTAAATGTAACTTTTAAGACATTTATATATAAAAATTCCAGTTAAAACCCAGCAAACTAAGATTAATATACACTAGGAATATGAGAAACGGTATGAATTCAGAACTAAAACTCCTTAAACCATTATTTGAAAATACTAAAATGTTAATGAGTACATAAATGATTTTCTATAATGGAATAATTGAATCAGTGTTTTGTTAAAAAATATCACCCAAATGTATAGAAAGCCATAGTTTAGAAAATAATAAGAGTAATAATACATTATAATATAAAACTAGATACATTAAATGTACAAACACTATCTAAACTATTTGAGAGTCAACAACAAATCTAGCAGGGAAGACCAGAAAGGAACTTTACAAAGGCTAAATCAAGATTTGTCAATGCACAATATCTAACCACATTGGTTATACTACAACACATTAGACTTTAAAATAGCTTTAAGTTAAAACAATAACAAGTCATGGGAAACCATTGGTGCGGAAACTAAACAAGGTTGATTTCATGTATTGATAATTGACGATGTTTTACTTATATACTAATGATTGAATCCAAACGAAAAACTATTTGTACTAAGAAGCGGTAAAGGGAAAAGTTATTTTGAGTTATGTACCTGCGGATGCAAGTGTACTGAAGAAGGACGGTGGATTTAATAGAATTTCACTCAGTGATTTGTCTATCTATTGCTTTTGAAATTAAGAAAATAATAAATAAGATCCTGAGCGAAACAATAGTCTTACAAATTTATGAGACTCAATTGTTCAATAACGAGAAAATAAAGTTCTGTAGTCTCAGGTCCTAGGGATTAATGTTAAGAATTATCAGTTTGTGGACATATTAACACAGTTTTTTCATCACTCATGTTTATTTTATTTATGTTAAAGATAGTTCTTTTGACAATAGAATATTTAAAGATATGTAGAAGCACCTCGTTTGTGAAGGATAATTTAAATCATTCCTCTACTTTCCATACCGTATACATAATCATGCAGTAATGAAATTAAATTGAGGTATTTATTACTTTGTTCATTGCTTCTATAATAAATTAAAACATTTTAAGGCTTCACTCAAAAATCAAAGGCTCTATTATTTGACTATGAGATAATAATTCTACAATTATTCAGGTTTGATTATAATCATATGGCACTTAAAACTAGCAATAATTGAAATGAAAGAATGTGATTTAACATATTGTGTAACATTATAGATTTTTCCCTGTTTTGTTCAATATTATACCAAAAGTTGTAATATTGTACCCCAGTTTAAAAATTAAAGCTTAAGAACAAAAATTTACTCAGAATTACTTACATAAATTCACGGTGTGAGAGATAACAATTTAAATTAGATTTTAGACCGGCTTTGATAACAAAAAAATTTGATATCAAACCCAAATTCATTACAATTTATTTCCCATACCATCCTTTATTTACTATGATTCATCATTAAAATGAAAATTATTGCTTAGAACTGTAACTTGGGCAAGAGCAGCATCACTCCATTATGGAGAGTTATAATAAATTCCATTAAGTACTGTACAATAAATATTTAAAAATACTAAACTAGCAAGTTAATATCATCAGTATTTCCGAGTTCTGAGAAAAACTAGTAAAGTTTTCAAAAACAAGAACAATAAACTTATAATATTAGAAATATTTTAAATATTAACATAGATAATTTTCCTTATTTTTCTAATGTCATTTATCGATCCCATAATATCCATTTTGAAGTGACATGGACATTCTGTCTTAAATTATCAATGACTCGTGATAACGAAAATCTTTACTATAACTTAATTTTTGGCAAAACAGACATTTCACTTATATTGTCTAAATGGGGAAACCAACACAGATTTCAACCAAAAACTTATATTTCTTATATTATAATTATATACAAGTTTATTTATTATATTCACACCATGCTTTACTTTTGGCACTTCCAGAAGTTGAGAGAAACCAAATTGTTTTGATTGTTTAAACAATAATTATAATATAATTAAATCTTACCCTCGCAAATTTCCAAGATAAAACATTAGAACTAAACAAGGGTAATATCTGGTACATAGTTAGTTATAGTCTGCTATCCTCATGCTACTTTTGATTAAATTACGCAAAATATAACTTATAAATATCTTGTCTAACCGAACAAACCCCAAAATATATTGTACATGCTTTAATATTTAACATATTGTAATATTTAAATTAATGGAATGTTTAGTAAATGTTTGAGGTATTAGAGATAAATGACACCTTAAAGCCAAACATAAAAAATGTACATTCTGTTATTATTGAACAGTAAAAAAGCAAAGAGAAATACAACTGTAACAACCTCTAGAAAAATCACTGCAGTTGGACAGCTTAAAGAGTGACCTTTATGGAGAACTTTGTGCGAAGGAGACACAGGGCACGCAGTGAGAGTAAACTGTTCCCAGACGCTTTGACGAGGACAGCGAATGCAAAGTGATGGCGATGCCAGAAGTTAGCTACCGTCAAGTGATGATGGGGCCAGTATTTAGCAAACACTAAGTGATGGCGGGGCCAGTAGTTAGCTACCATCAAGTGATGATAGAGCCAGTAGTTAGCTACCACCACGTAATGGCGGGCCCAGTAGTTAGCGAACACAAAGTGATGACGGGGCCAGTATTTAGCGAACCCCAAGTGATGGCGGGCCGGTAGTTAGTGAACACCAAGTGACGGCAGGGTCAGTAGTTAGAGACCATCAACTGATGTTGTTGCTATTACAATAAAATTCAGATGGTGGGGCCAGTAGTTAGTGAAGGTTAGTTAGCGAACACCAAGTGATTGCGGGCCTGTAGTTAGCAAACACCAAGTGACAGCGGGTCAGTAGTTAGCTACCACCAAGTGAAGGCGGGGCCAGTAGTTAGCTACCACCAAGTGAAGGCGGGGCCAGTAGTTAGCTAACACCAAGTGACGGCGGGGTCAGTAGTTAGAGAACATCAACTGATGGTGGTGCCATTACAACAAACATCAGATGGTGGGGCCAGTAGTTAGTGAAGGTTATTGCAGGGCCAATAGTTAGCGAACACCAAGTGATGACAGGACCAGTAGTTATCTCTCTCAACCTACACAGTGTGTTGCATCTCTTTTACTAAAGTTCTCCGAAGAGGTTGCTTTCAAGTGACCGACTATAATCTGACATAGCTCTAGTAACATTCAGTAGATCAAGTCTTACATTAAGTTAAGTGTAAACTGTTCAACAATATATCTCAATATCACAATTTCAACAATTATTCCTTTAATCGTTTAACAATTAAACATATTTCCACTGTTAATGCAACCCAGGGACAGTGACTTATTTATTATATACATTCCTATTTACATAGTTATTATTACAGTTATATATCATGCTAACTAAAAGATTAAAAGCTTATATCTAACAAAAGAGGGAAATACCAGATTCTTTGACTAATTATCTAACATATGATACAGATGATACAAATACAACTGATTTTTTATGAAAATAGTTATTCAAAAGCACCCTTATTACATCAAAAGTTCATTAAAATTTGACTAAACGCACCCAGTTTTTAAAAACCTCTATGCTAATAATGTTTCTACAATTTTATATTTTTTCTTAGCACATGAAGAAAACCCAAATAAGTAAAAAAAAAAAACACTTCAATCAAAAATTTGTGAAAAGTTATATTGTTCACTTTTTGTCCCAGATTTTTTCCCCCAAAGAATTAAATTACTACCTAAAATAAATAAATAAACTAGAGTTAAAATATTTAAGGTTTATCATGAATCTGAACCAAATCTCATAAATCTGAGCCAATTGCATCTACAAAATTTACAAAAAAGGTGGGTAACTTTTAAAAATGTTGTTTAAAAACAATTAATTATTTCTTTGTTCTCATGGGGCTTAGTCATCCCTTTTCTCCTCACCCCACGACATACAGATTTAAACTGTGTCACATCAGATCTCGTAACTTAAACTGAGCTAGTAATACAACCCTGCACATCGCACAGCCGAGGTTTCTATCTTGTTGCCGTTGAGCTGCAGAGTTACGAGACAGTACAAGACGAAGGCTCGGTGAGGGACGATGCTGTGGAGGGGGAAGGGGAAGTCCGCCCCTTCCCCTCATCACTGTCCTCCCCCTCCTCTACCTCCGTGTTGGGTTCGGTGATCGACTCGGAGTGAATGCTGGAACCGCTGGTTGTTCGTGACCTTGACGAACCAACAAATAATATGGTTATTATTTCAGAAGGGCACTTGACCTTATTACTTTTAGGTTTGGATGGTAGTTTACTTTAGGGCTTCCTCTGCAATGTGTAGGAATGCTATGGTTTGCAGGATTATGGTTCACAGTGGTTACATAAACCCTAGAGGTAATACTACTATTACTAGAAGTGATTAAAAAATACCTTCTACTTTTGCCTTTATAATAATTTTTTAATTTTTACACTGTTATATTTATTTACAATCCCTCATAAGCAAAAGAAGTTTTTCTAAACCAATAACTTAAGACAGAAATGTAATTTTGTAATTTTAAGAAAGAGATAATAAAACTGGTTTCCTTCTTTTATATGACATTTACAGTGGTCAGAATTTATTCAAGACATGAACAGAAACCCTGTACCCTCAACAATAATCTTTTTTACGCTGCGTCACAGTATTTTTTTTTTCATAGCGGAGATGGAAGACTAAGTGTTTGCATTATAGAGAGTTTTACATAATAACTTAATTTTGAAGAACATTTTAAAAATCTCTTTAAAATATGTACAAAAAATTGATCCTCCATTCTTTAAGGTAAGTCTGATGTACTATCTAAACTTAAAAAAGAAAACAATAATAAATTTATTTCCAAGAAACTTTTCCAAGACAACTTTTTGGAATGGGTAAATTAATTTAGAGGAAAAATGTGTGCATGAAACCTGTCACAGCCTTGCAGTTTGTTTGGTTTTTTTGTCTGTCTATAATTATTAACACGACTGAAGTTATGACACACCACCTTTTCATTGCATTGTGACTGAATTAATTTTGCTCTTCAAATAATATAATGTTTTTTGTCGGTTTGGTTGAGTGTTGGGGACAAACCATTTTTCTACCAATTAGAAATAAAACTAGTCAGCAATTTCTTACACAGCTCAAACAGATAGTATTCGATACTTAAGAACTTTAAATTTTATTTTAAGCAGTAATACTGTATTATAAAAATGCTATAATTTGTACATTTGAGATTTTTTTATACATACTTTAGTTTAATTTCATCTTACAAGATAGGATTCACAATAACCATTGGACAATTCTTGATCGTACATAACATTATTTGTTAAAATACTGTATTAGAAAAGGAATAAAACAGGTGCAAAGTCAAACTTACCAATCTGGCTTGTAATCTGCACCACTGTTTGTTTTTTAACTTACTACTCTAAATTCCAGTGTTGCACGTGGGGGTCATGTGTCAGAATACTTTAAAAAACAATATACCATAGAGTATTAAAAATCCATAAACTGGGCTAAGCAGGGAATTATTCACTAATCGTACACACTATACTCTGTTCACTATTCACCGCACAGTACAGGTCTTATGGAAGGTAGCTATGTTACTACCTGAGCTGAATACTTTGTTTTAGCGAATTTCCCCTATAGGGAAGAAGCTATTACCGTAGTTGGCATGGTAAGACCTAGGCCCGGGACCATGATAACTTTTCGTTTTGAGGTCCCCAGATGCCAAAAACAGCATTCGTTTAAAACTGTATATATCTATAATATATACTATATATATGTGTCCGTGGGTGCGATAACTCTCGTAAAAATGATCCGATTTTGATGAAATTTGGTATAAACATGTAAAACATCATTCATGACTTTAAGTTCGAAAACCAGCCAGATCGCTCTCTCCAAAGGGTTATTTTGGGGGGTTTTGTACCCCAAAAATGGGTTTTTTGAGTTTTTTACATATAATATTTTAGTAAATCCAATTTTAGTTTTCACCATTAAATTCAGAGTAAAAAAACAAACAATTAGGTGATTTGATCATTGCTCTATGTCAATTGGTTAACGAGATATTGAAAGTGCTAAATACAGTACGTTGTCCAAAATGTTATTCTTATGGAGAATAAGAAAAATTGTATATCTCGCTTATTTATCAACTTATCCTGATGAAAATTGGTATATTGCTTCATATCGTGGTGGTGTATTGATGTTGTGCCATTTGAAATGCATTGCTTGTGGGTGCTCTATGCTTCACAGTGAATATGGGACAAAGTGTGCTATACATCCGTGCGTCACCCATAACCATCTCGATACCGAAATCACAACTAACCGTGATGTTGAGTTCTTCATAAAGCCAAAAGTTTCGCTCTTCCTGTGAAGAGGCATACTCAGTAGTCAAGGCATACTACATCAAGGGCGAAACATTTGGCATTATGAAGAACTCAACGATACGGTTGATGCTCGTTAACATTTTCATGACCTGCAATAACAATACCAAATCTCACCTGATGGGGGGTGTGCGGGCCTTGGGGGGAGGGGGGCTGACGGGGACGGGGGGTGGCTTAGCCCCGAGTAGCTTGGACAACACCACTGCCTGACTGTGTATCGCCATCATGAAAGGCTTGTAGCCCAGGCTGTAAATTTACCATTATTTCAACATTTATTTACATGGTAAATGTGTGAATGTGTTGTTAATCATGTGTAAAATATGACTGTTAACTGATTGTATTTAATTTATCATGGAGTCTAAAATGACATAGTAACTAAGACAAACAAATTCATACCTTAAGGCAGGGTTTCCCAGACTTTTATGTCATTGCGCAACACTAGATTTTTTCCTGAAATCTGGGTATACCACTACCTCAGTTTAAGATATTTATGTACGTTTAAGAGGTTTGTATATATATTTAAATAAAATTTACATAACGGATGTTTATTTCAAGGCAATTAGACACTTAGCACAAACAATTTGTTAAAGAATGATAAATTGAAAATAGAGTACAATTAATTAGCATCTACTTCTAAAATGTAAAAAAAATTCAGAATTCAGAATCCAAACACACTTTTCCAGCCCAAACAGTGCGAGCTGTTACGAGGGGTGGGGTGGGGAGGCATACAGTCCGAACCAAATATTCTACTGAGAACACACTTTCTCTAATAATATAAATTATTAGAAATTAACTGTTAGCAAATTATTTTTCTCACCATCATATTAGTTAAACATTTATTTTACTGAAATAAAAGACAAATTTTATTTATTTCGGTTGTGGTTTTGTGTTTACTTGCAGACGGCCATGATTGCACACGTATTACCTAAAAGTTATTTGCGTACCATCGTCTGGGAACAGGCCTTAAGGGATGTGATTCTTGAACTGAAAAAAATATTTTCTTCAGATATATAACAAATTGGGTAAAGCAAATAGGGCAAAATCTGGCTTAACTCATCTAAAAATAAGAAATAGCTTGAAAAATAACACCATGAAAAATCTTACTCTCAGAAAGAAAAGCAATGTTTTACTCAGCAAAATATTTGTTTTTTCTAAACAGAGGATGGCAGTCTCTTCTTACCTTCCTTTGCTTGTTAACATAGATTATAGATTTTGTGTGGTCTTGTGTTTATTACACTTTACTGGACAGCTGGATTTTCAAGGCCAGAAAATCCAGACAGTATGGCAATAATCTCTAGACAAAACACACTTTTTTCCATTTGTTCATCACTGTACGTTTTAAGATTTTCGTCACTTATAACTTATTATCCTTGCTATGAAACAGTCTTAAATGAATAACTTGGCTGCTTGGTCAATATTCCATAGATATTTTCCCAAATGTCTTAGATACATCAACGTCTAGAATGTCAAATGCCTAAAGTAGCAGCTTTAGAAATACCAAACTGCTATTTTCTCTAGCTACAGTAGTCTCGATTATCCGACCTAAACCGGCCGCACCAAGGTCGGATAAGCGGGAAGATCGGATAACACAGAAAATAATAAAAACAATGTTAAAAATGTTGACTTTTTTTTCTAATCGGCGGTAATACAGTAGGACCTCGCTTAACCGAGTTAATTGGGACCGAGGCCACCTCGGATACGTCAAATCTCGGATAATACGGAATGTAACCTCAAAATCGTAATTGGGGTTATAAATAGCTCAAGATATGTTTAAACCATGAAACAAAACAATGATTTGAGTTTTGTTCAGTTTATTAGTACAAGAAATATCGTAACATTGCATTTAGTTTTGAGTCTAAAGACACAACAACACGTTTGCGCTTAGCACTCATCTCTCTAATTAACACGGACACGCTAAGTTAACAGGATAAACAGAACTGAGTAAACAAATCACTGTCAACATGAAATGGCGGCTTCGGCAGACTAACGACGACGGTCCCGAATTGCACTGTATGCTACGCACAAACTTTGCCGAACAACCCCGACAACTGCTGACGTTTACTGTAGTTTAATGCAAACACAATACAGTTCAGCGCGTGTATTGCGGTTGCGGTAAGTGAAGGCGCGCGCTGTCAATTGCTCGTTTATTTGAGCGTGTTACTTTATCTTTGAAATTTATAATACTGTTCACATATTAGGACCGCCTCGGTTAACTCGGAATCTCGGATATGCGAGGCTCGGTTTACCGAGGTTCTACTGTAGATCGTTCAATTGTGCATGGGGACGGTCGGAAAACCCGAAAAATAATAAAAACAATGTTACAACAATTTTTTTTTTCTTAGTAGCACGGAAATTGATCGTTTGATGTGCACGGGAATGGTCGGGTAACACGGAAGGTCGGATAACCGAAGGTCGGATAACCGAAGGTCGGATAATCAAGAGTCTACTGTATATTCAAAATAATATAAATTTATTGATTTTCCAAAGACCAAACTAGTTTAGCCTTAGTCCTTGGATAAGTGGTTGGATTTAGAGCTTTTGGTTTTCACACAAGTCAATCGTATCAAACACAAAAGCTAAGCTAAATTTATAAGATCCAGGCAGGACTTACCACTCGGTGTTACTCCAGTGATACAGTGACAGCAGTCCCTCCTTGAGTCTGATCACCGCCTCATACGTATGTTCCACCGAGCGAGCTGCATTGGTGGTCCTGCAAATACACAAGGACCTGCTAAAAACACTAGAAATGGACGGGTTCTGAAATTTTGGGGGAAAACCCCGTTTTTGGGCTGGATTTAATTTACTTTGGGATTATTTCAGGACGAGATCAAAACGGTAATGTGTGGTCTGGTCATCTGGTTTGGCTGATTACAGAACGATTGTCTTTTACGGCCGATATTACTTGGTGAGTGTAAATTACAGCCAACGTTATACGATCATTATGTGTGATGGAACTGAAAGCGAGAGATATCGATCGGTTCTCAGTTTCAGTGTTCCTCAGTGACTAATAAAATTGTTAAAAACCAAAACTGAGACATAAGAAAAATTAATTCTTTTAAGTCTAAAGTTTTGAATTCTTTTACTATAGGCTATGACGTTTTATTTTATTGTTATGAAAATTGTTGAATTGTTTTTTTAAAGTAAAGACAATGATTTTAATTTAATTCCAACTTAATTCTTGTAATTTAAAATATTGTATTAATTGTCTTACAAAAGATTTTCCAATAATAATAACAATAATAATAAAAGCTGTAGGTAGACCAGACCTTTTCAGATGTTTCAGATATGATTTCATAGAATGTTAATAAAACTGAAATTTGGAGTTTAACCCTTATCGAGAAATATATGAACAGAAAATGAACAAGGCCATACATTGACATCAATTATCCCATACCACTGAGTTCTTCATAGTGCCAAAAATTTCACCGTCCCTGTGAAAAGGCATCCTCCTCAGTGATGAAGCTCCACCAAGGGCGAAACATTTGGCATTATGAAGAACTCAACGATGTGGTTGTTGTCGAAAACCCCAATTGGATGCTACTGACAGCACTGTGAAACAGTTACCTGATCTAATGCAGGGTTACCACCAAAGTTGCATTTCAAAATTCATGCATAATTTCAGATTTTCCAGGTCAAAATTTCAAATCAGAAATTTCAATCTGACACCTAAAACGATTTACAGTAAGTGCTATTTTAACAAAAAATTATAACTTTTTACGAAGAATATTATTTTTTTATTTAAGTTATATCTCATATTTTATTATGCTTTTTAAAAAAATGGGTATATACGCTGGGCCAATTATTTATATTAATGAACTTGATTTTCTCTCTTTATAAAAACATTACAATATTTTAATTGATGGGAGGGGGGGAATTATTTCAACAGATACACCCAATTATATAAAATTCCATTTAACCTTGGCAATATACCATCTATTATAAGAATAAGAAAATAGTATATACCATTCTTTTTTTGTGTGTCTATCGACGACACAGGCATTTTTCAATGTTCTTGATGAGTGGGCCCAAACCCTGATCTCGTTACTATATAAATTAAACATTTTCTTAGAAAGCATTATTATGACAGCTGGATCCAGTTTTGAACTTGCCAAACATTTTCAAGATTTTTGTAAGGAATAAATCTGATAACAAACCTCAGATTATGAAGCGACCAACCTGACCACTGCTATACTACCCAGCCAATGATGCTTTAACAAACTATCCAGCGACTGAAAGACTTCTATTGCTCACTGTTTGTAACAACATACAAATAACTCTTATTGATCTTGATAAAAAATGTTGCGACTGCACTTCGTAAAGTTTCCTCTACAATAGCTCTCACACTCACATGGCTAGCGTCCCCAACCATGGGGAACGCATCGCTAACGTCGCCAACCATCGGGAACGCATCGCTAACGACGCCGATCATTGAGAACACATCGATAATGTCGCCGATCATCGGGAATGTATCACTAACGTCGCCGACCATCGAGAATGCATCGCTAACGTCGCCGACCATCGAGAACGTATCGCTAACGTCACCCACCATCGGGAACGCATCGCTAACGTCGCTGGCAATCGAGAACGCATCGCTGACGTCACCCATCATCCGGAACGCATCGCTAACTTCGTGTTACGCAATCGCCGACGATCGTGACCGAAAATTCCTGGTTCGGCCAAAAATTCCCGCATAATCCACACATTTTTTCCCGGTCACCAAAGTTCACGCATAATTCCCGGTTTTTCAACTTTTCCCGGTCGGTGGCAACCCTGTAATGATGTCTCCTATTTTATTTGGTTTTGTTTATCACTGACAACAAGCTCATTATTCAGTTTTTGGCTAAGACTTTGGTTTGGCTCTTTTTTATTTCAGTTAATGGACCAATATTAGAGAAACACCTGTCCTCAATTCTTAGTTTCAATAATTAACTTTTGACACCTTTAAGGTTTGTTTCTTTATAACTATAAACAGAACTGCTTACCTATGCACAGCCATTGCATCACGCAACATGATGGAGATAAGTAGCGACCATTCCAGACACCCTGCTTCCATAAAGATTTGCAGTAGATACCTGAAAAAAGATAAAACAATCAATGTCATGTACAGATAATATAGTAGAACTTGAATAATTATTCAACCAAATTCCAAAAAATTCCAATTATCCAAAAATGGGATTACATAAGTTGTTCAAAAAGAGTTTCAAACCTTTATAATTCCCATTGAGGAAAAGTTTGTTGCATGTAAATCAACAACTTGCACTATTGGTCAGGTGTGACAAGTTAGACACCTGTAAACGATAGGGATGGGCTGGAAGTGTGAGGGGAGGGTTGGGTACAATGACCTTGAATGTAGCATAGTGGGGTTTGAGATGCACCAAGCAGTTACTTATGCAAAACAAATGCGATTAGTTCTATAGAGCCTGCGGAACTACTTCCATGACCAGTTTCAGTTAGTTTAACCTGCGAGACTTGAGACCTAAAGATGCTTCAGCTGTTTTTGTAATCTCTGTAGCGCTGACTACAGCTGAGGCTAGCCGTCCTACGGAGTTTATTAACTGCAGCTTTTTCATGCTCATTGAGCATATTTTCTTGTTTTGACCGCTGTTAAAAAGTGACATATCCATATTATTCACCCTTTCCCTCTAAACCATTTTATTGCTAATGATTCAGTGGTTTGACAGGATTTTGCTTCCAAGCTCACTACCCCCCACAACTCCCTCGTCCTCTTACCGACCGGCTTCTACTTGCAGGCATACCTCCTACATCACTCCCCTCCTTTTCTGACAGGCTTCTGCATGCAGGCACACCCCTCCAACTATCCCCTCCCCTCTTACCAACAGTCTTCTACTTACTGGCCCTCCCCCTCCATCCCCCCTGTTATCGACAGGCTTCCACTTGCAAACACTCCCCTCCACAACTCCTACCACCTCTACCGAAAGTCTTCTACTTACAGACACACGGACACACCCCCTCCATCACTCTCCCGCCCCTCTTCCCGATAGGCTTCTACTTGCAACCCCCTCCTCCAAAACTCCCACCTCTACCACCGCCCCCACCACCAGCCCCTCCCTCCCCCTTACCTGAGCTGTACGTCAGCCTTGGACGAGCCCTTGTTGGCCGACACCTCCTGGGATATCTGCTCCAGTAGCTGCACGCTCGGGATGTCGCTCCAGCTGTCGCTCGTGCACTGCTCCCAGTCCTCGCCGCACCAGTAGCTCTCACTGTCGCTCACGATGCTGCGCTCGTCTGCAGGCGGAAATGTCATCGGTATAACAACTGTCAATGGATCAATGCTGTATGTTGCTGTATGAGTGCAGTTAACAAAAAGTATATCAAATAGTTAAAAATACTTAACAAAAGAAATGGTTAAAAACCCATTAGGAACATAGAAACTTTACATATGTATTCCCCTATACTCTTTATTTGGTTATTTGCAGTTTACAAATGTCGTTCCACGTAACTCATGAACACTGCCACTTACTAAATTAAGGACTAGTTCGATCTCTTTCTATTCTTAACATCAGTGTCCAAAATTCCTAATGGTTTATGATAAACTGAAGTATTGCATAACTAATACTGTCTTATCAAAAAAGTAAGGATTATTGATACTGTGTCTTCATCAAGTTTATTTTCTAAAAAAATGTGAGTAGTGGTCAGGGTGTTCAAACAATAATATTTGTTTTATATGACATTATTGAATGATGACTCATTGACAATGCCCCCTACATTTTGTAATGTACCGGTACAACACAAAATGGACTTTCACAAAACTCAGAGTATTTGTTTTTCTGCAAAATATCTAGGTTGAAACTTAAAATAATTGTTCTACTTTAAAATAGGGTTCTCTTACTTTGTACAGTGGTGAGAGGAAAGTGCTGAATGTATTCTTGGCCTCACTACTGTGGTAGAAAGCAGGAGGCAGTGTCCACTTGGTTACTGCTTACTCCTCCTGCCCACATTAACACTTTCCCTCACCGCACAAGAGTAAATGAAATCTAGTACCTTCCCCCAATTTGACAAGTTTCTTGTATTTTAGAAAGTAAAAAATCCCTTTTTTCTTCAATTTATTTTCTCGGGATTTAAAATGTCTTCCCAAAGCTCAAAATATCCAGACATGTAATTCTAAATTGACTTTTCCTGCAATTTAAAAAAAATACTGTGAATTTTTCCAAAACTGATAACTACCCAAACAGTCAATGAGGTTAAATACATCAAGAATGTTTCGCCTCGTGAAAAAAGGTGCAACATGGTCGCCCCTGTTTCAACTCAGCTCCCACGGCAATCACCACGATATCCAATCAAATCCACTCTTCACGAGCTACATGTCTTGATTGGTTACCTGAGGAAAAAGGCAGTTAGCATGAAGGCTTCACTTTTACGAGATGATACCACCAGATACCTTTACCTCGTTGTAATCATCTCCCAATAAGTGTAATTCTCCACTTTGTTCAAATTGAATTCTTATTTCCAAACAACATTCCCTTGTTTTATCAGCTGCTAGGCACCATGACTCCTAAAGGCTCACCAGCGAGGTGTGGCATGAGCTGTGTGCTGTCCAAGGGTCGCACCAGAGGGTCCTGGCTCATGTAGCCGCTGTCCCCCACCCTGCTGCCACTCTCCGGCACCTCCAGGTTCAGACCTCTCATCCGCTCATCCAGCGTCGGCGACGACATGGCAGACGACACTGGAACAATCGACCGGATATAGTGCAAAAATTACACTGTCTTTACGGGATTCTACTCCACAACTGGTAATAACTATTGTTATCTATTGCGAAACTCCAAATTATATTTTTTAACATGCGAAAGAAGATTTATAAAGTTTAGATTGAGGAAGTTAGACACTTTAGTTAACCATAAAAATCTTGGAATTAAGTTTGAAAAAAACTTAAATTAAATTTTAAAATGTAACAGTGGTCGTAGTCTCTGGAACACCAACTATTATATTAAAATATAAAAAAAATTGCTTAATTAAAGGAAAGGATGTATAACGGTTTTGAATAACCCATTTTTTTATTAATAAATAGTTGATATTTTAAGGTTATTTTTGAAACAGAATATTTAAAATTGTTACATTTTAATGTTCATTCTAAAATATACAAGTGAACACAGTAAGAATTGACACTTGGGTTTACTATAAGTAGCTTGGAATCAAGCTTGAACAAATCTTAAATCAAGTTTGAAAATTTAACAGCGGTTGGAGTCTCTGGAACACTAACTATTATATTAAAATACCATAACAATTCACTTAAGCTGAAATAAATAGTTTATAGGCTTTGAATACTGTAGTATTCACAAAGTAAGAATCAATTTCAAAATAACCGAATATCTTTTTCTGCATTTCTCTGGCTTTTCTCATGATTATTTTTGACTAGCAGAACACCAACGCGCATTGAGTAATACACTTGCCACTGACATTCACAACAAGTTTCCCTCCAGTTGACATTACATAAAGCAAACCGTAAACTAAAATAACAATCCCTTTCAACACACAATCAGGGCCAAACATAATTATTTGACTCACACGATAACTGGACCTTAACGAGACACAAACTTGTGGTGGTACGGTGCACTGCTTTGAATACATATGTTGACAGCATGGGAAAAAATTTGGGAATGGAGAAAGGGCACGTCTTCCAAGAGGTGAGCACTGACCACCACAACCTAAACCAATTCAACTATTCTGCTAGGTCCAACTAACTCTCTAATTCATCATCCGGATTCTAATTTACTGAATCAAGTCCCAAGGCTTGAGGTTGGTCATTACATATCCAACACCAACACACAAACTCACCAGAGGTAGCTGAAGTCTTCCTGCCCACCACCAGCCCTTGCGTAGCCACCAGCGTGGGGTATGGCCAGTTGAAGTCTGAGTGGAGATCCTTCAAGGCAGTGACAAAGTGATCCACCTGACAACGTGAACCATCTTGCAAAATGTTAAACTTGCTGTTGGTGTTAAAAAAAAATCAACATTTTTCCTAGACTTGTATAAAATATTGAGCATTTGCCCTGACTTACAACATTTTTCCAATTTTTTCCCTGATTTTCTCTCACCTTTTTTGAATTCCCTGACTTTCCAGAAAGTGTGAACCATGTAAAAAGACTCCTCAAGCCCTCAGAAAACTAAGTGGCAAAAATTGTCAAGACAAAACTTCCTTCAGAGAAAGGTCTTTTATACCATGGAAGAGTACCTAATAGGAAAATAGACTGTTTTCGACTTTAGATATAAAAACCAAGCCAGATCTTTCTTGCTGACAAGCTAATGTATTAGAATGTAATATTACTTGGCTGAATAAAATATTCTACTCTATTGGTACTTTTCCTTTAGCTTTATCTCAACCCTATGGTAAATTTATGTGGCTTAATCTAGTTGGGTTATATGTATATTTGCATAGAATTCCACTTTTGTGTTCCTTGTTGCAGCAAACCAGCGTATTCAGCTCCCTGGAGCTATAAATATAACAATAAAGCTATTGTTATTGAGAGTAATTAAAATGTTATGTACCGCTTATTTGCTTTTCTATTTAGCACCTTAATTAGGAATCAGCCACTTATATCTCAGTCCGCAGTAAACAATCAAGTGAGACAACAATTGAGTATGTACACAACATCGCGACCCAGTAGACAGTGAGTGACCGGCGACCTTTTAGAGAGCGGCAGGAAGGGAGACAGGGAGGCTTATCGCGACTAGACAGCACAATTTATTTTGTGTCTTTGTTTATGATTCATTGTCGGTGATGGCGAGTTTATGTTATTGCGGAAATTTATAAATAATTTGATGAGAGAAGATCAAGTTTCACAATGTTCCAGGATCTGGAATCTGATTTTCTAGGTTACCGTGAGAGGTTTTTACTTGTCAGAAGGGAATTAGCTGAAGAAAGGTAGTAACTGTATTCCAAGGGACATCATATGCAGGAATTACATTTTTGAACGGTATTCCAGGCACCATATAAATTAGAGTACTTTCAATATTTTTAAGAGAAAACTAAAAAAAGTACCTGGTAATGAGACCATTAAATCGCTTTGATAATTTTTTTAAATAGAAAAATAAATGAATTTTTTTTTTAATATTAAAATGGTGGTTGAGTTTGTTTAGTTGGTAAGAAGTATTTATAAAGACAACTATGTTCTTTATCTGAATAAAGCTTTTATTGATTAATTGACTGGTACATCAAAGTTTGTCATTGGCTGAAGTAAGGCCCTAAAAAATATATATAAAAGACTATAGATGAAAGACTGTGCTTTACAAATACAGTAATCTAGACCAGCCTAACCGCCGCAGCGCTCTGTATCTGGGTTGTGGTTGAGCTACAGGAAAAGAACTAGTCATGATGATGGTTACCCACCCTAGCCGCCCGATCGCGCTCTCTAGCCAGCCAGCCAACCAGTGGGAAGTCCAAGTGGGCGGACAGCCGGCCCAGGTCGCACAGCCGGTGGTCGCACAGCAACCGTCGCGCATGACGCTGCACCATCACGTCCATGAAGAACTCCTCCGCTGAGCCGCCGCCAACACCCGCGGACGACATGCAAGACCGACTCCTACAACGAGAGGTATATATATAAATATCATATGGCTTATAAACTGCCTTTTATTTTGGAGTTACAATAATAAATAAAACTTTGATATGATCTCCCTGCGTTAATTAAGTTCAGAAAATAAAAAAGGATCTCCCATCACCGAGCTATATCCAGGGCGTAAAACCATTGGAATCCAGCCTCACTTGTTCCATGCAGGTCCGCCAACCCTTCAGAGAAGGCGCTCAAGGGGCAGTCATTAACCATGTGGTCCTTAGTTTGACGCTCCACCCCACAGTCACAAGACTGATCATGTGTCATACCCCATTTAAATCTCCAATAATTGCACCTTCCCACCCCAATGTGAAAGTGATTGAGTATAGCCAACTGCTTCCGCGGAAGGTTCACTACACCTTCTGAAGTAGGGTTGGCTATCAGGAAGTTATTTGGACCATTAAAAGATTCCTGGGAGGAGATCCAGTCAGCTTACAAACAAAAGTTTGTTGATGAACTGGGAGGCTGTTTGTAGGGGTGATCAAAGTCAAACTTTAAATTGCTGAGAGTGCAAACTTCCTTCGATAATTGATATGACTTAAAAACAAATTAATGAATAAAATCTATTAAAAATATTTTGTCAATACAATTTTTACAACTTATATATTATTTTTATGTTGAGGAGCAAAAACAACATCGTGTGCATGAAAAGAAAACTATAACCAATAAATAAGAAATGAGAACGAGGACTCCACCTGTCAGATTTGGACGTGGGAACAGACTTTTTCCTGCGCAGACTGGCAACATCAGCAGCATGAGACATGGGCTCGACCATCTGCAGCTTGGGGTTGACGGTGGTGCTAAAACTGCGACCCCGCGACACCTGCGGAAATCGCACATGTCACAACGCCACCGGAACTCAGGTGTTGGTAGTTCACTCTTACAGCAGCACCTCCTAACCTCAGATGCAATACTGAGAACTTAATTTTTCACATTGCTTTAGTGTTTTCGGTTAGTGATACTTTGGCATGAATACTCCTATTACAGCTAATTGATACTTCACATCAGTTTCAAGAGGGTATGTGAACCCAAACAACTGCGGAAAATGCATATGAGCTGCGATGCCACAGAACGCAGGTGTTGGTGGCAGCACTCACACACAGAACACTGTCACGGCAGCACCTCTATCTGCAGACGCAATACTGAGAACCTCCATCAATGCTTTAGTTTCTTTTTTTAAAGGGTTGGCAGCCTCTTTTTGGCTTACTTTGCCCATCCACTTAGACTACAGATCTGAGCATGGATTGCTTCATCAAAGGAAGGTTGAGTCGTTACAGCATGAGTTGTACAGTACTGATACAATTTACATGCCAGGACTGGGATTCAAACTCACGTCAGGGCCGCTGCTACAGTTCCGGAGTCCGCCGTGATCATTACGCCAACGACTTACCCAGTGTATTCAGTTAGTGCCAATTCAGCAAAAGTGCTCCTATTAATGTGCTAATTGATACTTCACATCAGTTTCAAAATACTATTTACACAGAGTGAGGGTATGTGAATCCACTGTACCTTGGTCACATCATAACACAACATTAATTGCAGCCTAGTTAGACATGTATGTTCTTCAAGTACATAGAAAGAATATGAGAGTAAGGTATGACCATGGCCCTCGACGGCTCTCTGACTGGTCTATACTAGTACAGAGGTCGACATTGGGTACAGCAAAATTAAGCTGTCACAGTATTGCTAAGTCTTTTGGCTATCCAGTGTGACCAACTTCCCTTCCTTGGTTCCTTCTTGTCTCTTCTGGGGGCTTGACTCCCAGTTGAGCCCGGATACCCAGTCTAATCCAAGATCTTGGAGGGAGTAGTGGATCTTCCTTGCAGCCTGGGACGGGTGCATGGGAGGAAGGGCCCTTACCCGACGGTCTCCGGTCTGCCGGGCTGGGGTATCCACCCGACCCCTGAGAGGTTGGAGGCTCTGTGCGATCGCGGTCCCTGTCTGGTGGACTTAGGGAGACGTTGGGTTAGAGGGCGAATCGTCCTGGGGTGTTGTCACCCACAGAGCCCGGGAGCTGGGTAAGGGCCTCTCTCCCTTTCTGGAGCGAGGCAGACTGACCCTGTCCTACCACCTTTCCCATCCCTTTTTTTTCCCTTTTTCCGGTGGCTGCACAATATCCCAAGGGAGACGTGCCTAGCCAGCTATGCTGGGGCTTCCTAATCCCTCCAAAAACAAAAAAACAAGGTATGACCACAGAACTACTAATTTGAATTTGATATCTGGCTAAAGAAATACACTGCGGAAATAACCTTCCAAAAATTCAAATCCTCGTAATAATTTGGTAATAGTGGTGGTCAATGGTTTACTTAGGGTACAGTCTAAAAGGATTGAGCGTGCAAAACTTTGGTCTAGAGGTTAAAAGTTCGATCCCTACCAATTACCCGTGGCTTTTAGCTGTGATAATGCTGCGACCACTGGTTCTGAACTCACCTTAAGAGTGCTATCTAGAAAAGAAAACTGAATGGTTCTCTGAGGCAAGGAGAACTTCTTCCACTAAAAGCAAATAACAAATTAGTTTTAATGGTATATTTCACATTACCTGCATGGTTCCCAAAACCAGAGAGAGATCTTCCTCGTTTGGGTTGACTGGAGGAGCCTGTGGGACTCCGTACTTGTTCGGATGAATGAAGGAGGTTCTCGGGGATTCCGCCGACTCCGCATCATTTGGATCTGGAGCATTTTTTAACTGTGAATAATTCTTTCAATATGGTGATCTTAAATCATACAAAAACTAAATTTTGCCCACTAAAAAAAGTAAATTATTTTCAAAAGTATATGTTTTGGTAAATCCTTAAAGGAGACAGATAGTTTTAGATAAATAATTTTAAGAGCTGAAATAAAATTTTAAATTGTATATATACAAGATTTAGATTAGTTTATGATTTCCAATGAGAACCATAAGGCAAATTTTCATAGTTTAAAATCATCACAGTGAACAACTTTTTTCTAATTAATCAATAACTTTTCAAATAATGGAAATATTTGTGTGATTGACCAGCGTAGATGTAACAGGCACGCAATAAACACTATAGAGAGGATAACATACTGTGAACACACAAAAGTCACTACACAGGAAAAATTGTAATATTTCAAAACAATGTCTTTGATTGTAGATAGAAAAAAAGTGAGTGTTCGCTGTGGTTTGAGTCTTTGTACACTTTCCACCTTTCTTTCTTTCTATGATCAAGATGTTTTGTCGAAATATTAACAATTTTCCTATTTTCCAAACTACCGAGTGTCCACTTTATAGTGCTTATTGACTTGCCCTAACGCTTTAAACAAAACATTGGTAATCTCACCCGATCATGATATTTTAATTTCAATTATCAATTAAATACCTGACCTTGACATTTACCGAAGGGTAACAAATACCTTCCTCGCATTTCGCCCTTTATATTGAAATCACTATGTGTATAGTTTCAGTAAAATTTTGAAGCAATCAATTTGTTTTAAAGCATGTCAGAATGACCACATGTTTAAGTTACCATAGCCAGTGAGGTGCAATGCTAAATCAAATGGACGGGATGACCTTGTGTTTCGGTTGCGGTTTAAAAATCGTTTTCATTCAAAGTGTTAACATTTGTGTGTGTGGACTAAAGGATAAAACTGACCTATAGCCTTGAGGAATCGCACCAGATCTTTGGACAACTCCCACTTGCCACTCTCTAGGGTGGAGTCTAGCAGCATGGTGGCGTACTGTCTGCTGACTGTGGATGACTCCATGTTCTGTAATATTGAACACATCTTCAATAAACAACTACTTACTTCGGCAAAGTGGATGAATTTCCCTCCAATAATGCTAATGCATCCCTAGCACTTGAGTGACTCTCTTTCAATCTATGTGATCGCTGCTTTGGTCAGTGACCATGAACATTTAAAATTTAATGTAGCTTATATTTTGAGTCAATGGAGTGGACATCATCTGATTTAAAGTAAGCCAGCTCTCCCTATGATTCCTAAATTACCAAACATATTTGTGGGTACAACCTAAACACGAAATAACGAGAAGAACAATTATAGGGAAATACTAGAGAAAATGTGAGAAATGTTTAAATACTGGTACTGAACAATTAATCTTGTATGGTATGTAAAATACAAAAATTGAGAATCTAAAGCAAGTAATAACAACTACTGATATTGAGGTTTTCTATCTACTCTGAGCAACGATACAATACCCAAGGAGCCCAGAAATTCACCAAGTAAAATCTTAAAAAAATATTACTGGTAAATACTAGCAAGCTGAATTACCAAAACAAAGTAACCAAAATGTTGTTTGCTGAATTATTACTGCTGGTTAAATCAATCACAATTTGGTCACTATTTTTAAGTATAATTCACAACACTTATTTGGTACTTTTTAGGGATGAGTCAATACCGAAATTTATCGATTTTCGATACCAATACCAGAAAAATTGATTCCCGATTCTCGATACCATTACCATCGATACCTACGATTATTCATTACTTATAGTTGTTAAAACTATTGTTAAAAACAGTTACAAATTTATAATACCATTTAAAATTATTTTGTACTATTTAGTAGTTAATTGTAAAACAAATTTTGTAATGCAAATTTTTTACATAACAATGTTAATTTCACTAGTATGCTATAGTAATGTAGAAAAACGATAGCTATTTATTATACATTCATAATAGGGAAAAACTTAGTTATAAGATAAAGACTCAAAGAAATAATGTTGGTCAGCCGACTGGTTTATTGCTTTCAACCAGATCCCTCCCCCCTCCCACCACTCTTCCTTCCTTAGCTCCAAGGTAAGATTTTTGCCGCCGACCCAAACACTCCTCGTGCCTTTTGTAGAGCGGGTAAACGGCGGGAGTGTCTCTTCCCGTGCACTTCGTAGCGCAGGTAAACGGTGGGGGTATCGATGGTATCAGTATCGACATAGAACGAATGAATCTCGATACCGATACCAATGTCCAAGAATCGGTGGTATCGAGAATCGGTATCAAGAATCGACTCATCCCTAGTACTTTTATTCTTAACCCTTTGACTGCTAAGCTTCTGAAAGGAGTAGTTGAATCTGTGATGTTTTGTTAATTTTTTTAATGTCTTGAACACCTGAACAGTTAAAATTAATAAAAACGTGCTTCCGCTGGGCACATACACAGTAAAGGATAGGTAAAAAGTAGCAAAACACCTGATCATATGTGCAACTCATAAAGAATCCACCCATCCCGTCAGCTTGGACCCGAGCCGCCCACCATTTGCTTAAGGTCCACCCCCCCCTTCAACTCTGCCACAGACAGCTGAACTCTCCATGAGTTACACATAAAAACCACCGACTCAACCCTCGATCCAAGTGTTGCCCCCGGCCGGCCTTAGACCGCACAGCCACTGATCAGACTAGCAGCTGCAGCGGACCGGGCGGTATTAGAGCCTAGGCACTGGACGAGGTAGTTCAGTTTGTGTCTTCCAAGTTTCACTAGATGTCAGACTCAAGACTGCCAGCTGAGCGCCTAACGGTACAATCACTTATGAAACCGTAACAGTGTTTATTGATAACAGATTCAAAAGCCGATATATCGGTCCTTAGCACTGAAAGGGTTAACAAGCTCTATTTATTTATATACAACTCTTACTTTGAGAAAAGGAGAGAAAAACTAGAATTTTCTTGAATATGATTGACACTTTTATTTGGTTAATGATTATTCACACCCTTTTCAATACAAACAGTCTGTGAAACAAGAAATACGTAAGTTTTCTTGCGAAAATATTGAACATTTTTGCATGCTTTTAAAAAATGAAAATTGGGAGGATGTGTATTTTTCCCCTACAGAAAAGAAATATGACACTTTCCATGATAAATTTATTTTTTACTTTAATCTGGCTTTTCAAAAAACTCTAATAACCAAAAATGATAGAAACAATCACTGGCTTACAGAAGAACTGAAAGCCAAAAATACAGAATAGTAGAAATGACAAAAGAATACAGAAAATGCAAGCAATATAAGATTAAAAATATGTTAAAAAAGGAGAAGATTGAATTTAGGGCAGAATTAAATCAAGCTAAAACCAAATATTTTGAGACAAAAATCAATAGATCTTCTAATATCCAAAAAACTGTCTGGGGTATTATAAATTCTGAAGTTGGATCAAAAAATAATAAAAAATGTAACAATATCACATTAGCTGAAGGAAAACATACTGTTGATGATCCTAAAACTATTTCAAATGTGTTCAATGACTATTTCATAAATATGGTAGAGGACATTGACCCTAACAGCAATAAGCATGTACTGTGTATGGACTCAGAGACTGGCTCGATCCAAGATTTGTTTTTAAAGCCTAAGTTTAGTTTCAAGCCAGTCGATGAGAGGGAGGTGGAACGTATAATAAGTTCCTTAAAAAATACAAATTCCAGCGGCCATGATGAAGTGCCTGTTACACTTCTCAAAAATATAAAATATGAGATAAGTAAAATTTTAGCTCATTTAATTAATTCTTCTTTCATCTCCGGCTCATTTCCAGATCAACTAAAGAAGGCAAAAATTGTTCCGATACATAAGAAAGATGACTCTGCAAATATTGTTAATTATCGACCTGTGTCTCTACTACCAACCGTATCTAAAATTTATGAAAAAATAGTACAGCTTCAGCTAACATCATATCTTGAAAAATTTAACTTAATAGATAACATTCAACATGGGTTTAGATCTGGAAGATCAGTTATTACGGCAGCAGTATCGTTTTTAGAGTCAGTAATAGAGTCTGTTGATAGAGGTGGAAACACAATAGGCATATTCATGGACTTATCCAAGGCTTTTGATAGTGTAAAACATCCTATCCTTTTACAAAAATTACAATCACTTGGATTATCAAAAAATTCATTACAATGGTTTGATTCTTATCTAACCAATAGAACACAGTATGTTGAAGTAACTCACTTAATAAATAATAAAATAATTAGGACAGCATCAGAAATAAAACCAGTCAAATATGGAGTTCCGCAGGGGTCTATTCTGGGACCTTTACTTTTTTTATGCTATTTAAAGGGCATAGGTAATGCACTGTCGTGTAAACCTAGCAGTGAACTATGCCTCTATGCTGATGATTCCAACTTAATGATATCATCCCCAACATTAGAACAAACAGAAGTGACCGCTTTTGTGGAACTCGGAAATTTGGACAGCTACTTGCTAAACCAAAATTTAATATTAAATCATAAAAAAACAAATTTTATTAAATTTAAAACAGCACAAAATAAAGTTCACCCTGAACCAATAATAATGTATGACTCACAACTAATTGAACAAAAAACTAGTACAAATTTTCTGGGTCTAACAATAGATCAACATTTAGATTGGAATGAGCATGTCAGCAGAATATTAACAAAAATTAATTCTGGAATTTATGCCCTTACAAAAATGTCCTTTTATTGTAATGTTACAACACTAAGGGATATTTATTTTGCTTATATCCATTCTTTCATTTCATTCGGTATTTGTCTATTTGGAGCAACCAAAAAAGTTAATTTGGATAACATATTAAAACAACAGAAGAGAGCAGTAAGAATAATGCTTAAACTAAACCATGATGATTCAGCCAAAGAACACTTTAAACAGTTAAAAATACTTACTGTATATGGGCAATACATTTTCGATTCTATTTTATTGGTCAAAAATAAAATGGCAAATGAAATTTCTAACCAACCTGTGCATCATTATAATACAAGAAAAAAGAATGTGGTTATGCAGAATCATCATAGATTAAAATTGTATGAGAAAAGGCCCTCATACGCTGGGGAAAAATTTCTAAAAAGTATCCCAGAACAAATAAGAAATGAAAAAAATCACATTAAATTTAAAAAACAACTGAAAGAATATTTAATTGAAGCAGCCATTTACTCGTTAGAGGAATTCTTCCACCTCCCTCTAAAGGGATTTAGTCTACATTAAGTCACGTATAAAATACAAGTGTTTAAAGTGGAAGTTGAAATCCTTGATTGGCTCCTGCTGTACTTAATTAAGATGGTGATGCGATTGTTTGTTTATTAATTGTACCATTTTCGACGCTGTTCAAATGTTGTACTCTGTACTTCTTCATGAATAAAGATGATTGACTATTGACTATTGACTATTGACTATTTCTACAATAGGTAAATATTTGTTATCGGCCTCCACCTTCCCCATATCTGTCCACGCTCTCCTGTTTATTTTTTTTATTTTAATGTTTACAGTTTGTTGTTGTCCAATACATTTATTGCCTTACCAGTTATGGTTCAGTTCCTCTTCTTTGCACCATAAAAACCGATTTAACAAAAATTGTATAAGTTTTGATTCTTGCACAGTAGTGCTTTTCGTTTACAACTAAATGCAAATTTGTCCCTGACTTCTGATGTTTTTAAAACTTTTCTCCTGGCCTTTTTAAACTTCCCTGACTTTTGCCGAGTCTCCCTGATTTTCCAGAAAGAAAGAAACATGATGAATTTGCCTCCAGCGAAGTTTTAATGCAAATACTATTTTCAACATATTTACTGGTGGCTATAATTTACCAAGATAAAACTTCCCCGGATCATTTTTTAAAACTCCTTCATTAAAAAAAGTTTGAAATTCCCCAACTTTTCTTGCTTTTTAATATTTTACCAACATCGAAAAACCTGATCAATTATTTTGCAATCATCGGACTCACCCATCTCCAGTTTTGCTTTGCTGAAGTTGGTATATGTCCTATATCCTGGTTACTTAGAAAAAAACACTGTTTCAGTACAGTCACACCAACACATAACATAACAAAAAAAATTACGCTTCTTCAGATTTGATCTGCAGATGCTTCTGCAAATGTCTATCTGCGATGCGCTTCAACCGACATGTGTTACAAGTGTCCAGGACATACACCATCATAAAAAAAGCAAAAAAGGAGGTGGGTGAGTTTCATAATAAAAAAATAACTCAATAGAAAAAACCCCGGTCTTGGTAATTCAGAAAAAATAGAAATCTTCTATAATACAATACCTGCAAGATGATGAGGTACGAGGCGGCCGTGTCCAGCTGCTTGTTGACCAGACACTCGTGGAAGAGGTCCTTGGGCTTGCCGGCGGCGGCGAACAGGTACGGCCACAGCGCGATCTCAGTCTTGCGCGCGCACTGTACGACGGTCTCCAGGTAAACGGGGAACTCGTGAATGAACTCTACGACACTCGGTAGCTGGGCGTCGGGGATTGGCTCCTTGCTGGTGGCCTCCTCCTCTAGCACCTGGGATGACAAAATATTGATCAAAGCGGATAAGGTGTGGGGGTTAGGGGTGGGGGTAAGGGATGGGGGTAAGGGGTGGAGGTAAGGGGTGGGGGTATTGGGTGTAAGGGAAATGGGTGAGGTAATTCGTGGTGATTAGGGGTGGAGATAATTGGTGGTGGAAAGGGGTGGGGAAAAGGGTTGGGTAAGGTGGGTATGGATGGTATACTCATATTAGTAAGGTTTGCTTGGTTGGTTGCTTGCTTGCAACTCTGATCACAAAAAGTCTAGAACGATTTCCTTCTTATGTTAGCTGGGTCCAGTTTCGAACCTTCGTACAATTTTCTCAGGATTTTACTCACAACTTATCAGAATTACAAGCGAGCACGCTAACCACTTCTACCTGCTTCTCCCATAAGACCAATACCTGCCCCTCCACTTTAACTTTCAAAGCCCACCCCTCCTCAAAACGGATTATCCTTACGTTGATTTATGGTTCATTTTAAAGAACAGAAAACTCCTAACGATTTCAGTGAGCAGAATTTCAATTTCAAAAATAGATCACCCGTAGAAAAATTGTAAATATGGAATATTTTGGAATTTTACTGCGATTATTTTTTTGATTAATTAATTGCTGGGATAAAAATAAGTTCTAGGCAGGTCTCATCTCCAGGAAAAGTCAAATAGTCATAACGTAAAAAAACGCATATGAAAATTGAACAAAATTCAAACAGTGAACTGTCAAAGTAATTCTTATGTTCTGAATGCCAATATGTGGTTTTCTGACTAAAACCATTGAGTGACAGTTGCATATAGGGTGGAGGATAAGTAGAATTAATTAAATGTGTGCATATAAAAATACTACTCTAACTTAAAGGGACTTTGAGTTATAATATCAATTGGAGTGACATAAAACATGCATAAAAGCAGCAAATGATCAAAGAAAAACTGCTCGTCAGTAGGGGGACATGGTGAGATAATACTCCAAAGGAATCTGAACAAACTGATTTACATCACCCAAGCAAAACTCGGCCTCCAGATATATTTTTACTAGGTGTGTGCGAGTAGTAATTTTTTTTAATCGAGTTGAGTCGAGTAGTGCCAATTATTTGAGTTTTGAGTATTTTTGAGCGAGTATTTGCCATCAGTTAGTTATGCCATAAAATAGTGTGTAATAGGATTTGGATACCACTCCAGATTTGATCATCTAAACATGGTTTCTAACTAATACAAGAGTAGCAATAAACATTTTTGGCCAGTAAAATCAAACTGGATTACGTATTGACAAACAAAACGCGGTTTGACATTCGTTTCCGACCGATAAAACACAGTCCGGTTGTCATTTAGCCAATATCATCTTGTCCGGATATTGCTTATAATCAATATTGGATGACAAAATCGTTAGTTACGGCCGATGTTAAGTGGCCTGGTTACCACTTTTGCCAAAATTATGTATACCGTCGTCATTTTTGGCCGATACTATGTTTTCCATCGTCATTTACAGCCGATTTCACGTGATGCGATATGCGATGGCCTTTTGTGGCCGTTACTACATGATTTGGCCGTTGAAATCGTTAGCAACCATCTGAAAATCGGCAGGAAATACTCTCTCGAACTTTTGAGTATTTTTCAAAACTGAGTTTAACTTGAATATTAAAATACTCGACTGAAAACTCAAAATTTTGAGTACTCGCATACCTCTAATTTTTACATATTGAATAATTACAGAGTTATTATATTACCGCTTCAAACTGAACCAGGTATCTATATTCAGAGACTTTTTAAAAGATATTTTTGCCCCAAGGCAAACTTTGATTGAGAGGTGTTTGTGCTTTGGTATTTTAGGCTCTTACTTCAGCCAAGGGCAAACTTTGATGTGTGTCAAAGCCAATTCACTCTCCGTAAAGTATCAACCTATAGTCACACCTCTACTACAGCAAAGTAAAGAATCAAATCAATTATTTATGAATGTTCACCCTTACATACTTCTTAATTTATTGTTGCAGACAGTTCCATTTCTAAATTAAAAGCTTAAATCTTAAATACCTAACAAATTTACTTAACAAAAATTAATTTTCAGACGTTTAAAAAAATTACTTTAAACAACAATTTTAGATGCATTGTACAGTGCAATCTTGATAGTCCGACGTTTGATGGATCGAAATGTTTGGTAATCTAACAAGGCTGCGCCAGTGTAACTCCCTTGAGTTTACGAGACAGTGCACACTATGGACTCGGCACAGTGGGGAGGACGAAATTTCATGTCAAACAACAGTTTATATTTTCTAAGATAAACAACAGGAATATATTCGTATTTATATTACTTTATTTTCTATTGATTATTATTGTATTTCTTATATTAAACATATTATTCAACGTGTGTTTCAATGTACTTGTTTTCTTAACCTTTTAATAAATCATTTTAGTGTTTAGATGAGTTTACCCTACCAATTAGGGTATTTAGCATTGTTTTAATGGTACCCTCGGTAATAAAAAATAGTGAGGTTGGTAATTATGGGGTTATCAAGAGTATACTGTAAACACACAATTTAGGGAATGCCTTTTACTTTTGACACTGTTTTTGATTGTCAAAGCTAAAGCCAATACAGAAGAAAAGTTTCTACAAACGCTAATCAAGACTAAACACCTCGTGAAGCAGCAATTCCAGAGAGTGGGAGAAGTACGGCAGGGCGGAGCAACCCCTGGCGATCTCCCACGCGTGGAACCCCAGATTGCGACGAATCAGCTGCCTCAGAATCTGGTGAAGGTACACTTGGCTCTACGCAACAAAAAAAAGTAAATAACTTACTAAAATGATGTTTAAAATGGTTAAGATTCAATAAAAAGCCCAGTCTTGCTTAAGTACTGTGATTTGATTCTCTTTTTGACCCAGTTCTTCATATGTCTTAAAAAAAACATAATACTGACGGCAATATCATGTTTTACTTTAGAGAAGTATGACATTAATTAATGTTCATACCTTAAAAATGTGAAAAATGTACAAACAGTATTAAATACCCCTGTTGGAGCAAACCTGCATCTATATATACCCAAAAACTTCTTGAAACCACATTCTAAGTTAATCAAAATATATTCTACACTAAGTTCAAGGTCATTGTACCTACCCCTCCCCCTGCACTTACGGTCCATCCTATTGTATTGTAGTTTATAACTTGTCGTGCACTTGTTCAGTAGTGCAAGTGCTTTACATACAACAGACGTTTGTTTTATTTAATCAATCATGTTCTCTGAAAACATGAATTATGAAGGTTGTAAGCTTTTTTTACCTAGGTGGATTTAAATAAGGTGTGCTATTGCGCATCGTAGCGTGACGTCATCTGGAGACAGCTATAGCCACCGCTGAAGTTTCCCATTGTTGCAAACTCATTCCTAAAAAAGCGTGTCACCGAAGTATTCTGACTACCCCATGTCCCCCACTCTTTGACATAGGATAGTCAGAATACCTTGGTGACATGCTTTTTTAGGAATGAGTTTGCAACAATGGGAAACTTCAGCGGTGGCTATAGCCTGTCCAAAAAATCAGGTCGGGATCAGAACGTTTACCCTCCCTCCATCCCCACCACAATGTTAACATGGTGACATCATATAATATATATATATATATATATATATATTTATATGTTCATTGTTAGCGAAACTCTGCAATTTTAGTCGCGGCCGCGCTGGTGAGAATGAAGGAAAGATTGACATTCTGATCCCGACCTGGGTTTTTGGATAGACTCTAGCCGAGAGTAACATCAGCTGTCACTGTAAACCAGCTGATCAAATAAACACCGTGACGTCATCTGGAGGCTGCGCAGAACATGCTCTAATTCGTCCTTCTAAATAGCACACCTTTTTTAAATCCACCTAGTTTTTTACAACTTCCGTACTTTGAACTTTTGGATAGTTTGAATTTTTGTACCGGTCCCTTGGGGTTTGAATCATCCGAGTTCCACTGTATCTTTAGTGTCTACTTTGAATGTGACACAATTCTTTGTATTTGTACAAAATGTCTATAAAGAGCTTTAAAACTGAATTCAATATTCATTAATAAGTAAGACATAACATTTTATCAAATCTCTATCAGAATAAAATTAAACTGACTATGCAGGTTTGCTGCAACAAGAACCCCCAAAAAGTGAGGTTTTTAGGCAAAAATCAATGGGCCACAACTAAATGAAACCACCAAGTTTCATTAAAATATATCCATAAATAAGCGAGATATAACTTGATATTTACTCTCCATAAGAATAACATTGGACAACATACTGTGCTTTAAAATCACTGAACATCTCTGCAGCAGATGGATGCAAAACAACCAAAATTACTGTTTTAAGAGCAGAGCTCAATGATGAAAACGAGAGTTAGGTTTCCAATAAAATGTGTTGTCAAAAAGCTATAACCTGTTTTCTTACAACATGAACATAGGAAATGCGTTAAATGTGTTTTTTGGATTTTCGTCATGCTACTTAACAAAATGACTCGTTAATAAATGGTTAATGAATCTATATTTTTTAATTTTTAAGCTCTATAAAACAGCTATTAACAAAATTGTGTGCTTTTAAAATAGCTGTGTAATAAATACAAACCCCATAAATCCCCCTTTTTATAATGATCTTTCTGGTTTTTGAACTTGAATATTTGTTTTCACATTAGAGACGAATTTCATCGAAATTGGATGTTTCTTTCAAAGCACACTATAGCTTCATACAAAATAATCATGCTTTCTGATACTATTCAAACGAAAACACTTTCACAAAAAAATATTTTTAAGCAATGTCCATACTTCAATATCATATTTTGGATTTCAAAATTTTTTTAAACCTCTGAACTTTATAGGTTGTAACAGTCCTATCTTAAAATTACTTGAATAACATTGGATAGCCTTCAGTTCACAACAGATGGGTAGGTCATTCAATTAAATATCGACTATCATATTATTGACAATCGATTCTAGCTCTTTGTGTTGTAACATAATACAAATGAATTTACATGTAAAAAATAACTTTTGTGTAGCTTAAGACAAAATTATAATTACCTAACCTAACCTATCTCCGCAGAGCGCTGTATGGTGGCTCTTCGTTGTGCAACATATTACAACAAGTAAATTAATTTTGGTATAAAAAATCTAAAGTAAACTTTAACAAAAATCTAGACCATAAATGGTAAACGACAATAATAATACTTGAACAAAATAACGTAAAATAAAAAAATGCAGACCCTAAAAAGTAATCAGCGAAAGTGGAATTTGAACCCGGGACCGCCTGATCGTGAGCCACATATCGAATCCATGGATCCACCAAAGCATGTCGAGAGAAAGTTACAATTTAAGAAGCTGTGATCATCTAGTTGCTGGATGAGTGGTCGACTACGATAATCAGTAGTCAATAATACGATAGTCGGTATTTAATCGAATTACCAACCCACCTGTTGTGAACTGAAGGCTATCCGAATAACATATTGAAACAAAATACATCTGGTTGCGCAACAATTATTGTTAAACACGAGTTTCTATGGAAACAAAAGTAAATTAATTTCAGTAGCACAGCTCATGTCAGACTAGTTCCTTAAAACAGTGAATCACAAAAGTATTCTGACTACCCCTTGTGAAGGAGAGGGGGGACGAAGGGACGAGAGGGATGGTAACTTTCAGGGTAATCGACAAGCCTCGGTGGCCCAGTGGAAACGTGTTAGATCCACGATCGGGCGGTCCCGTGTTCAAATCTCACTTTTTATGTTTACTTTTTGAGATCTGAAATTTTCTTTTCAATTTTACTTCAATTTGTACAGTGTTAAATCTTACTTTTGTTGTTTCCTTTTCAGTTCTGAAATTCCTGTTTAATTTTTCTTCAATTTATTTATACAAATTCATTTATTTGTAATTATGTTGCACAACGAACAGCCACCATACAGCGCTCTGCGGAGTTAGGTTAGGTTAGGTTACAATATTTTGTCGTGAACTGCAACCTAGTTCACATTAAGGCTCAGCTCAGACTCGCTTGACGATCTACCATCCCTCTCGTCCCTTCATCCCCCACTCCTTCACATGGGGTAGTCAGAATACTTTAGTGATTTGCTGTTAGTCTCATGTCAGTAAGTCTGCATATTCAGTTTAGGATAATAAGAGACTCGATGAAAAACCACAGTGACTTCTTGTTTGTTATGTAAGTATACTATGATTTAAATTGTTACATGACACGCAAACACTCCCTACCCTATGTATTCCATTAGTAACATTCCAATCTCACCACCCATTCCAAACTCTTGTACCGGTATATGTTTATAGTTGATGAATTTTGATCGCGTGCCCTATCAACCCTCTGAACACCAAGCTAGTGACTGGAATGGTTAAATTGTGTTTTTTTTTTAATTTCAGCGAATTTCCCCTATAGGGAAAAAGCTATTACCGCAGGTCTCATGGTAAGACTTAAGCCCGAGACTATTTTGTAATGAGGTCCCCAGATGCCAAAAACACTATTATTCGTTCAAATATATATATATATATATATATATATATATATATATATATATATATATATATATATATATATATGTCCGTGAATGCGATAACGTGAGTAAAAAACATCCAATTTCGAAGAAATTTGGCTCAAATGTATAAAGTGACATTGAAAACCAGAAAAATCAGACAATGGGAAGGGGGGTTTATAAAGTTTCAAAGTTGCCCAAAAATCAGTTTTTGCATTTTTTACCCTAAAATTTTTAAAACAACATTTTTCTTTTGGCCATTTTATAGAGCTTAAAAAATTAAATAATATAGTATTTTGATCATTTAGGTTAAGTGGTTCCAGAGAAAATCCAAAAAACGTGTTCATAAAATCTCCCATGTTAATCTTATGGGAAAAAGGTTTTTGCAAATTTCCCCTGTAGGGAAGAAGCTATTACTGTAGTCGGCATGGTAAGACCTAGGCCCGGGACCATGATAATTTTTCGTTTTGAGGTCCCCAGCCCCCAAAAACACCTTTCGTACGAAACTGTATATATATATGTGTGTCCGTGGGTGCGATAACTCTCGTAAAAAAGGTCTGATTTTTATAAAAATTTTGTACAAACGTGTAAAGCATCGTTTATGACTTTTAAGTTCGAAAAACAGACAGATCGACCCATCTGAAATGGCATTTTGTACCCCAAAATGGGTTTTTTGAAGTTTTTACATGTAATATTTAAAAAAGTAAAATATTTGTTTTCATCATTGGATTCAGCTTAAAAAAAACACAATTTGGTGTTTGGATCATTTCTCTACGTCAATTGGTTACAAAGGAAATGAAAGTGCTAAACACAGTATGTTGTCCAATGCTATTCTTATGGAGAATAAGAAAAATTTACATCTCGCTTATTTTTTATTTATTTATTTATCAATTATTAAAGCTGCATTCAAAAAGCATAAACGCTATCCCACAAATCTGTTATCTTCCGAAACAAAATTACTTACAGTAAGGCAATTATACATTAAAACACTGATGGTTTATACATACACCCATAAAGAATTATTCATAACTCCCGTGGGACACAACTATAGGACAAGGAACTCCGTTAACGTTGGCCTGCAGGTGCCCCGAGCAGTTAGATCAGTCAGTCACTCCAACTCATATTTTATTGCAAACTTCATCAACAGGAACATTCCTCCTGCGATTAGGGACCTGCAGGTAACAACTAAAATTTACAAAAGGGTAGTCCTTAACTGGCTGTTGGAGATCGGTTCTGAGCATGCTGAGTCCCTCATCCGTTCTGAGTACTACAATGACTAACTTTACATCACCAACTGGTCACTGAATATAAAGCTAACAATACCGTTTACTTCTACTTCTACCGTCTACTTCTACTTCTACTTCTCTCCCGCCATTGCCTATTATCTTTGTATTATATCAAATGTCATTTTATTTTTACTTATTTTTAAATCAGTGTTTGATATTTAAATGCAAAACGAATCTTAATTTTGTTCTTGATTACTATACATACAACTGCCGATATTGTTTGATTTTTATTTTTTTATTTGTGTCTGTAGCCTATTTAATCATCAAAATGTAATTGTAATTGTTTTAGCAATAATACGATGTTTTTTGATATTTTTTAAGTGCACTGAATTTGAGGCAGAACTCGTTCTCACGCACAGGCCGATGGGCCTATGTGAGAATTTTTTTTTCCGCAATATTGTTTGTGGACATAACGTTGTATTTGTTTTTATTTGGAAATAATTTGATTTGATTTTATTTTTGATTTGATTTATGAACGTACACTAAAACAACTTGGTATACGGCTTCATTTGGTTGTGGTCTATTTTTATTTGCACAAAAAAATCAATTTTTACCGATAAATCCCGTAGCAGCAAACCTGCGTACTCAGCCCTCATGTTATCTTATGGAGGATAAGTATAATGTAATTTATCCCTTAATTCATAAATTAATAAAACTTGGTATGTGGCTTCACCTAGTTGAGTTCTATTGATATTTGCATAAAAACCCATTTTTTGTGTTCCTTGTTGCAGCAAACCTGCATACTTCTCCCCCATGTTATTCTTATAGAGAATTAATCAAAATGGTATATATCGCTTATTTATGAATTTATATTGATGAAACTTGGTATGTGGCTTTACCTAGATGAGTAATATTGATATTTACATGAAAACCCTTATTTGTGTTCCTTGTTGCAGCAGACCTGCGTACTAATACCCAATATTATTCTTATGGAGAATAATTCAAATTGTATATATCGCTTATTTGTGGATATATTTTTATGAAACTTGGTATGCGGCTTTATGTGATATTAAGAGATATATTATGCATAAGAAATTTGCTCAGTACGCAGGTTTGCTGCGAAGGGAGACTTTATCTTTTCCTCAGTTAGTTTTACTGTAAACTTTACACTTGCTTTTACCAATCAATTCAGCTCTACAAGACAGTCATTTTGGTGTTCAAATTGTGATTCTACGTCCAAACGTAGCAGAGATATGCAAAGTGCTAAACACAGTACGTTGTCCAATGTTATCCTTTTGGAGAATTAATAAAATTTGATATCTAGATTATTTATGAATGTATTTTGATGAAACTTGGTATGTGGCTTCACCTAGTACTGAAATTTTGAAATTTGCACAACAAATTATTCTTTGTTGACTATCCCCATGGCAGCAAACTTGCATACTCAGTCATAATGTTATTCTTATGGAGAATAAGTAAAGTTTTATATCTCCCTTAATTATGGGCATGAATTAATAAAACTAGGTATGTAGCTTCACCTGGTTGGGTTATATTGATAATTGCTTAAAAACATTTTTTATCTTTCTTGTTGCAACAAACCTGCGTACTCAGCCCTAATGTTATTCTTATAGAGAATAAATAAAATACTACATATCACTTATTTATAAATATATTTGTATGAAATTTGGTAAGTAGCTTTATGTGGTAGTGAGAAACATAGACATGCATTAGAAATTCGCTGAGTACGCACGTTTGCTGCGACGGGGTATTTGTAAATATTTTGACCGTCTGTTATCACTTAACATTGTAAAAAATGTGCTCCTGGTTAGTCACACACAGTAAGGACAGGAAAAAGTAGCAAAACATCTGACCAGATGTGCAACTCACAAAGAATCCATACATCCCGACAGCTTGGGCCCGTGCTGTTCACTCCTTCAACTCTGCCAGACAGGTGAACTCTCCTCGAGTTGCACATAAAAACCACTGGCAGACGGGGATTGAACCCTTAATCCAACCACCATAGGCGGAGGGAGAGCAATTAAGACTGCTCAGCCAACCTTACAGGAAATAACTTCTGATCATGTTATCAGATTGTGTCGTATAAGCCATGCATGTACAAAGAGTTAGTTTTGTTTGTGTCCACCAGATTACACCAGATGTCAGATGCAAACTGCGGGCAAAGGTACAATTGCTTGTATAGTAATTAATAGAATTTTTAGATGGTAGATTAAAAACTAATATATCAGCCCTTGGCGCTCAACGGGTTAGTCCTTCAATTTTAAATTGGAACCATTTTCACACAGGCAGACAGTACTTCTATGAAAAAGGCAACGGAAGTTTCAATGTTTTAACCAAACAATGATTTATTTAATATAAATAACAGATTATTTCAATAAATGTGTAAATAAACTTGATTTTTTTACTCATAAATGTCATTTTTGAAAATAACATTTCTGCTGAAACTACAAATAAGTTTCTATAGAAACAACAGAAGTTTAATTCAAATATTGTGCATTTCAGGACAAATATCAGGAAGTCATTGATGTTTGTCACACGTTTATAAAGATGTGTCAACCTGAAAAATTCAGAAGATATAGGTGAGTACTATTGAGATTGTACGTTGGGAATATATATCCTGGATTTTTTGCCGCCAGGGCCAGACTCCTCCAGAACAAGGGCAACACGCTTACATTCTGCCGCCCAAGACAAAGGAGCACGATCCCAACATCCATATTGCCTTAGGGAGGATGTTGACTCCAATCCATGGGGTTAAGGTTCAAGATTGTAACCCAGAAACTAGGCATACGCTCTCCAGCTTCCATGATAGCCGGAGCCACCATGGAAAGGATAGTCGCCTTCTTTCTGGCCGTTGCGGACCCCAAGACAAGTTTGGACAGTTAGAGGATGTCCCACTCTTTAGTAATGAAGAACCGGAGTCGGTGGTTCTCTCCCAAAAGTCCAACTAAGCTCCATGGCCAGATGGGATCCCCAGAGAGGCCCTCAAGAAATTATTTTCCATAAATCTCCAGCTACTGCCGAGATAGTAATGCTTGTCTGTTGAGGGGTTTTTGCCCTTCGTTGGAAAACGGCCAGGATTTTACTTATCAGCAAGGAGAAAGATGACCCAAACTTGCTGTCGCCCTTCAGGCCTCTTTGCATGTTGGAGACAGCGGGGAAACCCGAGAAGTTGGTTCGCTCCTGCCTCACTTTTGCCGTGAATGCTGCCAGAGATCTATCCCTCAGACAGTATGACTTCAGGAAGGGGCAACCCATTGACTGACCATTGACCATTGTCAATGCTATCGGAGTGGTGCAGAAAGCAATGCAAGAGCAGAAAGCCGTTCCTCTCGTCGAGTTGCTTCTTGTTACATTTATCATCAGGAACACCTTCAAATTGGTAATATGGTAGATATGCTGGACGTGTTTAGAAAAACCTTCAACATTCCGGCTTACCTGTCAAGGATCATTGAGGATTACCTCAGGAACAGACTTTTGGTTTATGAAACGAAGGACGATGGATACCGCTTCCAATGCTGCGCAGGGTTAAATACTCGGCCTGGATCTCTAGAATGTTGCTTATTACAGCCTCCTTAGATCCGAGATGCCAGTGAAGACGGTTTTGGTTGGATACACCGATGACGCCGTAGCTCTCACTGCACGCAATGTCGAGCTGGGCCAGCTAATGCTGAACCAAGTTATGCATGTTGGCAATACGTGGATACCTGACCACAGTTTTTGCTTGTTTTGACATATTCCTCATGATGAAGTGGTCTGACACCATTGTCTCAATAAGAGTGGAGAATAATGTCGTCCAGACCACACATGCTGCCAAGTATCTCAGAGTTATTGTGGACAATAAGCTTAGTTGGTGGGACCAGATCTTTCGTTCGGCAGCCAAGGCGTCTAAGAGTGTCGGTTTTCTTATAAGTTCTTAGTAAGCAAATGTCGGAGTTCCCACGATGCGGAGCACACTTTCTTCTGTTGCCTTCATTGGGAAAGACCACACCTGGAGGCATTAACACAGCTCGGTCTGTTGTTGGTGGACACGGTATGAGTGAAGATGATGGAAGGTGGAGGGCAACTGGGACTGTGTGTCATGGCTAGTCCTTTGTACAAAAAATACAGACCTAGACTGCGCTGTGGTCTAGGCCATAGTAAGTTTTTTGGCCAGAAAAGGTAAAAAGACTCTACAGACAGGAAATTGAACCCCCCACTCTCGTCTAGTGACGACATAAAACAGCTGTTGGTTTAGAGTCAGTGCTATCGCTTCATTTGTAATAAAATTAACATCAGCAGTCATGGCAAAATAGCTCAGTGGTTATGACATTGGTTTGATACGACGGAGGTTCCCAGTTTGAGACTGCAGATTATAATTATCTTTTTGAAGATGATAAATTGTTAATTAATCATAATTTTTTGTTTGTTTTAACCAAAATAATAGTATTTTATGTTGTTTTTTGTATTAATTTAAATCTACCTATAGTTGATTTCAATAACATAAATTTACAGGTGTTTCTTCTTGTAAACGACATAAATGACACTGAATTTGGACCGGAATGATAGCCTAGCTATAGCTTCCATTTTAAAAAGAGCGTGACTCCAACTGTGTTGGTTTTAAACTTTAAAAACGTAGTCAAAACATAAGTAAATATTCGAGTTCTTTGTTCGGGTGTCACCGTCAAAACTCGTGAAGTGGGGAGTGTACGACGGAGTGGAGGTGCGATTTCCTCTCTATAGAGTCTTGTGAAAAGGTAAGAGCCCCCAGAGACTAAGTAGTCCTAGTCTGAAGCCATGTGATAAACAGTTCCGGATTAGAGTCCAAAACAGTAGAGGAGTTTTTTTAGAGGGTAAACTACATCTGGTAGAAGTCCCACACTACGAGCTGGCCACCTGAATGTGTAAAGCATTTTTCTGCTTCTCCCTCCACCTATATTTATATTTATTTAGACTACAAAATATATTATTAGCTGAGGAATATCAAGTTAAGTTTATAATGTATTCAGTATAATGGTTTTAAATCAATACACTAATATAAGTTATTTGTTAGGTAAAGCAAACATAGCTTTTTAATGACGCCGTATTACTTATTGCATTTTAGTCTTGGTCATCACAGGGTCTAAATAAAATTATGTCTTATGGTTCATCTCATCTAAATAACCAATATTTTGGGTTAGATGGTCCCTACTAGATGAGAAAAGTTCCACTAACCACTTAACACATTCCATGCAGGTGCGGTACATTATGAGTGGTACATTATGTAGTACATAACGGATTTTCATGTTACATGTTTGAGTTACATGTTTGCAGTGGAGAAAGTTTTAATAATCATTTGGAGTTTCAAATCTGTGATTGAGGCAACTACTTACTGTTCTTTCTAATGTGCAGAAAGGTAAAGAGAACGGTGAATTTGAGTCTGAAGTGTAGAGCATCGTATCATTTTCAGCACCAAGCAGAATTGCTTCTTCAAATAAGATTGCTGCAAACATAAAATTATCAATAGCGCAGTACTGAATAAATCTAAGGCATAGTTGCACTGTCAAAAAAATTGACAGCACTTTATTTATTTCAGAGCCATAGATAGGAAATATACATTTTACAATAATCATAGCTATTTTACAATGCTATGTTTATGTTTATGTGTTGTTGAAGGGACGGATCTAGATATCCAAATATTCAAAGATCCTCACACGTCAACCAAAGCTTATTGTGTGTCCCTATTGTGTGTAATGCTATGTTACAACAGATTGGCAAATTTTATAGATCTAAAAACACTATAACTGTTCTTCTCATTTGCATCTTTAAAAAAATAAACTATGAACAGAAAACTTATTCAATTAAAAAATTCCACTTGACTGAATACTGGTAAAATAAACCTGTATTCGTATATGAAGACAGCTTGATCCTGGTGGGTGTATCCTAAGATGGGAAGACATCTTTATCCAAGTGTTTTACCTAGTGAGTGTATCCTAAGATGGAAATACAGCTTTATCCTAGTGGCTGAATCCTAAGATGGAAAGATAGCTTTATCCTAATGGTTTACCTAGAGGGTGTATCCTAAGACGGGAAGACAGCTTTATCCTAATGGATTACCTAGTGGGTATATCCTGAGGTGGAAAGGCAGCATGATCCTAATGGTTTACCTAGTGGGTGTTTCCTAAGACGGGAAGACAGCTTTATCCTAATGGTTTACCCAGCGGGTGTATCCTAAGATGGAAAGACAGCTTTATCCTATTGTTTTACCTAGTGGGTGTATCCTAAGATGGAAAGACAGCTTTATCCTAGTGGTTTACCTAGTGGGTATATCCAGAGGTGGGAAGGCAGCTTTATCCTAGTGGTTTACCTAGTGGGTGTATCCTAAGATGGAAAGACAGCTTTATCGTAGTGGTTTACCTAGTGGGTGTATGCTAAGATGGAAAGACAGCTTTATCCTAGTGGTTTACCTAGTGGGTATATCCTGAGGTGGGAAGGAAGCTTTATCCTAGTGGTTTACCTAGTGGGTGTATCCTAAGATGGAAAGACAGCTTTATCCTAGTGGTTTACCTAGTGGGTATATCCTGAGGTGGGAAGGCAGCTTTATCCTAGTGGTTTACCTAGTTGGTGTATCCAAAGATGGAAAGACAGCTTTATACTAGTGGTTTACCTAGTGGGTGTATCCTAAGATGGAAAGACAGCTTTATCGTAGTGGTTTACCTAGTGGGTGTATCCTAAGATGGAAAGACAGCTTTATCCTAGTGGTTTACCTAGTGGGTATATCCTGAGGTGGGAAGGCAGCTTTATCCTAGTGGTTTACCTAGTGGGTGTATCCTAAGATGGAAAGACAGCTTTATCCTAGTGGTTTACCTAGTGGGTATATCCTGAGGTGGGAAGGCAGCTTTATCCTAGTGGTTTACCTAGTGGGTGTATCCTAAGATGGAAAGGCAGCTTTATCCTAGTGGTTTACCTAGTGGGTGTATCCTAAGATGGAAATACAGCTTTATCCTAGTGGTTTACCAAGTGGGTGTATCCTAAGATGGAAAGACAGCTTTATCCTAGTGGTTTACCTAGTGGGTGTATCCTAAGATGGAAAGACAGCTTTATCCTAATGGTTTACTAAGTGGGTGTATCCTAAGATGTCAAGACAGCTTTATCCTAATGGTTTACCTAGTGGGTGTATCCTAAGACGGGAAGACAGCTTTATCCTAATGGTTTACCTAGTGGGTGTATCCTAAGACGGGAAGACAGCTTTATCCTAATGGTTTACCTAGTGGGTGTATCCTAAGATGGAAAGACAGCTTTATCCTAGTGGTTTACCTAGTGGGTGTATCCTAAGATGGAAAGACAGCTTTATCCTAGTGGGTGTATCCTCAGATGGAAAGACAGCTTCATCCTAGTGGGTGTATCCTAAGATGTAGACAGCTTTATCCTAATTGTTTACCTAGTGGGTATATCCTGAGGTGGAAAGGCAGCATGATCCGTTTACTCATGAACGTGTGTGACTTGTCGCCGTCCCGCGGGAACAACGGGAGCCACACTCGCATCCCGTGGGCGCCGCAGAACAGCCACAGAGCCTCCGTCAGGTGCGGCTTAGCCCGCAGGAACTTGCCCGGGACCCACACGTTCTCCACACACGACGCCAGCACTGTCGGCGCCGCCAACACCTGCGCAAAGTCAAATTTGATGAAATAAAATATTTACCTTGTTGATGTTGAGAAACGTTTAGAAGGCCTGGGGATGTTATGCCTATGAGGTCTATCTCATTATTGTAATGTTGTACCAGCTATTGTATTTTGATAGCAACAGTGCTCTCTCAGAGGACTACTGTTCGGCAACGAGAAGAAAGGAATTCTCCAGCTTCTTTACCCCACCCATATAGCTGCAGATATTGCGACATCCTGAAAACATGGAGGCTTCCTGCTGAGTATATTTATAGAAATATTATTCTGGTGCAAATCTTCTATTTTTTTGTTCTTATGTGTGTCAGCTTAAGTTTATAATATTCTAATGAGCGTGACTGATCACATACTACAAGGTTCAGCTGATGTAAGTTAGTTGGCAAGATTCCTTTTTCCTCATTGCCAGACAATACAATGTTCCTTTACTGAGTTGACTCGAGTAAGTAGGCGAATAAGATAGGCGGGATAAGTTTGTGCTAGGCTGTAACTATACAGACAAAAGATCCACTTCAGCCAGTGATCTGAAGGCCTGCTCTTAGAAAATTATGACAGTACTACACACTAAATAATTTGAATTAAATGGGAAAGAAAAACAGTAAAATTGTTGGGTATCAAGATAGACTAAACTCCTAATTGACAGGATTGGATAGTTTGCTTAGACAACGTTTGCGCAGGAGATTAAATACAAAGCTAATTTAACCCATTGAGGTAGTAATTTTATTCTATTTGCAGTAGCCTATAACGGGAATTGATTGGTGCTGCGCTCTAGTAGCAAAATATGTAACTAATGACCGCGGGCGTCTACGGTTCTATCCGCTAGGGGCGCGGACTGAGTGAAAAACCTTAATATCGCCGCCAGGCCTTTGGTCGTGTTAGCTGAGTTGGCTACGTCGTGGAAACACCTTGGCCAGGTGGTGATACGATGTTCGTGGGTTCGATTCCCGCACACGACCAAAACTGACCAGTTGTGCAACTCTCAATGAGTTAACCGGTCTGTGGCAACGTTGGTGGGAGGGCCCAAGTAAAATAAACGGTGGCAGGCTTGCTTGGAAGTTGACGGGATCGGTTAATTCTTTGAGACTTGCACATGGTCAACACTGATTTTGCTAATTTTTACTTATGTCTACTGTGTGTGTGCCAATGCGACTTTCTAAACTGAAAAAAAACAATATTTTAATTAAAATACACCATTAATCCGTTTAAAAACACCAATTTTATTCTCCAATTCACAGGTTAATAAAATTACAAGTAAGGAACGAGACCAGCTCGTATGTCTACTCCAATGGGTTAAGAAGACATCAGGTCAGCATACTATGCCCTTTTTTAACCAGCAAGCTAAATGTACTATGAGGCATATTTGTTTAGTTGTGTTTTTCACAAATTCTCTTATTTTTTCTAGTATTATTGATTTTCTCAGTCACTAAAATCTCATAAGAGGGAATCTCTATATATAATTCCGTAAGTCAAATTTTTGTAAAGAAATTGTGAGTGACTGGATGGCCGTAGAAGGATGGGAGGGGTATCATTTTAAAGGTCTTGACGTGAATTTTGAGGGAAAACTATTCATTTTTCTAAAAAGTTACCAGAAAACTAGAAACAACGTAAAACATCCCCCATAAGAAAAGCATGGGGATTTAAAAACGTCTGTTTTGTTTACATTAAAACATGTGACTACGAACTGACATGTGTTCCAACAAATCAGATATTCAGAGTATTGGAGCAAGGTTAGGGGCTATGGCCCCTTCAAGCCACTAGTGACTCAAAAATGTAATGACCTTTGTGGAACAAGACGAACATCAGCTCAATATTTAAATAAAAGTACATGAAAAACTGTATGATAACGTAGATTTGTTGAACCCAATTATTGTTATTGGATCTGTGCGGGTTTGGAGTGACTGTATTGTTGTTTGTTATTGTACCTGGTTGTTGTTGTTGTTCTGGCTGACCATGAGCAGCCTCCCGCTGATGTTGACGAGGAAGCTGTCCCTCGAATGTGGGTCCCTCCTCGTCGGTTCGGTCCGCAACGCCGTCAGTGTCACGGACACCACACACGCCGGATGGACCAACAGAGCGTTCATGTCTATGCTCTGGATACATCGGATGCCAACTGCCATGCCTGCAGTTAAATTTTGTGATGTTCGTTAAATTTAAAAGGAAACAGCTGTTTGAAGAGTTTGTTTACTAACAGGTTTAACTGAAATCAGAAGAAATCCTTTTCACAGATATAAAACGAAAATACGCTAGAAATTTAATAAATTTCAAGTGTGTATTCATTTTATGGCTGTGGAGAAGACTTCACCTGATTTAAAGTAAGCCTGCTCTCCTGTAGCCTTTTTCTTGAAATAAAATAAATATTTTAAGTAAAGAGAAAACCAGACTGTCTAGTTAAGCGAATCCCCAACTTGCAAGAATAAAACGTTCCTTGAACACAAATAATCAATAAAAGTTTAGTTAAATGAAAAATATCCAGTTTGCATGGCAAAATGAAAATTTAAAATTGTTGTCAAGACAACTACATTGCTTGGTAATTAATTTGGGAACCAGAATTTCACAAACACTGTAGTGGATTCTAAGCAAATATTCTATTGTTTTGTCTTGCATACCAGTAGGCTATTACTTCAATATTTTCACTGTCTTTATCCTCAATAACTTGACCAACTACATAAAGAAATCCTACTTTTTCTAAATTTTCTGACTTCCCAGAATTTGTAGACATTTTAAACTCACTAAAAAGTAAAGTTTGTGTAACCTTCTCTCCAAAACGTTGTCAGACATTTCAGGTCACACTAGTGCCTCTGAAATGACCTACCAACTACTTATGTATCCGGGACCAACAGCTTAACCCTCCAAGTGCTGAAAGTCGAGATAAAAACCCATTTCCGCTACATTTATAGTGCTAATGTCAGCATCAAGATCTTTTCTTCACACACTGATAATCGAATCATTTAAAATTCAGTGCCATAAGATTCTACATGGAATTTGTAATTAAATGTTGTAGCGTAAGTAGTCTTTTGGTGTTGTGCTAGGTCCTCCTACCTGAACTAGAGTTGTCTATCTGCACCAGAGTGAATATATTGATCTGTCCATCAGCCGAGAACACCAGCAGCCGGTCGCGCAGACAGTCCAGCAACAGGATCTGCGCGGAGAGCTGCGTCATGGTCATGTGTTCGTTGGACAGTCGCACGTCCCTCGGGTAGATCCGGATCTGGTCTTGGTCATCGGGTAGACTGTGAACATGAAAGTTTATATTGATCATCGACTAATTTTGTTAGTTTGGTTGGAAATTTCAAATAGAAAGTTTAAAAATGTTTATTTTTTCAGTACCCTGCAAAATGGATTTGCGGAGTTTCAAATTTCTAACAATCCATGTAAAATTTGTATGGGAGCAAGGGTTTAAAAATCACACTGTATTGTTGCTAGACCTGTTCCACCCCAATCACATACTCCAATTCTGCCCATCCCCTAAAATGTACCCTATTTTATGCAAACTATGACAAATAAACAACTCTTGCATTTGAACTTTGAGTCATTTAACATGTTAACAGTCACTTTCACAAACACTGTTAATCTAAATATATAATACCCCTGTCGCAGCAAACCTGCATACTCAGCGAATTTCCAATGAATATATAAAATAACACGTTAAAACACTTAACAGGATTCATAAGAAATATATTCACAAACAAGCGATATTTAAAATATTAATTATTCTCCAAAACAATAACATTGGGGATGAGTATGCAGGTTTGCTGTAACAAGGAACACAAAATAATGGGTTTTGATGCAAATATCAATAGAACTTATCTTAGTGAAGTCACATACCAAGTTTCATCCATATACATTCTTAAATAAGCGATATATAACATTTTAAGTATTTTCCATAAGAATAACATGGGGACCAAGTACCTAGGTTTGCTGCTACGGGAACCATAAGCGAAAAATGTTTTTTTTGTGCAAACAACCATGAACCACAACCAGATGAAGTCATATACCAAATTTCGTCAGTTTGTTTATAAATCAGCGAGATATACAATTTTTCTTTTTGTCCATAAGAATAACATTAGACAACGTACTGTGTTTAGCACTTTCAATATCTCAGTAACCAATTGACGTAGAGCAATGATCAAAATACCAAATTATTTTGTTTATGCTGAATTCAATGGTAAAAATTAAAATTTAATTTTAATAAAAATTACATGTGGAAACCCCAAAAAACCCGTTTTTTGGGTACAAAACCCCCCTTCGGATTGTGCGATTCGTCTGGTTTTCGAACTTGTTCAAATAAATGGTGCTTTACACATTTATACCAAATTTCATTAAGATCAGACCTTTTTTACGAGAGTTATCGTGCTTACGGACACACACACATATATATATATATATATATATATATGTATTTATATATATATATGTATATATACACACATATATACATATATATATGTATATATATATATATATATATAAATTTGAACGAATGGTGTTTTTGGCATCTGGGGACCTCAAAATGAAAAGTTATCATGGTCTCGGGCTTAAGTCTTACCATGAGACCTACGGTAATAGCTTCTTCCCTATACGGGAAATTTGCTAAAAAAGGATGTTGTTTGTTTGTTAGATGCTTATACGCTCCAATACCACTAAACCGATTGCGATGAAACTTTGCATGGCCACTCAGGTTGACCTAAGGAATATTTATAGTAGGGATGTGTGTATTCCAATGTCGATTCTCGATTCCGATTTTCAGGCTTAGAATCGGAATCAAGAATTGATGGCCCAAAGTTGATTACGATTCTATCGATTCCAGGCCGTATACTCCCACCGATTACCCGCCGTTTACCCAGAGTTACGCCGCTAACCATCGAAATTTCGAGTCGAGTTGTTGAAAGTTGTTTAGCTACTCCCGCTGTTTACGCCGCTAACTAATGTTTAACAAAATATATGACTGAAATCAAGAAAAATAAGCTTAAAATCTATTTTTAGCTGATATGAAAGGAGACAATGACAGGTGAGTTATTTATGGATACCTGTGAAGTAAGATAAGTAAGACAAGGGCGCAGGGAGTGTTTGGGTCGGGGGCAAAAAATCTTACCTTGGAGATAAGGAAGGAAGGCGGGACGGGAGTGGAAGGGGAGGAGTGGGGTCCGGTTGAAAGCAATAAATCAGTCGACTGACCAACATTATTTCTTTGAGTCATTGTCTTACAACCACGTTTTCCCCCATGAATTATGAATTTATATTAAATATTAAATTAAACAAATTTTCTTTTTCTATATTACTACAGTATTCTAGTGCAATTAACATTAAATTATGGAAAAATTACATTAAAAATTAGTTTGATAGGCCTAATTAACTACAAAAAGCTGCTAAATAACATTACAGTTTATTTAAAAACATTGATCTACAATAATTAAATTGTTAAAAGAATTGCTTTCTAACTTTTATACAAAAATTAAAACCCTAAATTTAACATTAACATTACAAATGTATTTTTGTCGGGCAAGAATAGTTAACATCCCAAGTTTTATAACGCAAGAAATCCAATTTCTAAAAATATCATGGGAGATTTATGTTACTTAAAGCATAACAATTATATGAAAAATAAACAAGCAATATACAACGTTTTTTTTTTATTATTTATTTTTGTAAATTTATTTTATTAATGAAAAATAATCACCAATCAAAAAACATTGGTGTTAATCATTTTAAAACATTACTTTGCCATTTCCCCTAATAATAGGAATCGATGGAATCGGAATCGAGAATCTATTTGTAAGAATCGGAACCAGAATCGAAACAAATTGGAATCGAATCATCCCTAGTTTACAGCTACTAATTAAAGTCCTAGGACCTTAGGGCTATGCCCCACTGGACTAAAAGTCACCATGCTATTCCTATGAAGGAAAGATTTGTTATGATTTTCATAGATGACTAATTTGAAAATATTTTAATCAGCTGACTATTTATTAAGGTAGCGAGATGTAATGTAAATATTATGAGTGAGGATTGTTCAACACAATTCTTGGGCATAACAACGTGCGTCAGGAACCGCTAGAATGATATAAGTATGGATTTATGTTGTTAAAAACTGTCTTGACTTGTGACACAGCCATGTTTAACCTAACAGACCTGTAGCAGCCGGCGATGATGTACTGCCTCCACCAGAGCAGTCCGCCCGTCACCACCATATCCTTCTCCTGGGTCTCGTTGCCAAACAGCTTCCATCGCTTGTTGGACAGCGAGTAGTGCGCGAGACCTGTCCGACCCGCCACGGCGATGTGACTGCCCTCGCTGTCCACTGCTGTGTACTGCAACACGGGATCGGGATAGTGTCATGGTAGGATGGTGGTTTGAAGTAAAACTAACAAAGGTGATTATAGAAGAAAGTCTTCAACCATATTTTTTTATATTGATATTGATTTATATAATCTTTGGAAAATAGGAAACTGGAAATAAACTGCTCGAAAGCACGTTTTGAATATATAAATTATCCTGACCTAACCTTACCAGCGTAACATACTGTATTTAAGACTGATTTTAACTACCTCGTGTGAAATAGATTAATACAGCATATTGCGGCAGTTAGGTTAGGTTAATTGTGTATAGTTAAAATGTGAGACGTATAGTAGATATTTAATAGATCTCGTTTATGATATTTGCCCTATTAGAACAAAAATGTCACTACCGTCGAATAATATACTATGCAAAAACGATGTTTAGTGTATAATGAATAAAAAAGTAGGGAAGAACAGTTTGTAACTTTTTGATAATTTCCCCAACTTATGACATATGTTCCTTGTAGCCAGGCATCTTGATTCACTAATAGTGGTTTTAATACCTGCTAATTGGTAATTCCAAATTGTTGTAATGGCCACTAGTTTCGACTTCTTACGGAGTCATCATCAGGCCGTCCAAGGATTTTGTTATCTTCATTAGAAGAAAATCAAATTGATAAAAAAACAGGAATATTTAAGAACAAAACACGGACACCACAGACACAAACATTACATGAACACACAAAATTTATGGCCGATTTTGATGAAGAGCGACGCAATCCTGACAGAAGTAGAGTCCAGACTGTGGTGTCTATGAAATATTGTATGGATGAGAGGAAAATAAACAGATTTCAGAGTATCTGTGAATTATTTGATAGCTTCTTTTAAGCAAAGAGCCATTTGGCAATTTTACTACACGATCTGTGTGAAAGTTAAAATGAATAATTATTAATTAGTTGATTTCAGCACACTAATTTTCAGTCGTGGCGCACCTGACGGGTCGGTGACCTTCAGGAGGTCAGCTGACTTTTCGTTAGGCGTCCATCGCACGCCAAGTCGCATACGCCTGTAGTAGTAAAAGCGTTCTCATAAGCCTACCCTGATTGGCCAGTTGGTCCCCGAGTATGTGGACGGCAGCAGTATCACGAGCCACTGCTTGCTCTCGACCAGCGCCGAGGTCACCTTCAGATGGGGCGATGGCTCCCCCTCCTCCAGCGGGGCTCTCATCTCGTAAACCTGTGTAACAAAGTAGACCTTGAGAATCCACTCAAGAGCCTTGAGTATCCTTGGAAGCCACTCATTGTGGAAAAAGGTAATCTTTGAAAACAATTCAAATTGATTCAGGGGAAGAAGGTAACTTAGAAAAAATAAAGTAATACAAGTTAGTGAATTTGTAAATCTATAATATTATAAAGAAGAGGTGGTTTCTGTCTGTCTGTCTGATGTTCCGGGTAAACAGAAAAACTACTGAACTGACTGGGCTGAAATTTTACACAAAGATAGATCTTGAACTCATGCAACACATAGGCCTGTTCACTTCCTTAAAATCTCCTTGGGCTACGCCCCGTGAACGTCCTAAGTTCCAATGTTTACACTTAAGAAAAAAGTAAACATTCAAAAACTGTAATGCGAACAGCTGTGGACACTTTCATTTGACAGCTTACAGAGCAGAAGCAAGAGCAGCTGTTTCAAGCTAACTAAAATGCAAATTAAATTGACTAAAGAACGGGTAAAGAAAACCCCTGTGCAAAGAACGGGTATGTTAGCTAGTTGAGGATATAGTGAATGTTATGTGATTAAAACATACAAAAATAAATTAAATATTAGGCTATACAAATAATTTAGCTTTGATTAAGTAAGAAAATAATTTTATGAGGGCAGACACATTTACGCCACAAGGTACGATGATGGTCAGACGTGTTTATTGCCAGGTGTTTACAAAACATATATATACACACAACATTATGCCTTCCCTCCCCTCCCCTCCCTTAAGTATAACGACAGAGTTGGTTTTTTAAACTAAAGATTTCTATTCAAAATGATACAACAGCATGAAGATCAAAAAATAAGTATTGCTTATACTGTTAATGATATTGTAACTTGTTTTTTGAGGAATTATTGCAGACATTTTCCAACACTGATTAGTAAAAACAAATGTGTGATGGAAAATGTACTCAATCATTCCTTAAAAAACATAAACTCAACAACACCAACACTGAATTTCAAACAAAGGATAACATTTCTTTTTCACTGTAAAAAACAAGATTACAAAAGCCCAAAAAAATAAATACATTTTGGAATAAATCACTCTTGCCAAAATCAACCATGCCGTTTGGCATATGTTATATTGTACGTGCAAATTATTTACTGAATTTGTATTTTTTGACGTTTCTTTTTATGCATACCTTAGTTAACCCAGGACTGAGGTTCACGTACAGTCTGTCTTCACCTTGGAGGTAGAGATGAGTTTGGTGACTCTAAAACCAGGTTAGATTATTAAAAACAGATAATCGTCAACAAAACAGTTACCCTACATTGAGCATATAACGCTATTTGGGATTGATGATTATTACTGGCGATGAGTCGATAATCAATACCACCAATTCTTGGACATTGGTATCGGTATCGAGATTCATTCGTTCAATGTCGTTACCGATACCATCGATACCCCCACCGTCTACCCGCGCTACAAAAGGCACGGGGAGTGTTGGGTCGGCGGCAAAAAGCTTAACTTGGAGAAAAGGAAGGAAGAGGGATGGGAGGGGATGGGTGGGGTCCAGTTGAAAGCAATAAATCAGTCGGCTGACCAACATTATTTCTTTGAGTCGTTATCTTACAACCAAGTTTTTCCCCATTGTAAATTTATAATAAATAGTTTTTGTTTTTCTATATTACTATAGCATACCAGTAAAATTAACATTAAATTATGTAAAAGATTGCATTACAAAAATTATGATAATTTGATAATTTGTAATTTGATAATTAACTACAAAATACTACTAAATAATTTTAAATGGTAACATTAATTCGTAACTATTTTAACAATAGTTTAAAAAACTATAGGTACTGAAAAATCGTAGGTATCGATGGAATCGGTATCGAGAATCGAGAATCGATTTTTCTGGTATCGGTATCGAGAATCGATAAATTTCGGTATTGACTCATTCCTAATTATTACATAAATATTTTTTCCCACAGCAGCACCTAAAGTGCTTCTTGACGATTTAAAAACACATCGTAAAACAGCTGTTTTATGTTTAGTGAGCGAAAAAGTATTTTTCGCTCGGTGTGCCTTACTTTTCAGCCTGTTGAAATAGTGATAATAACAAGCTGATTGATCGTTGCTTTGGACCAAGCTGACTCAGTGTTGCCAACCTCAATCTCGTGAATTCAGCCAAAATGGATGAAGGTGAATTTTCGTATGTTGTGTGGTATCCAAAATTGCAGTTGTGTGTAATTCAAAAGTAATTTTATACTAAATCAAATTTGAAATTTAATGTTTATCCGCAACTAATTATTGTTGGAAAAAGATAACAAATTGTTCTGATAGTTTTCTCTGATGGTAAAGATATTATTTTATTATTATTTATCATATAGTTTGGTGGCAACAACCTGAATAAACTTGTTTTTATACATTTTACGATATGATTTATAGCCTGGAATTCTATGCCACAACCACAGGTTATGTCAAAACCAGAAAAACCCATAAAATCTTTTTAACTTTGAGCATATAGTTTAAAGGAAAACAAACACAAACCATGCACGGATTGACGGTTAAGGCACTTTTGACGAAGCCCAGCTGAATGATCGTGTCTTTAGCGGACAGTTCACCATTGTTGTTGGTGGCAGCGTCGGCATTGTTGTTGGCAAGAGGCTCTCCGTTGTTGCTGTTGTTGTTCCCTCCGGGATCGTGTCTTTTCACCATCCACAGCTGGTACCCTTCCGACGACCACTCCTGCACACAGATCACATCACAGGCTTGCATTTGTGTCACAATTGAAGAAATCAGCCCAGATGACTTGAAGGGACTGATAAGAGTTGACAGCCCACCTGATACGTCACAATCAGGGCTGCACTCAACTTTCACGGGCCACTGGGCAGGCCTGGTGGTGTGGGCCCTTGTTGCCGACCGGATCCAAGTTGGTGACCCTTTTGCCTCCCGCTCGACGAGCCCGGGCCCCCATGACGGGCCCGGGCCCCGGGGCAGTTGTCCCCTCCTGCCCCCCCAAGTATGGCCATGCAATCCACGTCCATCCACCGAGTATCAAAAGCACAACTTGCCACTGATTGTACCTCATCCTATTCAGGCTGCTAAATGATATGCTCCCAGTGAAGTATGATCTGGCCATGAACTTCAATAACTCCAGCAGATTGTAGAACATCTGTCCACTAGGCCCTACAAGTGAGCCCAGTCCATAGGTTTTTCAAAATATTATTTATCCTACAAGATTTACTGACGACCTTCAGATTTTTGCAGAAGTTGTTCAGTGAGAGGCTTTTGGCTTACAGACTCACTATGTCAATGATGTTGAGTGGTCAAGGTCACTTTATACTCTGTACCCAGCACCCCAGCCAGACCGGTAGAGGGGAAGTGTAATGGGAGCAAATCTCACTCACCATTACTCCCTTCCACACATCACCCTAGGTGAAACTGTTTGGAGAGAGCAGACCCACCTGACTATGATTTTGGGTAGGCAAGGTAGATGTTTAGTCACCTAGGGACTGACCCGACTATACCCAGCCAGAATGGTGGATGGGAAGTATAGTAGTGGCAAATCTCACTCAACATCCTCCCTCCGTGCTTCACCCTAGGTGAAACTATCTGTAGAGAGCAAACTCACCATGTCTATGATGTTGAGAGGGTTGAACTTTGCCAGGTCCACGTGTAGCCCATAGTCCCAGCCTAGGCTACAGACCAGCAGAGCTCCAAAGGTGCTCCACACGGAAAACCCACCCTTGCGCCACGCCATAGCCAGCGCACATCCATCGGGCGTCCACCTATCACAGGGTAAATTGCATTAATTTAAGTTCCAAATTGATCATAAACATACCAACAGTTATATTTTATTGAATGTACAGTCTAAGGGAAAATTGTAATGCCCATTCCATGTTTAATTTTAAAGGACATGTCAGCTATGAGGTATGTAGCTGACCTCACAAGTCAGACTAGGCAGAGCTTTTTTCTGACTGCTATTATACTTCTTATTGAGCGGTCACCTCTGGCTTGCCCTCGGTTTCGGTACCACAATGTCTCAAGTTCACCGCTTAGACATGGGCAGTTGGTTTAAAAAAAAAAAATAGCTTCAACGAATTAAATGCTAATGTTAGTTTTAAAAATGTCAGCTTGAGTCTAATGAAGTTTAATTTTTGATTCCCAGTCCTGGCATACAAATTTTATCAGTTCTGTTCAACTTGAACCTACTACAACGAGTTTGCTGAATACATTCCACACACAGATCCATAGTCTATGCGGTCGGGCAAAGAAAGCAAAATGAGGCTGCCAACCTTTCTTTTACTACCCTATATATAAATTTACAAAAATGTATAGTTTTTAAACGTGCCACAAGTGTTGTCGGACAACTACTGCTTACCTTAAGCAACCCACAGGTCCCACCTCCCCTGGGTACACCTGTGGGGACAGACTCAGCTGGTGACACAGCTCCAGGCCCCCACTGCTCTCGTCGATACAGTAGACCGCGCCCTGCGAACTATCAACACCGAGTAACGTTACACGAGTTGGGAGGAACAACTGTTTTAATGTAGAGACAAAAATTATTATCTACATTTACAATGACAATTTTTGGAATGTAAGTCAAATGGAAAATCTGGAATACCATATTTTAAGGTGTTATCCTGACAAACTAAAGCATAAATCATTTATTTAGTAGCATGATACATGTTGTTACAATCAAACAGGATAAATAAACTACGTCTCACAACGCTACAAAGTATATTTACATTTATACTGTACTTACAAACAAGACAGTAAATACACAAAACCCGTGCCATGGCGATCTATTTCAACCAGTTACACCGGTTCTCACCAGGCCTAATCAGAAAATCAGAGAACTGATTACTAAGTTTAAGTACTAAGTTTGGTACTTTTTCTGTTAACAACTTAATTAAATGATTTTTTAATATTAAATTGTTCGTTATCAAAAGGAGATGATGTAGGACATGATTATGAATTTTACTCATGCAGAACTAGTTTATTAGTGAATTTCCTTTGGAAATTGAACTATTAGCATGACCCGCACGGTGAAACTTAAGCCCGGGACCACCATAGAAGTACCTAACGTGACCCCCTGAACACGTTTTGGGGGGTCGTTCCAAATGGTATATATATATATATATATATATATGTATATGTATAGACATATATATATAGAGAGAGAGAGAGCGAGAGACATACATATATATATATATATGTGTGTTTGCACTCTAGCGGTCACATTTTTTTACCGATTTACTTCAAATTTGGTAGGGACGTTCCTTTCTATCATCAGTTGGACAAGTTTGTTGAGGAAAACAATTGGAAAACTCTAAACCCCTTTTCTTGGGGATTAATCTTTAAAATTTCAAGTTTTTGGGCACAAAAAGGGTCAGAAAAGCCCCTAATGTACAATTAATGCATGTAAAAAGATGGGAATTAGTGAAGCGAAAGTTTTAAGCCCTCTCTCGTCATTCTAGCATACATATTTACCGAGTTATTAAAGAAAATGTGTTTCAACTAAACACAGTACGTTGTCTTATGGGGGTTTTACATTAGAAAAGCCTGTTATTCCTTTGTTAGAGTACTTTTATCACTCCCAGCAACCTCACGCCTACGTTAAAGCCTGTCTGGACCTTCTCCTAACATTATAATACGCAAAATTGTATTCCCAGCTTTGCAGGTAAATGAAACCAGGAGCATCAGATGAGCCAAAAAATCAGTTTTCAGATTTTAATACAAATTGGAATAAATGTATGTTTTTACACTGATTTTGAGTTTTAAAAGTTTTTATGTGGAAATTCACTTCCCTCACGTCAACTTGCTGCGTGCGAACTGGGTTTTTTTTACAGTGTAATTCTGTTGAATGTTTTGGACTGCCAACAGATTTATGTTTCTTGTTCTATAATCATGACTTGACTTTAACTTCGGTATTGAAGCCAACTTTGCAGGAGAAAAATGGAACAGCAGAAAAAAGTTTCGTCTTAAGTCTGCTAACAATGATTTACTTGATTTTATTGTTTCAACAGTATCACTGCCATCTTCAGGTCCATCATCCTATACTGCCATTTCCTTTCCCTAACTACCATGACTGAAGCGAGTCTGACGTCGGCTGCGTTGGGGAGTGAATCTTACCAGCAGATCCAGAAATCGTAAGATGTTACGTTTCACCAATTTTAAGAGATTATAACTCTTTATTTTCATATGAATACTGTTATTAATTACTTTAAAATGTGTGTTACTAACCTGAAGCATTAAAAACAGCCTACCATGTTCTTTTTGAAAGTAAGCTACATTATGGCATTGCTACTTGGGGTGCAACACGTAGGAATAATCTTTGTCGAGTGCTGTTAGTTTTATTATATTACAAAAACTCAATATACTTACTTTTCCCTACCGTAAGTAATGAGCCTGTACTTGTGGTTTACGGTGGCGCAGGTCGCATCGTCAACATTGGGAGCCCAAATGCCTTGTACTTGCTGCAACACGACAGAGATCATAAGACCTTGCAACAGTTACCTACACGTTTTTGAGAACGTGTGTAACAACAAACTTCAAGACAAACTTTAAGACTTGGAAAATTATCATCTTAGTGAGTTAAATTTTATATAAAAAACAGTGCAAATCAATTTTATGAAGAGGGATCATAATACGTATGGACTTCCGAAATTTAAAAACTATTCAATCCACCTGATACCTTGAGGTCACAACTGACAAATCATATCTTGGGACGACCACATTGACATACTCTGCAAGCAACTCAGTAGTTACCTCTATGCCTTAAAAAGAATAAAATCTATAAGCACATCTGGAGCGTTAAAAACAGCCTATCATGCTCTTTTTGAAAGTAAGCTACATTATGGCATTGCCACTTGGGGTGCAACACGTAGGAATAATCTTTGTCGAGTGCTAATCTTACAGAAAAAGGCAATTCGAATTTTTTCTGGATTAGACTGGCAAGACAGAGAGAACATTTAATAGCTTTGGAAGTACTGACAGTTGTACTGATAGTTGCTGGTTTAGTTGCGGTTTTAGATTATTTTATTAAAATCCTATTTTCCTCATTTGAAGTTTCTACTGATTATTTTTAGGCTTTTATTTAACTTATTTGCTGATACGTCTCTGACATCTGTAACACACTTTATGTTCAGGGCCTATCTAGAGTTCCTGCATATTCTACAACTAAAACAGGGTGATAGAATATAGCTAACAGGGTGTTTATATATCTACTACTGAAAAAATAAATCACCTGAATATAAATATATTTTTATAAATACGCAAATACACATAATATTAGTAAGCAAGCAAAATACCACAAGGACAGTGAATAAACCAAAATCTCAATCTGTAAAAGGAGCTCTAAAAACAGACAGCCCTCCCCTACCTTTTCACACTGATTTTAGTCACTCCCCATCCCCCTCCTCAAAAAATGTCCTAACCACGATCTTTTTGAAACAGGTAATAACTTAAGATAGTAATAACATTTCATGGCTTGATCACCAGGAACAAAATGTATTTCACCCATGTGACTGATGTTTTCAAAACTTAGTACGGAGTCTGGAAACTTTTGATCATGAAGCCTTCATACGCTATAACTTACATTTGGATCAAACTTGAGAGACGAGGCGGTCAGAAACGCAGCCCGGCCATCGTTGAACACCACGGCAAATCCACAAATGAGGGGCGAGTACTCGATGTGGGTTATGTAGGTGTTCTGCTGGACAATTGGGACGGCTGGAACCAGAAACTGAAGTAAATATATACATATATTTATATTATAAAAGCAAATAAATATTAAATTAGTATATTTTTATATTTGGTACTCACCCTCCAGTTTTACTTGGGTCAGGACTACGCCTCCAAGACCCCTTAATGTTATTACAGCTTGACCCTTAATGTTATTACAGCTTGAAAATGTTATTAAAACATACACAACTTTGGCAAAGTAAGAATTAAAACTTAATATTTTAACTCGCTGTTGAAAATAACACACTTTTCTACAAAATGTGTTCTGTTCATAAGATTACATTTGCAACAGGTCAGAGTTCAGGGGTGGTCTACACTTACGGGACTCGCTCTAGAAGCTTGATAAAAGTACTTAAAAATAGATTGCATAAAACTGACTCCTCTGAAGTTGTAAGAACTAGCAGATTGTATAACAAGTTGCCTCGTGAAGTGTGTGAAAAGAAAGACTGACGAGCCAATGTATTTTATGTTAAATATTCATTGGCAAATAAAGAGTTCTGAGTTCAAAGCTCTTGTTTATCTACTATTGTTATTTCATTGCCTACATGGCATTCCATCAGGGGTCATTGATATATTTTAGAATTTTGGTCTCCCTATTATTTTCATGATTGACTTCAAATGCTAGGTTCCCCCCTATATCTACAAAATCAAAACTATCAAATTCCTATGAATGGCTGTATTAGGTACAGAGAACTTTGAGAAAATTGAGAAGTAAAATCAATCAGTCAGTTCAAGGAATTATAGATCTATTTCAGATTTTTGCAAGAGAAATAATAATTTTGTTTGGGTTTCTCTTGTTATACCTACCATCAGAGAGAGATAAATTATATGTATTGAAATGTATGAAACAGCATTGTACCTTTGGAGACCTGTTGGTCGATACAGAACGGTATCCTGCGCAGGTCCAGACAGTAGTCTCTGTTCTGCGTACAGTCCCATCGGTAGCGCAGGACGTGGCCTCGCGTCGTAGACACCATCAGTTCGTCTCGGATACAGACCATGCTGAGGATGCCCCCTCCCACTGCTACCTCTTGACCCTGGAGACAAACAGTGCGGACTAGTGATGTGTCAAAACCAAAACTTGAATCTCAAAACCACCAAAACTTTGGAAAAGTTTCGGTTTCGAGATTCGATTGGTGAGTTTCGAGAATCAAAACTCGAAACTGCTGAGATTTTTTGTGTCTTTATTGTTGTTTTTTTAACAGAAATCACGCCCGTGTTTCGATCAATAATGCAAAGGTCAAAAGCCTACTGTCATCGGTCGTCTACCTTCACCTTTTTTGGATTATTGATCTTTTATTTCTGAAAGAACAACTCAAACCAAAATATATAATTAGTTTTAATTAATTTTTCTGGATTAATTTTTCATAACCATACCCAGGCAAGTAAATAGGGTTTCGCGATTTGAGTTTCGAGATTCGACATTCGATTTTGTAAGTTTCGGTTTCGGTTTCGAGATTCGAAATTTCTGGTTTTGACCATCACTAGTGCGGACTAACAAATATGAAGCTCCTTCCAAGTTTGTAATAGTCTTTTAATTGCAAGGGCAATAACTAACTACCATGGAACTAAGATATTCTGATAAATCACATTTTTCTATTGAATTTAGTTTTATGTTGTGTTCAGCTTGATCAATATTATATACTACAGATATTAAGATAATAAAATTAATAACTGTAGGCGTGAAAATTAAAAAAAATAAACTATATAAGGAAGCATGTTTCCAGACAGGTAGTTGCTGAATCTAGAGTTTTTAAATAGATATCTGTTTAAAAAATACATCTATGAACATAATCTATAATTTGTCATCCCATTATATTAGAAATTGCATACTATTTATAAGGCTCTCGAGGGAAATAACATATCAATAATGATAAAACTCCATAAAATATTTTTGACTGTCCACTAAAACAGTCATACAAACACCCTACTAATCTGTAGGTTTTAGTCTCTCATTATTTAACATAAAAGCATACAGGCTGAAATATTAGGTTAAAATTATAGCTTGGTCCACTAAATAAGAAATAAATCGAGTATGTATCAACTGCAACAGCCCAGTAAATAATGTGGCCTAATTGACGGGGTAATTATTTATGGCACTCTGTCAACAAACAAAATAGTTTACTTTAACGATAACCCTAAGTGGGATCTGGAAGCTTTTATAATTGGCAAAGAATATTTCACTGTCAGACAGTTTTTAGATGGCAAACATACTGCAATGAATTCCTTCAGTAAAATAGGTTTAATTTTGGTTTATGTACATTGTTTGACATTTCCTAATGAGTGTTACATTTAATAAAGAATTTTGATTTAATTTTTACTTGTTTTTAGTAAGTTTGTGTAATTTTAGCCTTCTCAATTTATTTTCTTTGGGGTGGTTAGTTTAAGTGACCACCTATGAATAATTTAATATATTTTGTTTAGGTTTATCCTTAAGTTAATCTTCATCTCACCTAGATTAGATTTGTTTTGGAGTTTGTTGAATTTATTAAACTCATAAACAAATTTAACAAAAATATGTCCATGAGAAAAGTTTGATTTAAAAAGGATTGTAGTGATTAAATTAATTTTACTAACAAGCCAACACTCATGTTGTTTGGTTTATTTATATCTACAAATATGAAAAACCGATAATCCCCCAGGCCCAACCTCCTACACCTACAACCACAAACTTTGGCACGTCTACTCTTTCCATAAATAGTAGGTAAGCACTAAGAAATGATTTTAAGAAATTTCCATAGAGCTCCGCCCCACGGGGAGTCAAAGTTCCAATCCTGTGTTAGGACATTCACTTTAGTTTGAGCTGATGCGAATTCCAACAGCTGATCATGATACATAGTAGTTCCACGGGTTAGCCACAGAATGCAGCACACAAAACTGTTGTATTCCCGGGTGAAACCAGGTACGATGGAGTATCGTTGTAGATGTTCAATTTTATAAAGAGAATTTACATAAAATACTTGCTGACATGATATGAAAACTGTCATCTGTTGGTTATTCTAAATTTATTGTGTTTACTATTCTTACCAGCTGTATTTATATTTCGTACATAAATGTAAATATAAGTTAGGCCTACTAGATTTAAAGCTAAAACTATCATGTACAAGTTAGTATTGTTTTTAGTAAATTAAAACCTTGAATTATGAATTTCTGAAATGGTTTAAGCTTATAACACTTGCATTCCCTCTACCGGTACTCTATTCCATGTTCACCGTACAGTACGGGCCTTATAGGAGATAGCCAACTGAGCCGAATAATCAGCTGTCATGCGGTTGTGTCAATTGCCCTAGCGACCTGCATGAAGGAGCTTAAGTAGAATAATCACTTTCTGCACTTTATAATAAGGTTATAATAAGGTGTGTTCTCCGTTGTGCCTTTATCTTGATAAAAATGTTGTAAAAGAAAAAACTGACTAATAAAGTGTAATAAGACTTAATTAAATAAAATGTCAATACAAAGTCAAGTAAGCTAATGTTCTCAAGACAGCTAACACCTCTTGAACCGCCATTTGAAATACAAGGCTTATGAGCGCTCCATAACACACGGTGAATGTGGAATAGACTATAACTTTACTGTTATTAGGCCTAAATCATTTTAAAAGTGAAGCTGAGCCATATCCATAATTTAACACTAGGTTATAAAGTTGACGAGTAAATGGTATGTTAGCATTCTTAATCATCTGTTATGTCTAGCAAAAGGAACTTTTGGGACTATTCTCTGGAATACTCCCTATGTTGTTAGATGACTATTCGTAGTTAAGTGATACCCAAGCTAGACGCAACGACATACCAATGAAAGGTGAAGAGGCGGAACCACCTCCTTGACGAACAGTTCCGCACTGTCTCTCCGGAGGTTAGGCTGGGGAGAGTCCACCTGTTGGTAGAGACCCTTCTGGTAGGTGTCCACGGTGAGGTTGTAGTACACCAAGAACCCTCCAGACGTCTACAACATAAACATTCTCATTGGGTTATAGATGCAAACTAGATTAATGCCACATCTCCTTTAGTTCATCAAGTCGTTTATTTCATATGGTAACCAAACACACATGAAAACTCTTGTTTTAATATGAAACTATGTCCAATAGACCATCCATCTTTTTTTAAATAGGCTAACTTAAAAATATTCCAACTTACAGCTGTAAAATCTAGTATTTATTAAACACATTCACCAGTCTCTACTCCCTGATACTACTGCTTCCTAGAAAGGCATATCTGGAGTACTGAGACGTCAGATGGTGCCCCCACCAAACATTTCCTAAGGAGTTTCCGTATGTCATCTGATTGTATGTACCTTGATGCCTATCTTGTTATCGAGGTGATTATAACCATCTCTAAGAAATGTGCTTGGTAAACAACAGTCACTTCTTTGTTTGTTCATTTTTAAACTGCTATTTCTGCGAGGATCATCCAGAAAGTAAAGAACGTTTGCGCACTGCACTGAACACAGCTCCCCCACCACTGCAATTGCGTGAGCGGCAGTCTATTCACATTCCTAACAGTAGTATAGATTTTAGTAATAATTGTATTATATAAGTGAAATTGTACAAGCTGTAACTTTGTTGGAATAAATGTTTTGTTCATCATTCATTTATTCATTCTCCTCCAATGTGCGATCACGGATCTTGTTTCTACAGTGGTTAAAAAAGGTAGCATCAATCAAAATCATGACAAATTTGAGATCCGCAGTGTTATTGATTTCTGAAAGTGCAAAATATCTGTCCTCTGTACAAACTCGTTGACACAGTGTATCAATTTTAATGAATGAATTTGATCGTGCACAAAGATGATTTGAGTTGCAGGCCATCGCTCGTCAGAGATAATTTGAAATAAAGAATTAAGAGAAACATTTAGGAAAACAGGTCCTAAACTGTTAGCACATAACATAATCCTTTCCAGAAATTGTAATATCACGTTCAACACACTTTTACCGTAAACCTTCATTGGTGTTTGCCTACAAATTTTAATGGGCAGGCATTTTACGCTTTCAGAAATCAATAACACTGCAGATCTCAAATTTGGCAGGATTTTTGATTGACACCACCATTTCGAATAGCTGTCAAAACAACTTGTGTTATCACTCAGCAACGAGACTGGGCTACTCTTTGGCGAGGAGGTGAGTGGACTGCCACATACGCAATTGTGATGGCGGGGATGCTCGGCATAGTACGCAAACGTTCTTTACTTTCTGGATGACCGTCGTACTTGGTTAGATAGATATTGGAGTAGGTTATTAACATATGTAGGCCTATTGTTTATTTAATTTATATTAAATATTTATTAAAGTAGCAGCACTTGTTGTACTGTACAGTAGTTATTTTTGTGTTTTTGTTTTGCACTCATTGTTCCTGCCTACTTTTGACACTCGTCATTAAAATTGTTTTGGATTAATTTTTGTATCTTAGTACGGTAGGTATATATCATCAATGTTATCTACCTTATCCATATTACTGTTCAATATATATATATATATATATCACCAACTCTGTGTACATCATAGTTTTTCCACTGTAATAATAATTAATGATTTAACTTAGATCAAACTGATTAGATCAATTCTATATATAGCCTACTTGTATAAAATTAATCATCAAAGTAGCCTACTATATGGAAAACTTACAGCTACTACCAGCATGCTTGAATCTGGCTTCCATTGGACTGACTCGTTCATTCCAATATCTTCCAATGACTCGTGAGACCGCCTGTGCAGTACAATTGGAAGACATGGCTGAAAAATTATAAAATTTGATCATTCATTGTATATTTTCAACAGACTAGATGCCTTTGAACAGCTCCTAGCCCATATATTATATACCGTAGCAGAGAAAAAATGTTGGAGCCTCAAATTTTGAATAAAACATTTTGTCGTAAAAGGGGCATCCAAAATCGTACTAACTTATTAACAAGTAGAAACTGCCAACTGGGCTACTAACCAATCAAAATGTGGGATTTAATATGTTGTATTCCGAGTTTTGCTTCCCGCGGCCCCTTCAGTAACCCAGGTTTTGAGGCTGTTCAAATACCTTAGGCATATTGCAGTAATTATTAGTAACTAAACTATTTATATTATTAAATTTATTATTTTACACAATATCATAGGCCAACTTACTAAATTGTATCTAGTATTTCATACAGTATGTTGTTAAAATAAACATAAAAACCGTTATAGAAGGCTGTTGTGTCAAAAACTGATAACAAAAACTGCTAATAAATACTATAAAAGGACTGTCGAGAGAATCAAGAACCAAAGCAAAATGTACCACAAGAATTGCAGTTTTCTTATGCACATCCTGGTATAATCAGTGACATTTAAGTTGGTAACATAGTAAGTTAAGTACCCAGGAAAACGAAAATCAAAAACGACTGCATGCCGCCATAACCTTGTGGCAAAGGGTCACCGTTACACAAATGGGCCGGCTGCAACTGTGCAGCAATGGGATCCAACAGGTTAAATGTTATGCATCAAAACAAATAAAAATCAATTAATATTTGAGGGGTTTGGACTGCTTTCCCTAAAAGTTTTTTTGTAGACCTACTCTGTTAAGAAACATGCCGATGGCGTTGAAATTTTAAAAAAAATGCTGCCTGATTTGACACCACTGCTGGTATAATGTTTGATCCTACTCAGTCAATGTTTTTCTATGCAACACAAGGGGATTTCATCTATCTTAATGAAAGGAGAGGATTGACATTCGGGTGAATTCATAAATGGTTTGAGTATTATATCACTAGGCATATTGCAACTGAATGGGGTTCAGGCATATTTTATCAATATTTTTTCAATGGGACCTTATTCCATATTTTGATATTTTTTCCGAGAGTGAAAAGTGAAGGCAAACTGCTACTGCAAATTCAAGATCAACAAACATATCGATTAACTGTCACTTTGGTGAGTAAACTGACACACCTCCGAGAAGTTTTTCACTGCTTCTTGGTTCTTTTTTCATGTTTTTGTCAGGGGAGGCATCCTGCCTGGTCCTTTTTACATCTCAAATTCTGGACATCCTAGTTTTAGCTTTATATCCTTACAGTAATTAATTAATCTCTTGACGACAACCTCTCTTTTTGAGGAAGAGGTAAACTTTTTGCCTAATAGTCCTATACCGTGAATGAAGCGGTCATTCAGGACTACGCAGTATGGATATTTGTTCACAGTAGGCTACCAACTTAACTACAAAGAATCAATAAGTATTTTTTAAATGGCTGTTATTTAAAAACACTAAGAAAATCAATGAGAAAAGTCATACAACAATTCCATCAAAGACATGGCAGTTCATTGTTAGGCCTTATGCATTACTTTCATTATAAGAGAAGCCTATATAAGAGGTTTAGCCTTACATTTGAAAAAAATAAGAAATAATAGGCCTAACAGAAAAAGGAAGAACTTTAATATTGTCAGATATGACAAATAGCACTGGGCTAGTAAGTTTAAAGTCAAAGACAAAGCCTTGGTGTTGAAGATTGCTGTTGTTTTCTAGAAGGCCAACAAAATTGTGATTTATTCATTAATTTCTAGTGAAAGAGCCAAAAGTGCATTCTAAAAGGTAGAACTACTGTCTATACCGTAACTTGGTTCTTTCAATATAAATTAATAGAAGGGGGAATTTATTTCCTGTGTCATTCCAAGTAAATCCTTGGCAAAAATTGTCAGTTGTGACTGAGCCTATAGGAGTATTAAAGAGGTCTTATTCCAATTTTTGTAAGAGAATGTCTAATTTAATTACGCCTAGGTTAATAAAATTAGCCAGCTAACTAGCTTACCTTGCAAAAAAATATTGACAAAGTGTCATCTGACAGAATGGCAAAGAAAACTTTGTCCCTATTACAAATTACTTGACGAATTGAGCAGTTATTTAAATGAGGCAAATTCAATACTTTAGGCCAACCTAAAGCAAAATACATCTTGAACTATAATTAAGTGGAGAAAAATCATCAACACTAGTCATTCCACGGATGTTTTGTAAACTAAATTAGATGACACTTCGACACTTCCCACTCCACTCCATCATAACATAACTCGAGACTCCGATCAGGAGTCAGACATGGCTGATAACATATGTTCTACCAGAATTGCCAACAGTAAAATAATTTTTTATTCGGAAAAGCCGGACATAATCCCCACTTTTACCCGATATTGATGCTAAATTCCCTGGAAATCGTGGAGAAAACCAAACTACAGTAGTCCTATTAGCGAATCTCCCCTATAGAGAAGAAGAGATTACCGTAGGTCTCATTGTAAGACTTAAGCCCGAGACCATGATAACTTTTCATTTTGAGGTCCCCAGATGCCAAAAACAAAATTCGTTCAAATTTTTATACATGTATATATATATATATATGTGTGTGTGTGTGTGTGTGTGTGTGTGTGTGTGTGTGTGTGTGTGTGTGTGTGTGTGTGTTTGTGTGTGTGTTTGTGTGTGTGTGTGTGTGTGTGTGTGTGTGTGTGTGTGTGTGTGTCCGTAAGCACGATAACTCTCGTAAAAAAGGTCTGAACTTAATGAAATTTGGTACAAATGTGTAAAGCACCATTTACTTGAACGAGTTTTGAAAACCAGACGAATCGCACCATCCGAAGGGGGGTTTGTACCCCAAAAATGTTTTTTTTTGGGGCTTCCAAATATAATTTTTATTTAAATCAAATTTTAATTTTTACAATTGAATTCAGCATAATAAAAAACAAACAATTTGGTATTTTGATCATTGCTCTACGTCAATTGGTTACTGAGATATTGAAAGTGCTAAAACCTGTAATGTTGTCTAATGTTACTCTTATGGAGAAAAAGAAAAATTGTATATCTTGCTTATTTATAAACATAAAATGACGAAATTTGGTATATGGCTTCATCTGGTTGTGGTTCATTGTTGTTTGCATAAAAAACAATTTTTCACCTATGATTCCCGTAGAAGCAAACCTAGGCACTTGGTCCCGATGTTATTCTTATGTAAAGTAATTAAAATGTTATATATCGCTTATTTATGAATGTATATGGATGAAACTTGGTATGTAACTTCACTAAGATGAGTTCTATTGATATTTGCATAAAAACCCATTATTCTGTGTTCCTTGTTGCAGCAAACGTGCGTACTCATCCCCAATGTTATTCTTATAGAAAATAATTAATATTTTAAATGTTGCTTGTTTGTGAATATATTTCTTATGAATCCTATTAATTTTTTAATGTGTTATGTTATATATTTATTGGAAATTCACTGAGTATGCAGGTTTGCTGCGACAGGGTATTTAAATTTATTTGAAACCTATCTTTAATCAAAGACAAAAAGTAATGCGTTGTATTTGTTACGGTACTATATATTTTTCAGTTGATGTATTGTGTAGTACTGTTCATAGGGATTGTCCTCAAAGTTGTTTTGAATAAACTGAGGCTGTGGGTGGATGCAATCCCTGAAATATTGTAGGATAAATGAGCTTTTCCACGAAAACCCTCTGAATTTGTTTAATCTCTAGAATTGTACCCTGAAACTTATTCCACTCTCCTAAATCCAAAGTATTTCTCTGAAATCAGCACAGCTGTGTGTACAATCATAAAATAAAAACTTAAATTTTCGGTTTCTTTATTAACAAGTTCAACTAATGTTATGTGACCAAGGACCTACTCCAATGAGAGCAGCAGCATCAATAGTCATAATATCTTTATTCAACGATAGTATATAAATATAATTTATTTATCAAATAAATAAATAAATAAACAATCTCCCTACCAATGTAGTTTGATGCTCTAGCACATAGATGAATACCAAACAAATAATTTTAAATTAAACTTGCTATTACTAAAAAACCTCATAAATAGAACTAGCAGCCAGCGTCACTTTGTGACTTCAAAATAAGTACGGTAATGAATATATATATATGTGGATTTCATACATTTGGCGGTAACTCTGTACATAAGGATTTACCTCATTGAAATGGTTTGAAAGCGTTCTCATCACAACATCTAAGCAGCTCACATTTTCTGATCGGTTTAGTCTGAGTCTATTTGCTTCTTCAGAGTCATGAAATTTAACTGTGCATACGTCGCCTCTTCATTTGAAGGTATTAGAGGTCCATGTCCATGATAAAAAGAACCATGCATTTTAAAATGGTAAGGTCCTCCACCTCCACGCTGTTCATTAGTGGAGGCCTTAGCACTTACCATGGCCATGGCTGCGTTATAAGACCTTATGTTTGATCTGTAGTTTTTATATATTTGGTCTTGTTCAGTCAAAAGTGAGAGAACTGTATTAGACACTTCTGGAACCGTTAGTTGTGCCTTGCCATTATGGCAACATTTTGTAAATGTTCCTGTAATTGTTTTAGCGAATTTCCCCTATAGCGAAGAAAGCTATTATCGTAGTCGGCATGGTAAGACCTAGGCCCAGGACCATGATAACTTTTCGTTTCGAGGTCCCCAGACCCCAAAATCGCCATTCGTTGAAACTGTATACATATATGTATGTGTGTGTGTGTGTGTGTGTGTGTGTGTGTGTGTGTGTGTGTGTGTGTGTGTGTGTGTGTGTGTGTGTGTGTGTGTGTGTGTGTGTGTGAGTGTGCGTGTCCGTGGGTGTGATAACTCTCGTAAAAATGGTACGATTTTCATGAAATTTGCTACAATCGTGTAAAGCAGCATTTATGACTTTAAGTTCGAAAACCAGACTGATCGCCCCATCCGAAGTGGTATTTTGGGGGCGGGGTTTCACCCCAAAAATGGGTTTTTTGATGTTTTTACATGTAATATTTTAAAAAGAGTAGTTTTAGTTTTCAATTTAGATTCAACTTTAAAAAACACACAATTTGGTGTTTTCATCATTTCTCTAAGTCAAATGGTTACAGAGATATTGAATGTGCAAATTCAGTACGTTTTCCAATGTTATTCTTATGGAGGATAAGAACGATTTTATATCTCGCTTATTTATGAACAGACACTAATGAGACTTGATATCATCTGTTCTTCATCTGGTTGTGGTATATTGTTATTTGCACAAAAAAGCCATTTTTACCGATTATTCCCGCAGCAGCAAACCTGCATACTCAGCCCCCATGTTATTCTTATGGAATAAGTAAAATGTAATGTCTCCCTTAATTATGAAAATAATTTAATAAAACTTGGTATGTGGCTTCACCTTGTCGAGCTATATTGATATTTGCATCAAAAACAATTTGTTGTGTTTCTTGTTGCAGCAAACCTACGTACTCAATGTTTTTTGTATGGAGAATAATTAAAATTGTATATATCGCTTATTTGTGAATATATGTTTATGAAACTTGCTATGAGGCTTTATGTGGTATTAAGACATATATTATGCGTTGGAAATTCGCTGAATACGCAGGTTTGCTGCGACGGGAGTATTTTCATATCGGAAGTAACGACCACGACAACATCTACATACTTCATTCATTGGCCCAATATCAAAACCAGTGGGATTGACCGAATTGTCCATGGCTAAGGCGAAAAGGGGCGAAAACGATTAGCTCTGCCTCTAGCCCTAGCATTTACATTACAGATGCGGTCTCTTCTAGGCATCTTAGAAAACAAATAAATACAAATGAAACACACTATCAAAAAACAAAACCTAAAGCAAGACATTATCTTTTTGAACTTTAGAGGAACCATACTTGAATGAACCTAAATGTAGTAAATCAATCATGTGTCCCAAAAATAGCACGAAAACGCTCTGAATATAGTTCAATGCATAATATATAAAAATGATTATTATACATTGATGTGAAACCAGAAAAACACTGATGTCGAAGTTTATAATTTACGATAAAATATTTGAAAAGTTAGAACACACAAATTGTTGAACACTTCACTCATTCACTTCACTTCATTGTCTTACATGAAATGTCCAAAATTTGCAAAATAAACTGATAAATGACGGAAAATCACTCATTCTATTTTAGTTACAAGTTTAAAAATGTATTAAAATTTTCTAGATAAACTATGAACAAATAAAATTACAATTTTCACTTTACATTTTATTGTAAAATCTGTAACCTATGTATTTGGGAAAAAAATCATCCACCTGATTATAAAATAACAGCTTTCAAAATCTACCATTTAACAGACACTAAATTAGTTCAAATCAAACTGGCTGTCCCAAATTTACATGAGTGGTACTTTTCTTCGTGGTCAAAATTGAATGTTTTTTCCTCCAAAAATCTATATTTCAAGAAATTAAATTAATTAGCCTTTTTTGAAAATCATCTTTCTTATAACTTATAAGAATACACCCGTTTCAACAAATAAATAAATGCAAGTGCTGTATTCTGTGGTCAAACTTAAGAACTCAATCAAATTATCACCATATGTTTTGTTATAAACAAATGTGAATTGGAAAAAGTTCACAGGTTTAACAACAGATAGTAGCACATTCGCTGCAATTTCAAAAGCCTCCTGGACGAAGGCTTTTCATGGGATGTTATCCAAACCCAAAAAGGCACATCTAGAGAGAAATAGCTTTAATTTGATACCAAATATGTATATAAAAATAAATTTCTAGGGGTCGATATGCTGCGAAGAAAAATCGAGAAATTCTTTTAATAATATAGATAACAAAAAATACTAGTTGTCCTGTTGCTTGAATCAACGGCAAGTTTGTACCCAATGAAATGTAATGTAATGAAATGTTTGTACCCATTTTGTTACTTCAGTTCTAAACAAACACAACAAAACATCTGATATTAAAATGGATGATAATATCTGAGAATAATGCGGATAACGTATTTTCAATAAACACGTAGTTTAGACTTCCGCCGTCGGATAGCGCCACTGTTTCGAAAATTCAGCCCTTTCCTGTGATTAACTGATGCCCTTTCTTAAAATAGCAACGTATTGGCAAATCTACGTAAAAATATCTTTAATTTGACACCTCACACGTTAAAATCAGTCCAGTCATTATCGAGTTATGACTGTGATGAAAAAACCCCAAGTGTATTAATATATAGGATTGTTTTTGTCATCCAATGTTGACAATTAACGATCTGCCCATTCGTTTTATTGGGTTTACTATAGTTTTTCCAGAGAAAACCTCGTACAAAGTCTTCTCACTCTCGGGTCATTCCACTTTTTGTTATTTATACATTGCAAAACAATTAAGCTATATTTTAAGTTAAAACTGTATATAGCTTTTGGTCATTCATCCTAGTTTTAGCTCAATTTTTTCTGAAGTTACAATAGTTTACTGTTGTAACTTCAGTAATAATTTGTTATTCCAGATGAAGAGAGTGTAGTATGCAGAGGGATTCATAATTTCCCTTTAAAGATAGTCTTAATGGAATGGTTCAAGCTGGACCCTTACTGACCAGCCCCTTAGTGTCACATATTAAAGCTTTCCTGTACACTTAACCCATTGGCGTAGACACACGAGCTGGTCTGTTTCCTTACTTCTAATTTTGTAAACCTATGAATTGGAATAGAAATTTGTATTTTTGAATGGATTAATGGTTAATTTTCATTAAAATACTGTTTTCATTCAATTTTACTTTCTCCCCTTATACATAGTATATGGAGAAAGTATTGTTTTCGTCAAAATTTTCGAATTTGAGTTGTTAGTGGAAATATTCGTTTTGGTGCTCCCTGAACCCAAAAAAGAGGTTTTTACGTGATGTCTGTCTGTGTGTGTGTGTGTGTGTGTGTGTGTGTGTGTGTGTGTGTGTGTGTGTGTGTGTGTGTGTGTGTGTGTGTGTGTCCGTGTGTGTGTGTGTGTGTGTGTGTGTGTGTGTGTGTGTGTGTGTGTGTGTGTGTGTGTGTGTGTGTGTGTGTGTGTCTGTGTGGATGTGTACAGAGCTAGAGCCCTAACCAATGTGCCGATTTTGATGAAATTTGGTATGTAGGTACTAATCCACGATATCTCCAGGCGTTTTTTTAATTTTTTTGAATTTTTGATTTTTAAGGGTAATTATCCCCCAAAAACCGCCAAAAAACATGAAAAATCAAAATATTTCAAAAACGGCTCAAACGATTTTGATTAAACTTTAGTCGTTTGTAGAACTTTAGTTTTCCAACAAAATGACACCACCCGCATTCCTGTAAAAATTCGGGTTCAGAAATTACAGGACTTAAAACATCCAAAATTCAGTTTTTTTGATTTTTCATAAAAAGACATAAATATAAAAAAATATTACTATTCACCATTAAAAAGAGCTCAAAAAACTAAATAATTTAGTATTTTGAATTACTATTCTACGATTGCTGGTTTCGGAGAAAATTGAAATTTTCATTTAGCAGTAAACGCAGTACATTGTCCAATGTTATTCTTATGAGGAATACAAAAATTACTATTTCTCTCTTATGTACTGATCAATTTCATTCAAACTTGATATGCTTGTCAATTTAGCATTGACCAACAGAGTTAATTCGAAATATGTTGCCCCTTAATAACTCTGGGGGGGGAATAGGGGGCATTCCCCCTCTTAAAACCACGAGTGTAGCAATGGATTCTGTAGTGCCTCCAAAGCAGGGATTTGGGTGGATGTTTTTTAAAACAACTTGTTTACAAGAATTTCTGTACATTCGACCGTGCTTTGTATTCTATATTTAGTAAATAAAAAGTAATTTATTCATTAAAGTTGTGATAAAAGGGAGAAAGTATGTGTCAGTTTCCTGATACCGTTTATTTAGAGTAGCATTGGGACACACACAGTAGACATAAGTAAAAAGTAGTAAAATCAGTATTGACCATGTGCAACTCACAAAGAATCAACCGATCCCGTCAACTTCCAAGCAAGCCTGCCACCGTTTGTTTTACTTGGGCCCTCCCACAAACGTTGCAACAGACCGGTTAACTCATTGTGAGTTGCACGAATGGTCAGTTTTGGCCTTGTGCGGGAATCAAACCCACGAACATCGTATCCACACCTGGCCAAGGTGTTTCCACGACGTAGCCAACTCAGCTAACACGACCAAGGGCCTAGCGGCGATATTAAGGTTTTTCAGTCAGTCCGCGCCCCTAGCGGATCGAACCGTAGTCGCCCGCGGTCATTAGTTACATATTTTGCTACTAGAGTGCAGCACCAATCATATCCCGTTATAGGCTATTGTGAATAGAATAAAATTACTACCTTAATGGGTTAATCTTATTGATAATTTAAAATCTTAGAACATATGGGGTTTTGGACCTCATTCAGAAATCATCAATACATTCAAAGTTTCCTACCTCAGGTTTTCCTACCATATAGAATATGCATTACAATCATGCATAAAAATATGTACTTTTAGTTTTACAGAGGATATTATAGAGTGGTCAAGTAATAACATTGCATTTATCAGCTTAGTTATAAAATTAAATATTTAAATTCATTTCAGCTTGTGAACAAAATAGTGTAATACTTTATCGGATATGGATATAGGTCAGTGTGTTGAAAGAGTTTATTAAACATTTAAATGAAAAAAGAATTGTTCAGGTGCCCCAGAAGAATTCTTCGGGACAATGAAGCACGTCATGGAAAACAGGACCCAACCCACAGAAACTAGAATTGCTATACAACAATTCTATTTACTTTGACCCTACCTTTGGTTGTCGGGTGGGTCAATGGTACCTTAGTGAGAATTTATCGTGGCTGGCAGCTGGAGTATTAGGTCAAGGTCCAGAGGGTGCTTTCCAAGCAGTGAATGCCAAACACTAAATATATCCGTTATACTATTACTAAAGAGTTCTTAAATAAACTTATTTTGAGCCAACATCAGCTCTAGTCGGAGTTCAAGGTCTATTGGAGACGGCAACGGGTCTGATACAGTGAGAACAATGTCTGGCCTCAGGCGAGGTCGTCCGATGTCGTTAAACTGCCTGGTAATGGCAAGCGAGATCATTTTACGTTGTCGTTAAATTACTTTGATACTGCAAAAGTTATTTCTGCAGAACCGAAACCAGAAAAGTTGAAAACAAGCAGACCTGTCAGTGACTGCAGTCGTCTTTTGATACAAAATTTATTTGAGCTCACTGTTGGAGTTTTACAGGAAATGGAAATGCCTGAATAATTTCTGCATAAATTTAGTTTGGATTAAAATATATATATATATTGCTTTCTGTGAATGGATATGTTTATGATTAGTGTTATGATTGTGTCTACTCCACTTTTATTTTATTGCTTTGTAATTTAATATACCTATAAAGATATTTATAGAATTGTGTATGTATAAAGTATATGAACCCTGATCCAAACCTTATTGGGAGTGCTTGGTTGGTGTACACCAACTATATTTTTTGTTAGATATTCCTACAGACAAATTTTGAATATAGAACAGCAGTTTTTCTACTAAATGTATAAAATATATAACAGAAAAACACACACATATATAGAGTGTGTTTTCTGCTTTATATGGACAATTTTAAGCCAAATGAAATAAAGGCCATAAGGAAAACTGATCATCAAAATGTCTGGTCACATGCATATTGCCTGGGAAAAATACCTGGCGATATCATTCAGTATTGGTAAAAAAATCGATAGAAACATAGATTTTTTATCCACATTGTATCCATGAAGATTTGACTCTGCAGGTTTCATGGGGGTCTGTTGTGTCTCATTTTTGTACTGGGATCAGCTGTGCTTTTGCGTATTTTTACTCTTACTTGCCTTGCCTTACTTTATATATATATATATGTGTGTGTGTGTGTGTGTGTGTGTGTGTGTGTGTGTGTGTGTGTGTGTGTGTGTGTGTGTGTGTGTGTGTGTGTGTGTGTGTGTATTTAGTGGAATAACCTTACTGTGACACAATTTATGTAGAGGATTTGTACTTATAAATAAAGAATATTTTGATTTGATATGTAATAAAATTTAATACAAAAGCAGGTTTTTTTTAAAGCGAGATCTAACAAACTACACTAGTACAGTTTTAATGTTTTAATATTACTTAAAATAGATTGAGGTGTATTGGTGTATAGTCTACAAAATGCCAATTAATTTACATTGGTTATTAGGGCTTCACCTCACCGTCCTTCAATGTATAAACACAAATGTTATAGAAAAATATAAACCAATTTTATGACTGTTTACACCTTCAGAAAATATAGCTCAACAGCAAGAACAGATGTTACGAGTCTAGATTAATAAAATGGATTCTGGAATGACAACATAGTATGTATAGAATACGTTTAGAAGCATGCAAAGAAAATTTGCTCTTGTTTGAGCATAAGGTTCTTCTAGTTAGTATAATAAACGGTATCAGGAAACTGACACATACTTTCTCCCTTTTAGCCCAACTTTAATTAATAAATTAGTTGTTATTTACTAAATATAGAATATAAAGAAAAAACCAATATACAAAACATTTTCTAAAAAAGTTTTATTTAGAAATATCCACCCAAATCCCTTTTTGGGAGGTACTACAGAATACGTAGTGTTAGACACAGTGGTTTTAAGAGGGGAAATGCCGCCTCGTCCCCCCCAGGGTTTAAGTGGGAACATATTTTGAATACCCCCTGATGGTCAAGGCTAACTTGACCAGCATATCAAGTTTAAACAAAATCGATCAATAAAGAAGAGAGAAATGGTAAGTTTTGTATTCCGCATAAGAATAACATTGGACAACGTACTGCGTTTATTGCAAAATGAAAATTTCAATTTTCCCCGCAACCAGCTATTGTAGGATAATAATTCAAATTACTAAACTATTTAGTTTTTTAAGCTCTTTTCATTGGTGATAAGTAATCTTTTTTAACATTTATGGTTTTTATGACAAATTAAAAAACTGAATTTCGGATGTTTTAAGCCCTCTGAACCCGAATTTTTTCAGAAATGCGGGTGTGCTATTTTGTTGGAAACCTAAAGTTCTACAAATCTCTACATTTTAATCAATATCGTTGGCCATTTTTGAAAAAAACTTTGATTTTTCATGTTTTTTAGCGGTTTTTGGGGGATAGTTACCCTTAAAAATAAAAAATTCAAAAAAGGGAAAAAATACCTGGAGTTATCGTGGATTAATACATACATACCAAATTTCACAAAATCGGTCCACTGGTGTCGTCTCTATATCTCTGTACACACCCAGATATACAGACAGACATCACTCAAAAATCACTTTTTTGGGAGCACCAAAACAAAAATTTCCACTAACAACTCACATTCGAAAATTGTGATGAAAACAATACTTTCTCCATCTACTATGTATAAGGGGGAGAAAGTAAAAAGGACCAACTATGTTAATGAGGGTTTCCAACTCCAATGTCACAGTTGTATTGACTATTTTAGGTTTTATATAATTTCAAATTACGTAGAAATTTCAGCTTTGCACTAACAATATTCTTGGACATTTTGTAAATTTATCTGTGTAATATTGCGATAATATAAAATTAATGATTTTTATATAAACAATAATATCTCCAACAACAAGAAATCTTTCTTTGAAATTTTTTAAAATGTATTTCTCTAGTGTACTCTTGTGTATACTAATAATTTTAAGAAAGCTTACTCTCATCCAGTGCATAATGCATTAATACCCCCGTAGCAGAAAACCTGCGTACTCAGCGAATTTCCAATGCATATATATGTATCTTAATACCACATAAAGCCACATACCAAGTTTCATCAATATACATTCATAAATAAACGATTCATGACATTTTAATTATTCTCCATAAGAATAACATGGCGGCTGAGTATGCAGGTTTTCTGAAGCAAGGAGCACAAAAAATGGGGTTTTATACAAATATCAATATAACTCATGTAGGTAAAGCCACATACCAAATTTCATTAATTTATTTTCATAATGAAGGGAGATAACACGTTACTTATTCTCCATAAGAATAACATGGGGCTGAGTACGCAGGTTTGCTGCTACGGAAGCCATTGGTACAAAATTTTTTTAGCAAATATCAATGGTCCACAACCAGATGAAGTCGTATACCAAGTTTCGTCAGTATACGTTCATAAATAAGCAAGATATAAAATTTGTATTTTTCTCCATAAGAATAACATTAGACAACGTACTGTGTTTAGCACTTTCAATATCTCCGTAACCAATTGACGTAGAGAAATGATCAAAATACCAAATTGTGTGTTTTTTTAAGCTGAATCGAATGGAAAAAACTAAAATTTGACTATTTCCAAAATTATATGTAAAAAACTCGAAAAACCCATTTTTGGGGTACAAAACCCCCCAAAAATACCCTTTCGGATAGAGCAATCTGGCTGGTTTTCAAACTTAAAGTCATAAATGTTGCTTTACACGTTTATACCAAATTTCATCAAAATCGGATAATTTTTACGAGAGTTATCGTGCTCACGGACACACATATATATATATATATATATATATACAGTTTCAAACGAATGGTGTTTTTGGGGTCTGGGGACCTCAAAACGAAGAGTTATCATGGTCCCGGGCCTAGGTCTTACCATGCCGACTACGGTAATAGCTTCTTCCCTATAGGGGAAATTCGCTAAAACTAAAACGATCCAATCATAAGCCAGACTTATTTCCCCAGTTGTAAACTGGTCAGATGACCTTTGCCCCCTCTGATATCAATGTGACTTGGAAGCAACCAAGAACACGTTCTTTACACTGGAGGAACCATTCCTGTTCAGAGTCTTGTTGAGGGACCTGACAAACAAAATCCAACAAAATGGTAAGAATAAATTTATCTTCCTGCAAAATAATTATTTTCAGCATTCTTAATATTTAATAAGAGATTATTATTATTAGCTGAGTGTTTCCATAAAGAAATCAATAGTACCTATTAATTTTATAACATTTTAGGTGATCATAGCTTGAATATTTTAATAAGGATATGTGATTTTACAGTTTTGTAAATTTGAATAAAATATAATTTATAGTTACGTTTTTGTCAAAATAGTCATATATCATGGGCTTTTAACTGTGATAAAACTTGTTTGAAAAAGTGACAAAAATCTGTGCAATCACTATAATGTTATTTAATGTGTTATGTTGACTAATGCTCAAGGAAAAAATGTCTTGACCTGCATAAGTCAAGAACAACAAATTAAAACCGTATCTTCATTTAGATATCTTAAAAATCTCTTTTTGATTTGATTTGATCTCTTAAAAGTGCCAATGGCCATTAAGACTCCAGTGATTTGGGGGTCTAATGAAGCCGTGAAATGTTGTGTTATTGGAGGAATAAATAATTCGTAAAACCGTGTATTTGTACTGAAATTTATTCAGGGTAATCCCACTTTGAATGAAATTAAGATGATAAATAACAGGAGACTTGAAGCCTACAATGGTGCTATAATGGTTCATTACAGACTTGAAGTCTGTAATGGTGAAAACTATTTTACAATTTTGGTTAATATACCGGCATAGAAAAATAAATCAGGTACAGAAGTGTCACGAAGTAGGGAAAAAGCGTACACGCTGTCGCGTCGTTCAAGTCTGAGTTAGCGGTGCCTTGTTGCCAAGTCGGGCAGTGCGGGATTCCCAAATTCCCGCAGGGAGCAATCTCGGTCGCTTCCGCCACGGCCACGACATCGGTAGGCGGTAAGGCTGATCTGATAAAAACGTGTGGCTGTGTGGCAGTGAAGATCACTCTCCCGTTGTATGCACAGGAAGTGGAGGATGTGCACAAATCTCGTTTCGGACTGATCTGGTACTTACTAAATTTCTGGAATGTTATTATTACAGAAGGATAAAACATGAACTGCATTAGACAAATTCAACCTTTTAAATTCCATAAATTGCAATGATGATTAACAATAAAATACCCCCGTTGCATCAAACCTGCATACTCAGAGAATTTCAAATGGTACTTCACTACGTCATGAACCACTTACCAACTTTCATCAAAGCATATTCATAAATAAGTGCAATATGAAATTTTATTTATTATTCATAAGAACAACATTAGGACTGAGTATGCAGGTTTGCTGCATCAAGAACAACTAAAATCTGTTTTTTTACAAATAAAATAGATCACCATAACATAAAGCAACATTTCAAGTTTTACTAATTTATATTCATAAACAAGCAAGATATCACTTGTTTCTTATCCTCCATGAGAATAACATTATAGCTACTGAGTACGCAAGTTTGCAGACTTGGGGACCACAAAAAATTGGTTTTAAATGCAAATATCAGTACGAAAAAAAAGTTGTTTAAATATCAGTAAAACCTAAACAAATGAAGCCACATTACAAGTTCCGTCAATATATGTTCATTAATAAGCGAGATATAACATTTTACTCTCTCCATAAGATTAACATTGGACAACGTATTATGTTTAGCACTTTCAATATCTTGGTAACCAATTGACGTAGAGTGATGATAAAAATACCAAATTGTTTGTTTTTGTAAGCTGAATTCAATGGTACAAACTAAAATTTGGGTTTATAAAAAATTAAATGTAAAAAGTTAAAACAAATTTTGGGGTACAAAACCTGCTTTAAAATAGAGCGACCTGTCTGGTTTTCCAACTCATGAAAATAGACGCTGCCTTACACGTTTATACAAAAGGCATTTTTACGAAAGTTATCATGCCTACGGACACACACACACACACACACACACACACACACACACACACACACACACACACACACACACACACACACACACACACACACGCACACGCACACACGCATACATGGTGTTTTTGGCACCTGGGAGCCTCAAAACAAATGTTATCATGGTCCCGGGCTAGGTCTTACCATGCCGACTACGATAATAGCTTCTTCCCTATTGGGGAAATTCGCTAAAACTATTAAAATTATTAAAAATATATGCATCTTTCATCTAAATAATGTGTACCGTAAGAATAATTCTAAATAATTAATATCTCGATTATTTATGAATGTATATTGATGAAACTTGGCCTGTGGCTTCACCTAGTACTGGTATATTGATATTTGCATAAACAATTTTTGTTATTGTCCCCGTAGCAGCAAACCTGCATACTCAGCCCTAATATTATTCTTATGGAGAATAAATGAAGTTTTATCTCTCCCTTAGTTATGAACATAAATAAAAAATAAAACTTGGTATGTAGCTTCACCTGGTTAAGTTATATTGATAATTGCACAAAAACATATTGTTTATATTTCTTGATGCAGCAAATCTGCGTACTCAGCCTTTAATGTTGTTCTTTAGGAGAATACTGTACATAAAATGCAGAGTGTATATAACATGTTGAAATGTTAGCAGCCGATGCCATACAAATTTACTATAAATTCACTGAAGAAATTAGCTCTTCACGTAGGAACAAGTTACTGTAAAATATTAAATTCAGTAATAAAATGCATTACAATTTAATCGTTAAACATAGTTTACTTTTAAAATTATGATTTTACCTATTTTCTGTAACCCTTTATTTATAAATCAGGGTATGTTTATAAAACATACAGAGAGAGCTTAAGCTTTTAATCTTATTATTGACGCGATGAACCCATACACGAAAACTATCCTCGAACTAAAAAATGTTTAAAGAAATCGTCAGTCAACATTAAACGTACCAGTATCTCAGAAGATTTTAAATGTATTTTTAAAGTTGGTAAATCGATAAATTAACATTGAGGCAAAATCTTTAGCATCATTGAATAGAAAACTAACCAGAGAAGTATATAATTCGAAGAGCGCGTAAACACTGCACTCAATACGACAAGCGCCAAGCAGGGCGAGGGAATTTTTCCCTACCGGCTGGGCCGGCCGGCCAGCCGGCTGGAGTGCACGGACAGGCAACGTCGCTTGGCCGGTTTTGTCGTATGATCTGGCCGGTTGAATTAACAATTTTGTGTTAGCAAATTTTAGCATTACGTGACACTTCTATACCTGCTTTATTTTTCTATGATACCGGTTTCCTTAGGCATTATTTTCTTACTTAACACGTTGGCTACCGACGGTCCGGAATTCAGGTCGCTGGGAGTTCCCAGCAGACCAAACCTAATACACGAAACTTTCATCATAGACCAAGTCATTGTGACCAATTGTAACCCAGAGACCGATATTTTTTCCCGTATTTTTATATGTTTTGAAGTAGAATAAATATATTTACTGATAAAAGTACCAATAAAATATTATTTCAGTGCTATTTTAGCATTTTTATTGCATCACGTATATGTAACGTCGGTCTATAGTAAAATTGTATATGATATTTTTTGCGATAAACCGACTGTCTCACATACGTGACATGAGTTTTCAAACTTTGGATGACTGGGAAATAAAATAAAAACCCCATCGCGGCAAACCTGCGTACTCAGCGAATTTCCAATGTCTTAATAGACATAAAGTCGCATACCAAGTTTCATAAAAATATATTCACAAATAAACGATAAATACAATTTTAATTATTCTCCATAAGAATAACATTGGGGATGAGTACGCAGGTTTTATGCAACAAGGAACACAAAATAATGGGTTTTTATGCAAATACCAATAGAACTCATCTAAGTAAAGTTACATACCAATTTTCATTCATATACATTTATAAATAAGCGATATTTAACATTTTAATTATTCTCCATAAGAATAACATGGGGACCGAGTACCTAGGTTTGCTGCTTCGGGAACGATATGTGAAAATTTTGTTTTTTGTGCAAACAACAACAAACCACAACCAGATGAAGCCATATACCAAGTTTTGTCAGTTTATATTCATAAATAAGCGAGATATAACATTTTTAATTTTCTCCATAAGAATAGCATTAGACAACGTACTGTGTTTTACTGTGTTGCAGTATCTCAGTAACCAGTTGACAAAGAGCAATGATCAAAATACCAAATTGTTTTTTTTTTAAGCTGAATTCAATGGTATGAATTAAAATTTGATTTAAATAATAATTACATGTGAAAACCCCAAAAAACCTATTTTTGGAATACAAACCCCCCTCAGTCCCCTTTTGGATGGGGCAATTTGTCTGGTTTTCGAACTCGTTCAAATAAATGGTACTTTACACATTTGTACCAAATTTCATTAAGATCAGACCTTTTCACGAGAGTTATCGTGCTTACGGACACACACACACATATATATATATATATCTCAATGTTTCATTTGATTATTATCTCAATATATATATATATATATATAAACATTTGAACGAATGGTGCTTTTGGCATCTGGGGACCACAAAACAAAAAGTTATCATGGTCTCGGGCTTAAGTATTACCAGGAGACCTATGGTAATAGCTTCTTCCCTATATGGGAAATTCGCTAAAAACCGTTTTTTTTTACATTTCTTTTATTGAGAACAAACTGAAATCGGTTTCAAAACAAAATTATAAAATTTGTATCTAAGAATGAAATATGAAACCTATCAAATATGGATGGCCAACTTTGAAAATCTGTAAAAAAATTGAGGTTGTACCCCGAGACCGAGCGACACGCATACGTGTCACACTTTCCTATAGACCGATATACAGGCTTCAGATCGATACAGTGTACCGTATGGGCGTGGCAAGTCATTTCACTGATCAGTGACTGCGTCTCGTATACGTGTCGTCGGTGCACTGGAATCAGCTTGAGCGACACGTATATGTAACGCTGGTCTATTTTAAGTTTTTTTTAACATTGCGTCACATATACATGACGATCGGTAGTCAACGTGTTAAGGTATTCAGCTAAATTTTATCACAGCTTTTCCCAGGTTTTAAAAGTTAGAAAGAAACTAATAAATTTATAAGGGAATTAGTAAGAAATAATAAAATTGTATTACAAAAAATTGGGAAAGTTCATGTACATGCTATAAGAGTTCCACTTGCACAGTCAATCTTAGAATACTTCCAGCTTACATGAAAATATAAAATATTAATACTTATGTTTTATAATATTTAGGTCTGTTAATTGTCAAAGCAGGTGAAAATGATTTCCTAGTTGCAAAAATTAACAGTAGTCTATTGAGTAAAGTATTATAAAAATACTACTACTATTATAATAAACGGTATCAGGAAATTGACACATACTTTCTCCCTTTCAGCCAAACTTTAATGAAAAAAAAATTGTTATTTACTAAATATAGGATATGAAGTATAGATAAACGTACAGAAAATTGTCTAAAATGTTTTCAGAAATATCCTCCCAAATCCCTTTTTGGGAGGCACTATAGAGTCCGTTGCCACACACAGTGGTTTTGAGAGGGGAAATGCCTCCTTGCCCCCCCAGGTTTAAATAGCAACATATTTCGAACATCCTCTGTTGGTCAATGCTAACTTGACCTGCATATCAAATTTTAATGAAATTGATCAGTAAATAAGAGAGAAATAGTTATTTTTGTACTCCCCATAAGAATAACATTGGACAACGTACTTCGTTTACCGCTAAATGAAAATTTCAATTTTCTCCGCAACTAGCAATCGTAGAATAGTAATTTAAAATACTAATTTATTTAGTTTTTTGAGGTTTTTTTAATGGTGAATAGTAATCTTTTTTAACATTTATTATTTTTTATGAAAAATTCAAAAAACTGAATTTTGGATGTTTTAAGTCCTGTAATTTCTGAACCCGAATTTTTCCAGAAATGCGGGTGGTGTCATTTTGTTGGAAACCTAAAGTTCTACAAACCACTAAAGTTTAATCAAAATCGTTAGAGCCGTTTTTGAGAAATTTGGATTTTACACGTTTTTTGGCAATTTTTGGGGGATAATTACCCTTAAAAATCAAAAATTCAAAAAAATGAAAAAACGCCTGGAGTTTTGAGGATTAGTACCTACATACCAAATTTCATTAAAATCGGTCCATAGGTTAGGGCTCTAGCTCTGTACACATCCACACAGACACACACACACAGACAGACATTACGTAAAAACCACTTTTTTGGGTTCAGGGAGCACCAAAACGAATATTTCCACTAACAACTCAAATTTGAAAATTTTTACGAAAACAATACTTTCTCCATATACTATGTGGATAGAAAGTAAAAATGAGGTGGTGTCTGTCTGTCTATTGTTCCATCACACCAAAACCACTGGACCAGTTTTGCTGTTTCATATGGGGGAGAGTTTTATATCTAACTACAGACTGTCATTGTTCCGTTTACAATTTATGTACTCTGGATTTTCACCCCCGTTGCAAAGCATGGGCTAGTATTACATATATAAGCGTATTTTTTTGTATTTTTTTACAAATTTGAATTTAATTCACAAAGATGTTGCCTTTCTCTTAACCAGCCACCTCAAGACCGGATTTGGCCGGTTAAACTGATGTGACTACAATGTTACTAAAAGTTACTACCTTCAGAAATTCTTTATTTGGGTGAACTGACAACTGTGCTGTATTATGCGTGATATAAGATTCAAATTCAAGAAAATTTCCTTCAAAAGAACCTTCTAGCTTGAATGGTAAACTAAAAACACTTATTTTGGAAAACTAAATAGGTAAATTTACTTTTGTTTTTCTAGAGGCATTTTTAATATAAAGAAAAATATAATATAAAAGAATTTGAATTATTCAGAATTTTAATCAGAGCAAGAGGGGCTATACCAATTTTTTTCATGAATTTTTGAAAAAGTTCAATGTGGACTGTAAAATAGTAAATATTATAGCATTAACACTATTGTAGCTATAAACAGTCGGTTAAGATACTCAAAAACTATTTATATTACTATGTAACAACCATTGCTGTAAAATTGATGTAATTAGTATTCTTTGTGTAAAAATATGTCAATTTTGTTTTAGTAAACTTATCTTTATATATATATAACTATATAACTATATAACTATATATAACTATATAACTATATAATATTTTTATTTCTCAGGCAATATATATATATATATATATATATATATATATATATATATATATATATATATATATTGCCTGAGAAATAAAAATATTTATTTAACAGTTAAATATGTGTCAAGTTCCCTGCAATGTGAAGTTTCCTGGATTGTTGAGTTTACGAGACTCTACACTAGGTCTCATACTATGTTGTCGGAGAGGACTCTCAAAACGGTTTTGAGTAGTATTATAATCCAATCCTTAGATAATGTTTATGATAGGTATTGTTGAACTACTCCAGCCCTTTTTTGATAATTTTGGAAATTTTTCATAATGCTGCTTATACAATTTTACTATGATTACTCTTTGAATTCCTAAAATGCTGTAATTTGCAGCGGAAAACTAAGAGGGAAGTTTTGGTGGCCCAGAAGAAAGTGTTTGACACTTTGAAGTGCCCCTGTTGTTGGAAGTTTGTCGGAGTTTATTTCGAGCAATGTATCAACAGTCATACGGTTTGCTCAAGCTGCAAGAAACATATTCCCAACTGCCCCATCTGCCGGAGACAGTTTGTTGGAAGGCCTGTCTTGCTGTCCGCAATAATAGAGCAACTAATTCAGGTAACAATGATGAAGTAATTTTAGATTACCAGTCGCAGTAGCTAAGAGGTAGAGCGCTGGCCTCGTAAACCAGCTATGGTCAGGGTAGGTTTGACCCTGGCTGAATGCTGTGATAGTTTTTCACAAGCGGTTACAACTGGCTAGCTGTATTGGTTACGCGTTAACGGTCCCTCGCTGTCTTTAGATCGCCGCACAGACCTATTGGCCTTTGAATGGTGACGGCCAGTTGAGGTTTTTAAATTTAAAAATAAATTTTGACTCAGGTTGAGTTGGCTCCATGACCAAAACATTCTGCCGTAGATCGTTAAAGTCGAGTTCACTGTTCATTAGTATAGGAGTCTTCATTAGTCAGTGTTCAACCATTAGTTTTTATTTAGATGTCCCTATAATTTACAAATTTAAAAATTACTTTTAAAAGATGGAACTGAATTAAGTTATTTAGATTAAAAATTTTAGGAACATAATTGAACGTTACATGAAAAACTGTAATAACGGCATATAAAATAGTATTAGGATGTATCGTGCAGATGCTACACAAATCTCAAAGAAAAGCAGGTCAAAACAATGATAATAAGTCCCCCAGGATTTATAAATCCATGCATGGAAGCTTTAAATACAAATTCTTGTCTGTGAACTCTATTTTAAACTTTTTTAACCGATTTCCAAAAATTATGCCTACAAGCTTGGGTCCATCTATAACATCCTTTTTTGGGTTTTACAAACCGGGGGCCCAAATTGAAATTTTACATATAGATTTAAATCTAATTAAAATAAAGAAATAAAATTTCTAGTAGATTGTAGTAAAGTCCCTGAACAATTGTTGTCTCACTCTATATTTTGTTTCCTTAACTGTAATTAATTTATTTCATAACCACTAAATTGTGACCATTAGAATTTTTGTTCAACCTCCTGTAAAAACTGTTCATTGACAAACCAGGTTCAGAATTAAAAGCACAATTCACTTATATCAACCATAATAATTGAAGACTTGACCGTTTTTAACCAGAAACCAAGCACAATGACCTAAACTTACTAAAGGCCAACTTTTTAAAATGTAATACAGGCAGGTAAGTTGTCTTAATCCAAACCCATATTACCCTGATCTGCCTTCAGCCACTCACGGTCAGTGCAATAATACTTCCATATTTGAAAATTTATATTCAAGACAATTTCTTTAGAGTAACATTGTATGTACTATGTATTTTTTACCCTGTAATGTTCAATTATTTTAATGCTATTGCAAACACAAATAGAACTGGTGGGTCAAGAACAACTAATATAATAGACCAGGTAATATTTTGACTATTATGTCATATGGAGAAGTGATCAGCTGGCCTAGTTCAACCTTTGTCCTGACCCGCCAGATCTATTTTACTATAGTATAGTTTTTAGCGAATTTCCCCTATAGGGAAGAAGCTATTACCGTAGTCAGCATGGTAAGACCTAGGCCCGGGACCATGATAACTTTTCGTTTTGAGGTCCCCAGACCCCATAAACACCATTCGTTTGAAACTGTATATATATATATACAATCAGCCCCCTTTCCCTTTTCCCGTTTCCCTTTTTATATATGTGTCCGTGAGCACGATAACTCACGTAAAAATTATCCGATTTTGATGAAATTTTGTATAAACGTGTAAAGCAACATTTATGACTTTAAGTTCGAAAACCAGCCAGATCGCTCTATCCGAAGGGGTATTTTGGGGGGGTTTTGTACCCCAAAAATGGGTTTTTCGAATTTTTTACATATAATTTTGGAAGTAGTCAAATTTTAGTTTTTACCATTGGATTCAGCTTAAAAAAACACACAATTTGGTATTTTGATCATTTCTCTACGTCAATTGGTTACCGAGATATTGAAAGTGCTAAACACAGTACGTTGTCTAATGTTATTCTTATGGAGGAAAATAACAATTTTATATCTCGCTTATTTATGAACGTATACTGACGAAACTTGGTATACGACTTCATCTGGTTATGGACCATTGATGTTTGCTCAAAAAAACAATTTTTTACCAATGGCTCCCGTAGCAGCAAACCTGCGTACTCAGCCCCATGTTATTCTTATGGAGAATATGTAACGTGTTATCTCCCTTCATTATGAAAATATATTAATGAAATTTGGTATATGGCTTTACCTACATGAGCTATATTGATATTTGTATTAAACCCCATTTTTTGTGCTCCTTGCTTCAGCAAACCTGCATACTCAGCCGCCATGTTATTCTTATGGAGAATAATTAAAATGTCATAAATCGTTTATTTATGAATGTATATTGATGAAACTTGGTATGTGGCTTTATGTGGCATTACTATACATATATATACATTGGAAATTCGCTGAGTACGCAGGTTTGCTGCTACGGGGGTATTAATTAAATTAAAACTATTTTTATATCTGGTTTATCTGGCTTTTTTAGAATTTCCTTTGTTACCCGAAAAATTTTGGCAATCCAAAGGAAAAAAAAAACATTAGATTTTACTATAACTACAGGCAATTCATCAACTTCAGATACTTTCCCAAGATAATGGATCTGATATACAGCTGTATTGGACTGCATTTTCCTTAACAGATGACAGCACCAAAAAAATCTACAGTGAGAACTGATAGGTTTCTGATAAGGAATACTGTTTCGTTTTTCATCATTTGATCAAAGAAAATTGGAAAGATTACTGAAAATATTTGCACTGTTTTCTCGATTTTAGTGTTGGTAATCATGGTGGTTTGTTGTGCGCATGTTAGCAAAATATATTATTTAATGTTCATGATTAGTAAATTTTGTTAAGTAATATTTCAGGAAATAATGTGAGTGATGAAGAGATGGTTTGTGACATGTAAACAATACAAAAACTCTGACAACAGTGTCTGAAGCAAAAAAAACTGGAAAATATTAAATAGGGCTCTTTCAGGCCCTGGAATAATGGTTGGCAACTGTGTTCAGTAACTTTAATTTTCACTTCACTAAATTAATGTAAAAAAAAGTTTGTGCACACCAAGATTACCCGAAGATTATGTTACTTGTTATGTTGTTTGTAAGATTGTTACACAAAGAAGTTATGTGGCAATACCCTGTGCCACTGAACATTATGAATTCTGTGCCTGAGGGGCTGATCGGCTGACCTCAATCTTTGTCATTTCTTATGTTATCCACATGTATTGTATTAAACTTTAGCCTGTGTAGCAATTGTAATAATGCTGAACGGTTTAATAAAATGGTTAAAAAAAAAACTACTTTTGAGATCAGCTGTTTTCGTTATGTGTTTATCACCTGCGAAACTTAATAACTTAGAGATGTATAATGTTTACAGTGGACAATTTTCCATTCAACAACTCGTATGGCAAACACATAACAAAAATAGCTGATCTCAAAGTAGTGTAGTGAAAAATATCATTCAAAACTCAAGTGAAAGTGTTTTGCATGTTCTCGACCATTTAAAACATATGGCCTCGGACATGAAAAATCCCACTTTCCACTCTTGTTATGAAATATACTATTTCCTGAAACCCAGTAATCAGGCTGAATTTGATGTCAACCACAGCTGACATCAGTTTGCTGGATTCAACTCATGCATCAACTACATTGCGATAATGTTGTTGTCTACAAGAACCGGAGTCATCTATGTTTGACATACGTCCATACTGACTTTTATAAACATGTTATTAGCAGTCATGTTAAATTGGATTACTCTTGAATATTAGGAGAAGTAGGGAATGCAGGAAATGAGTGTAGATTGACAACAATGGCAAGATCAGAGGTGTAGTGGAGCGGGAACGCATGGGAACGGCGTTCCCACATTGGTATAATATCACAATAATTTGATTTTCTGACAATTTTAACAAAAACCTTTAGCGTTCCCACACTGGACAATTTACGACTACACCACTGGGCAAGATATAAATCTGCGCCCGTTTACAAATGTCAGCTCTACTTTCATTAGTCTTCTCAGTTATTTTCATCAAATTTCTTCCAAATAGACATATTTGATACAAAACAAAAATTAAAATAATTTTTTTATGAAATTAGTAGAAAGTTGATGATTTGTCTACTAAGAGCATCCAAAACCAATGCTACAGCCATACATTCGCTCTAAGCATAATTTAATGCAAACTAATTAATCTTTAAAGCAAAATGTTTATGTTGGCTGGCTGTGTTATGATGGTTTTGTTGCCTTATTTAAAATAAACAAATAAATTAGCGATATTTTACTTTGCAGATTTTCAACGGCCTCTCGAGTGGAGACAAAGCCATTGATGATTACTTAAAACACCAGGGACTGACACCTTCCAGCACACAAGCTTTAAGTGACCCAGCCACACCCCAGAAAGTGGGAAACACAACCGAACCAACAACAGAATCGCCGGTTTACAATGCTGCACTCGCCTCAAAGGCTGTTGAAGTATTCCTGCAACAACAGGCCTTAATGATACACCCTTCATCACGAACACAAGACTCTTCTTGATTACTTTTAATAAGAAACGAAGATTACGAAACGAAGATTATGAAACGAAGATTACGAAACGAAAAGTTTAAGGCGTTTTAAAATTTACATGGTGCTCGTTTATAAGGCCTAGCCTCAGAGAAATAATTACCTATTGAAATAAGGATGTGATCCAATTGAATTGTGAAACAATTAATTTCACTGAGGATAAGTGAACTAAAAATATAGCTTTTACTGACCAAAGTTTATGAACAGTTGGATGAAATCCAAAAATATACTAAGAATTAATCAACTATTGACAAATGACTTAAGGTTATGATTTAGAACGTCCTGTACAGTTAAATAAAGGTTTATAACCAAATTCTTTTTAAGTTTAGTCTCAACTAACAGTAACTTTAATGTGTAAAGCATGTGGTTTAGTTAATTGTTGAAATGTTCATAAAATTACAGAATCAAGATGTACATATAGGATTTGTTTTCAAAAATTTGATGACCTTTAGATTTTTAGATTAAAGCTTTCATTATTAATTACTTGGTTAAAACTTTATGGGACTTCAAAGTAAGAAGTCTTAAATATTTTTGAAATTAGAAAGCTTCAACATTGCAGGGAATTTTGATTTGATTTTATAACTTATTGTATTAGAATATAAGCATTATAAATAAATATGTGTATTTCAAATTTATATTACCTTCGTAACTGTAATCAATATGTTTGGCTATTAATGAATAAATTCAAGGGGAAATTCTAATTGACATAATATATACTGAAATTTGATATGATAAAATAATTTTATTTTCATAAACATCCTTTTTTCAACAAACAGTTCAAAGTTACTTCTTAGTTATTATTTAATACATAAAACCTAACACCTTCAGTGCTGTGCCCAGAATTTCCTGCAGTTTCTTAGCAAGGAAACAAATGCAATATCATGATAAACTCAGTGAACGTGTTGATAAATGCTTCATAAAAATTACATTACTCAAACCAAATCAAAAATGTATATAAAATATTTATTATTTGATTTAGAAATGGAATTTTTAAAATTTGTCAGTAAAAAAGTCTTCTTAACTCTTAATAATTATTAATTCAAGACCTGACCAGAGTGTTATAAAACTTCAATAAACATTTTCATAATTTTTTTTGCTATTTAACATCAACTCGTATATAACTTAATTCTCTTTCTATCAATAAAGCTGAAAAAAAACTCAATAATTCATTACAATTTTTAAGACAGCCATAATTGTATGAAGTCGAACAAAAGAAAGCCTACACACACTTAGTGGTGTTACATTCACTAAATCCACCAAGACAACCTTTTTGGAGACAAAGGTTTGAGAAAGAAAAGGCAAATTATGTAAATGGTGATTCCAAAAAAAAATAAATAACCAACAAACAACAACATATAAACATAAGACTGACACAATATAAAAACATTTTTAGAGATAAAACACAATAACGTAAGTGTAATTTGACTTTTTCGATTGGAGGGCAAAATTACTGTGATTATTGTGTCTTTTCACATATTACAACAATATGCTCCCCAAATTACGCCCATGCCCATGAAACATGTGAATGTGTTCTGAAAGCATTGGGTCACTGTCCAGTGTGGTCAGTGGGTTATTTATATCCGTAATCTAGAGCAATGTCTCAGCCGCCAACAATAGTCTGGCTGCAGCAGGAATGTTGTCGTGATATTACTCGGCGATTAGGTATCTCTCTGAGACCGATCCAACTGTTTGCTAATTGCTGCTGTGAAAATAACATGACTTAATTCTTCGTAATCTTGTCATCAAAGGAAAAACAGATCAAAAGGTCGAAAAGTGTACCTGGTTGAAATTCAATATGTGTTCATGAAACAGAAACTTGAAATGCAAGAAGTGAAAAAATTTTTTACACCATTAAACCCACCATTTCATTTGTCTTAATAGCGTTTTACTCTATACTTGACACAAATTATTGCTACGCTAGTTCAGTTTCCTACAATCTGCCGCAGTGATAGACCCAACTTATTTTTTGTTAATTAGTTATCTTCCAGTGTGATATCTTTACTTATCATTTAAGTAAAAAAATAAGATATCATTTTAGATACCTTATCATTTAAAAATTAAAAAGGACTTCCAATATCATAGCTCATTTCACACAGGATGTATAATCATACATTTAGATTTTTTTTATTTCGATGCCAATGGCATTTTTTATAAGAGATTTTTTTGGACGCTTTTAGGGCAAGCGGTCCAACCCCTCAAATTTGATATCACCACTAGTCTATTATAAAAATGAGGTGGTGTCTGTCTGTATATTGCTCCATCTCACCAAAACCACTGGACCAATTCTGCTGAAATTTGGCACGAATATAGTCTATGTACCTAGGAGTATCATAGGCCTATTGACATTTCGAAAAGTCCTCAGGGCTCTGCCCCACGGGTCCTCCAACTTCCCAAGTTATTCATATGGAGGACAGTTTTATTTGGTTTAAATGCCACATGTGTGATTTCCTAATTAATTTAAATAAATAGCTATTATGAGGATTGTATCTAACTACAGACTGTCAGTGTTTTGGTTAACATTTTTCTATTTATTTAAATAGTATATATGCTTTTTTATTTTAGTGGAATTTTCAACGGGATTATTAGGATTATAAACTTTGTAAAGCTCTGCAGGTCCTATCAGAGTAATGATGGCAACATCTGAGAGGGCTGCATGAACTATAATGCTCAAGTGTAATAATAAATGCCGATATATTGAAATACAAGTTTGTTTCTCTTATTAATGTAAAGAAATGGTTCTACTCACACAATTTTTCATTTGTACATTTCAATTCTCAGTAACCATTATAAATAAATGGGTTTCAAAGTACAAGGCCTATAAAACCCACAATTTACTTATTAGTTCAATCGGTGATTTGAAAAATAAAATAGCAATTGATTTTCCAATTTAATTAGCTATGAGTAAAAGCTTTTGCTGTGATTTATTCACCACCCAATATTTGCATACCAAACAACACATTTAATTTGAACAAAGGTAAATAACTCAAAACATTATTTGTAGATATTTATTAGAATAGAGGATAAGTTCAACATTAACAATACTAATAACAATGTTAAAGAGTGTAGAAAGAAAACACTAATTCAGACTCTTAGAGTTTCGTAATATTATATATCCAACTAAGCTACCGCACAACACATTAGTGATGCTAAAAGTGATCACTTGTCCTCTAGCTACTGACGTAATATGTGTACAAGAATAGTGGACTATCTGTAGTTTGTGTATACTCTGCTAAAATACTTTGTAAGTCTATTTGGTAAATAAAAGTCATTGGCAAGTCTTTGGCCAGAAAAAGTGCTTTGCTACGTTCCATAAAATAAAAATAAATTGTAAGAAAGTAAAAACTAGTTTTTAGCAACTGTCTTTATCAATCGGAATGTTCCAATCAAACTGAACCTAGTAAAATACAAATACAGAACATAGGATTTCAATACAAATTTGACACTATGGAATTTACAAAGTAACAAAATCAAACTTTAAAAAAATGAACCCCTCTCGGAATACTAGGTATAAACCTGAAAATATACCTTATATTTTGTACTGTCACTTTTACAAAATACATTCAATTAATTTTATAAAATTGATAAAGTTTCATGGTCATTTGAAGAGCTATAACAAAAATAAGTACAGTAGAAATCCAATTATCCGAACCCCAATTATCCGAATATCCAATTATCCGAATTGATTTTGAGTGAAATAATAGAAATATAAAAATCAAGAAAATAACAGCGGGAGCGCGTGTAGCGATAATGCGCCGTGAGTGCTAAAATAAAAGCCTGCGCTGTTACCTTCCGGACGATATTTTCGCAGGGAACAATGAGTCATATCCCCTTCCCGCCCTGCTCATCATCAGTCGCTACTGTTCTTTCACCGAGATTATCATTCAAAATGAGTACAAAACGTAAACGTGTTGTCCTTTCGCTAAGTGATAAACTCACTTTGCTCGAGATGTTCAAGTGAAATAACCAACATTGAACAGTGAAATACGTACAGTATGTAGGCCTACTGAAAAGAGCAACTGTATATACTGTATTCAATTTAACTCCTGTAATTTAATTTTTATGACGTATATTCTTGATACAGTTCGCTCACTTTCTGTTCACTACATTTATAATAACTTTGTCGATAAAATTCTGATTTTTTATGTATGGTGATGTTTTTTGCTTAATTCCTGAGGTATACCTGATTATCCGAATTTCTGCATATTCGAATTGGCCCGATCCCCAATTAATTCGGATAATTGGAGTTCTACTGTAATATAAAAATATACATTAGGTAACGTTATAGAACCTTTTTTGTATAAATTGTAACTATCTACATGGTTGTAACATGTTCAAATCAAGGAAGATAAAACATAAGTAGATAAATAAATACTTTATTCACCAGGAGCACCTCAATAAAGCTTATGAGTTCCATTGCTATCATGCTATCATGGCATTTTATAAAGACAATACTTAATAAAAAACAAACAAAATAAAATAAAAAAAGGAACGCAAACTTGTTTAAATGACTAATTAATCAATATTCAAAGTGACTAGATTTTCTTATCATTGGCTATTGTTCGAAGATAAATCTTCATTGTCATGAATATATTAAAACAAAAATACGATAACTAGTACAGACAAACAATTATTAGAATGCAATATTTTAAAACACTTGTTTTGTTACTAACCCTTTCAGTGCTAAGGTCTGAGGAGCAAAACACTGTTGAAAAAGTGAGAAATTCCATTGTCCGGTTAACAGGACAGGTAATAATAATCAAAAAGTCATCATAGCACTATATTAAAAATCAATATAAAAACACTTGAGTCAAAAGTTGGTAGATACAATAAATTAATAATTAATTATTGATATTTAAAATTCTGATTTTTAAGGTTTAAAACTATCAAATTGTCAGACACTCTCTGGAACCTTTGGGTAAGAAATTTATTCATTACCTGGCACTAAAAGGGTTAGGTTACTTAACTTTAAATAGTGTATTGAGTTTTATATATTATAAATATTTAAATGTACATAGTGTCAAGGGTCGCACATACATAGATGAAGAGGTCCACTACCTCTTCCATGAATCACTATTTTTATTTATAAGATTTATCTTGCAAACTGCATTGAATTAACAGGTTCACTGCGTAACGAGGTCCCGAGGTCTCGTACCATAACCTATATTTGGTGCACTTGCATAATATGATATTCTTCCCTCAGATACGGTTTCGGTAACTCTATGTAAACTGACAAAGAGAATATATAGAAATAAGATATATATTGTCCATAAAGTTTGTTGATTGCTGGATCGATTGGTAACCATGACAACAAACGAGATCTATAGATCTCGTAATGGACTGAAGTAATAAATGTTTACTTTTATACAACACGAGACCCCCGGACCTCGCAATGAAGCTTAGTTGCTCAGAGCGCCGCTTGGAGCTCTTGAGTACGTTCCGTTCCCAACGAAAAATTGTTTATTTTCCCAACGAAAATAGCCAAAAATTGTTTGTTGTAATTGCAATAAACTAAATTGTGTGTTATGGTGTGTTTTTTCTTGTAAATGTGCAGTACGAGATCTCGGTGTCTCGTACTATTGTATCATATTCAAAACCTGAGCAGGCTGTAGGTTGGCAACAGTGTGCTAGTTCACAAAATATACCACAGAGTGCTCTGATTCTATGATCATTTGCGCAACGAGATCTCAATGTCTCGAATCTGACAGCCGTAATCACACCAAACGAGAACCATAGGTCTCGTAACACACCACCGTAATCACATACAAATATGCACCAACACAGTGTACGTGTTAATTAGTAACAGTAAAATCAAAACTTAAAACGTCTACCAAATTTAAATTTACTAGACCTACTACTACGGTTGGCCTCAGACTGATCAAAAATGTTATTACTGTAGTATTTTGTACTCTTCTACATCTGTATACCTAAATGTTTTTAAAGAAAGAATAAAATAATTGTTGGGTATCCATTTTTAACTAACAAACTGGTTAGAGTTTTATCCTCACAGTGGTCAATCAGTACTTGGAAATGCCATGACCCAACATCTAACGCCTTTTGAACAGCACCTGGTGTATTACTATAGAAAAATTGGCCTTTGAAATTCCAGTCATAAGAAAATTATTATTTGGTCCCAGCTTAAAAAAAAAATATAGAAGATTAGTATCCAAATACAACAGTTATGAAATACAATATTCTAAAAAAACTAATCATATTTTATGTTACTATCTTACGAAAGATTCTGACAAACTTTAAAAAATCTTTAAACTATTTTAATGAGTAATGTATGTGGAACTATAAAATGCATTATGCTACAGATGACAATCTAGCTGGAAATATTGGGACTACTTTTAGATACAGAGATGTCTACGATATTCTGTAGTGAAATGTTTTCATATATTTTATATATACAAATCCGTCCGGTGCTTTAGAAACTAACCAACAATTATTTAACTTGATTATCATTACCTGGACTATTCAACAGCAATTATCTATGCACAAGTTAAAAATACTTTATAATCGCTGGTAAACAACTCTGCGAATTGTTTCTTTTTATTTACTAAGTTTTCACCTATGTCGATTCCCGATTGCGACCAATGATATTCTATAAACAAATGAGATTCTTCATTGGATACAAACATGCTTATGAAGGATTCACTTTTCAAATTGTGAAGTATTTTGAATAAATTAAAATTTAGCATCTAAATAACATATGGAATTATAGTAAAAATATTCTTGCTTCTGGTTGTATAAAAAATAATGGAAAAATAGTTTTATTGTTGACAATATTTAGAATATCATGGAATATATGGTATTTATATACCTAAAAGTAACTCATTTGCTGTTAGGCCCTTAAAACAATGGGGCCCTTAAAACCATGGATTAAAGCAATAGATTACTTTAAATTTGAAACTGAAAGTATGCTATTATTCAATAAATTCGGTTACACTGAAATGTTTCACAAAAAGGTGCACAGTTATTTATTACAAATATTCAATACAATAATAACACCAACCGGATATGAAACTCGACTATAGGCCAACAAGTTTAGCACTATTTACTTTCCAGTGGCATATTACACGTTAGTCTTCTGAAAAAGGTTTGAATGGTACTAACATCTTACGATTTAAGATATCAAACCATTTGGCCTCATATGAGCATTTATTTGCAGCAAAAAACAGTTTGCGTTAAATTATAATGGATGAGTGTTATACAAATATTCGTTGGAGTATTAAAATGAATACTTTGGAAGACATCTTGATTGCCAAAACAATTGCATGGTACAAACCTTTTACTGACTTTCAGTTATTTATAACTCTATAAAGTATAAAGAGTTTAAGACTAAAATTGTAAACTTCAACTAAAAATAACTAGTACTGATGTTTTGTTGAAATTAGAATGCTACAACATGACAGAAAATTGTAATAACTAAATTATTTACCTAACTGTCCATATAGACAACCTAACTGTCCATATAGACAAGCCGTATGGTTTGTATACCAACAAATATGGTATTACACATCACGCGGAAAATCTTGGCCTGTGGCTTACTCCACTGCCGGAGTGACTGAGATAACCAGCTGGGCCATATCGAGCTTCAGTTTGACTGAACAGATGATGGAAACAACGGATGAAAATCTCGCTCTACTCCAACTGTTTGAACTGAAAACAGTTCCCAGAGGCCAAGATATTCTGCGTGATGTGTACAAGATAAAGTTTTCTTTAAGTTCACTATTCTATATTATGTAAACATTTTCGATCCCTCCTCTTTACCATTATTAGATTTGGTATAGATATACAGTGGAACTTGGACAGTTCAAACTTCTTTCAGTTGAAATCTTCTTTTTCAAATTTTTGTTAGTCCCTAGCATTATCTATTGGCTATAACAAATGTTGCAAAAAAACTTAATTCAAATTGTAATTTAGATAATTCACACTGTTTTATATAGGCTAGATAAAAAAGTGGCCACAAAACAATTCAAATGTCAGAAAACAGTTGTTGCACAGTTAGCATGAGGCCAAAATTTCAAATCTTTACCCCGTTTAGAGGTGAGCAACGTCTTTAATTAAAATTTTTGGATAGTTCTTTTTTTTACCAGTCCCTTGAGAATTTAATCATCCAAGTTCCACTATACATTTTAAAGTACATGTAATCCACCCTGATATTAATCTTGTTTTTAATCAGTTTTGGTTTACTAAAACATTATCTTAATGCTCCCGGGGCTACCCTACCGAAAAATCTGTGTCCCTGTATGAAAATACATTGTTAAGTTAGAACAAAGGAGCAGGCAAAAGTCCCCAGGATTTCAGTTTACGTTTACAACACCTACGTTAACACACACTGAATGGAATTAGGTTGATACAAAAGAAGAAAATTGCCTCTTTAATAGTATAATTTAACCTTAATTAAAGGATTTATGAAGCCACTGAAAACTGAAACCCTGCAGAGTCTTGCATTGCGTCTCACAACGAGAAGTCTGAGTCCTTCAATCTGATCAGATATCAGTATTGTATTGAACCATTCCATTACTTGCGTCTCACAACGAGAAGTCCGAGTCCTTCAATCTGATCAGATATCAGTATTGTATTGAACCATTTCATTAGTTGCGTCTCACAACGAGAAGTCCGAGTCCTTCAATCTGATCAGATATCAGTATTGTATTGAACCATTTCATTAGTTGCGTCTCACAACGAGAAGTCCGAGTCCTTCAATCTGATCAGATATCAGTATTGTATTGAACCATTCCATTAGTTGCGTCTCACAACGAGAAGTCCGAGTCCTTCAATCTGATCAGATATCAGTATTGTATTGAACCATTCCATTAGTTGCGTCTCACAACGAGAAGTCCGAGTCCTTCAATCTGATCAGATATCAGTATTGTATTGAACCATTTCAATAGTTGCGTCTCACAACGAGAAGTCCGAGTCCTTCAATCTGATCAGATATCAGTATTGTATTGAACCATTTCATTAGTTGCGTCTCACAACGAGAAGTCCGAGTCCTTCAATCTGATCAGATATCAGTATTGTATTGAACCATTCCATTAGGTTCCGTACAAAAAACATCTATCTTCAAACCATGTTTTACCACTTCGTTACATAGAGCACCAAATTAAAAATTGTTTAAGTACTTTTTGGATCTTATAATAAATAACTTCATAAACGACTAATACCCTGCAAACAATTTATGTATTCTGGTGAACAGTGATATCATTACGAGTTTTCACAGTTCTTATCTCGCAAACAGATTTTACTAAGACCTACCAACTTTATCCTGAAGATAGAAACTCTGCATTAAAACTATTCCATTGCCTATGATTATCGTGGGGAAAAAGTTTGTTGAGGAAGTTTACTAGATAGTGATTTGTACTAGTAATTATTGTATGAGGCACTTGCACAAACACTGTAACCAAAATCTATTTTGTTTTTAATTATTGGCAAGTAAAAAATTTGGATCTTTTTCGTACAGAAACTGGATTAATTTTTTTCATCGTGAATTTACTCCTAACTGGAGTGAAAAAATACAATTATTTTATACTATCTTTTTGTCTCCAGTTTGGTTTTTTGATGTTAAACTACAACGACGTTTCGATACAGCATTGAAACCTTGACAAAAATTGAACTGAAGGTGAAAAGGATGATATAAAACTATTGTTAGGGAAAAATTAGGCCTTTGAAACACAGGCGAATCAAAAGCAAAAACTTTTATAATATTTACGGATTTGCATGTTATATTACATAGATTGTTGTAAAGGCATTTAAAAATCTAACAATAACTTCTTAAGAACTCTCTTTCCCTAGGTATCAGACTAGTTATGGTTTGAGGTTGTTGAAAACGTTTGCTTATTAAATCCTCAAAAATAGTACAAATCAAAATTGTTATCAAATTTCAAAATTCGCCTCCTAAAAATTAATGAATTATTGCTCACATTTCATTTCGAGTTAAGTGCAAACAAAAGAAACAAAACCCATACACTTGTATAAAAATACTAAAAATCAAACTAAATCAATCACAGCTCATATAATTTAAAACATAAATTCGAATACAAAATGAAGGTACAATATAAACTTAACTAACGTATGGTTTTGTTAGGAATCGACGTTCAGTTTTGTCGGCTTAGCTGATGCCGTTTCTCTCCCGCTTCAGTTTGTTCTCCAGTTGGATCAGCTGTAGGAGGAAGCCGTCGTTGGGTCGGATGTCGCGATTTTTCCGCACCTGCCTTATCGCCTCGCCCGCGCTCAGGCCCTCCTTGATCATCAGGTACGCCAACACACACGTGCTGGAGCGCGACATCCCCATCAGACAGTGGACGAGCACCTTGCCTACACAAACGAGATTCAGATTCAGACGCGAGGTATAAGTAAAATATAATGAATACAGTTAATTTTGTTGTTTAAAACTCATTTTTGGTGAGTTTATGTTATTTAAGAAATCATTGGGGATGGACATTTTCTATTACTGATGAGTAAAACGAGTTTCACTCATCAGTTTCGGAATCTGATCCTGTCTTCAGGTGGAAGGAATATCTAGAACATAACATAATTAGTGGCAAAATCCAGGCAAAGCTGGAAGAATCACAGAAATGCCAAAACAGAGAACTGTAACAGCAGTCAAAACAAAATAAAACTAAAACAAACACACAAATCACACACAAAAGATCAAATCCATAAAACGAGGAGTTAGCTTTGCCTTGATTGTGCCATTCATTTGTTATGTTATAGGTATTCTTTCCACCTGAAGACCAATTCCAGATTCCGAAATGAAGTGAAACTTTGTCTTTACTAATCAATGATGGAGAATAAAGTTGTTAGTTTCATTCAGATGAACAAGAAATATGTACTTATGGAAAAAGATAGTAAGTGAAACTTTGTCTTTACTAATCAATGATGGAGAATAAAGTTGTTAGTTTCATTCAGATGAACAAGAAATATGTACTTATGGAAAAAGATAGTATTTTGTTGAGGCAGGAAAAAGTAACTTCAAAAAGTATACCTAACGTGTTTATTTCTCTTTAAAAGACATTTTTGCAATAGGAACTACAAAAACCAATAATTATATTTTTTTAAATAAAAATCACATTCATTTTTTAAATGCATTTTTAACACCACCCGAATATTTTCTTGGTTCTACAATAATTTTACTAGTGCACTTTACAAATTTTTCTCAAATGTAGTAATAAAATTTAGAATGGTATTTATAGTAGTAAACTTGTAAATTTGGGTCAGAGAGAGATAAGAATAACAAAAAAAATCAAAATTGTCATATCACCAGTTATCAACCTCCGGAAGCAGATATAAATTCAACTACAGTGAATTATCAAAATGTGCAGTAGCAGAGAGCAACACAAGTTACACAACTTAAATACATCTTGGAAAATGTATTATCATTTACAATATGAATATATATATTTAGCTGTAAAATATATAAATTGCTGTCGTTTTTAGTAAAAGGTCAAAAATATGAATTTTAAACTGAGCATCCACATGAGAGGATACATGAGCAAAATTTAAAGAGAATACATACATTGGTTCCTCTGATTTAATAAAACAAAACTCGACCAAGATAGGATATAAGTTTATTTAATATTATTTTACTTAAGTTTCATCAGAAAACTGTACACTTTGGTGTTCTCATTGTAGGGCATATATGAAGATTGTCCAGAAAGTAAAGAACGTTTGTGCACTGCGCCCAGCACAGCACATTACTGTGACAGAGAAATATGAAAATATCATTATAGCTGGAGACATAAACATCAATGTTTTAAAACACTGTACTATAGATTTTTAAGTATTATTACTATGCATAATATGTCTTATAAAGTAACATTTCCAACTAGGGTAACTCCTAAAACCGAATAAGCAATAGATAATTCTATTACTAACATAAATTGTGACCAATTAAAAGTCACAGGGATTATAACCCATGTGTCTGATAATGATGCCCAACTTCTTGAGATAGTAAATTTAAAAAGTGAAACTACAAAGTATTTTAAAAAAGACGTAGAAAGTTTACTGACAACATGTTAGTTAAGTTTTTAAGGGATTTGTACAATGAAACCTGGTATGAAGTTTTTCAATCTCCTGCAAATGAAAAATATGATGTTTTCATCTCCACTTTTGGTTATATTTTTGATGTTCATTTCCCAAAAACCTTATGTATAGAAAAGGGGTATAATGAATGCAAATGGAGTTCAAATGAAATAATGAAGAAAAAGAGTGAAATAACTGAACTGGAAAGTTATGGTAGGCTGAACAAAAATTTAGGTGTATGTCAAAGGGTAAAAGTAAAAAAAAGAGAAATAACAGAATCAATATGCAGTACTAAACAAACATTTTATAATGAGAAGAATAAAAATGCTACTAATAAAACAAAAGCAACTTGGAACATTATAAAAAGTGAAATAAAGTTAAAATCAAAACAACGCTTTGCCCCTAATATAAGTATAGCCCAAAATGGTGAAATCATAACTCATCCAGTTGCTGTAAGTAATATTTTGAATATTTTTTCATAACTGCAGTGGAAAAGCTTATATTACCTTGTGTTTCCTCTCCACCTAAACAAAAAACGGTTACCCAGCAAAACTTTCCAACTAAAAGTAAAAGCTTTGAGTTTGAGAATATAACTGAAGCAAACATTCAAAAAGTTATTCTTTCACTTGAAAATAAATATTCTTCAGGGTATGATGAAATACCTACTAGGCCTACCTACTCAAATAAAGAAATCATTACTTTTTTGTTTTGAAACCAATGACACTCTTAATAAATTCTTCGCTCATCTCGGGTATTTTCCCATCCAAATTAAAACTGGCCAAAGTTATTCCTATTTTTAAAAAGGGTAGTATTACAGATCCGTCGTGCTATCGTCCTGTCTCCCTTTTACCTCTTTTTTCAAAAATATTTGAGGGCATTGTTTACATCCAGCTATCCCTATACCTTGAAACCAATAAAATATAGGATAAAGAGCAACACGGGTTTTGATCAGGAAAGTCCACAACAACTGCTGGCATATAGAATCAATCATTAGTGCAGTTGATAAAGGTGAAAAAGTTGTAGGAATATTTTTAGATCTTAGTAGAGCATTTGACAGTGTCTCACATAGTAAGCTATTAAAAACTCTAAATGAATTTGGAATTTGTGGAAAAGAGCTTAGATGGTTTACTTCTTACATTGAAAATGACAACAGTTTGTGGAAGTGGATTATATTGTAGAATGTAATAACACGAAATACATTGAAAAATTTAGTGACTGCATCAAACACTGCAATATGGAGTGGCCCAGGGATCAATCTTAGGCCCCCTACTCTTTCTCTGTTACACCAGGGGTATGCCAGAGACGATTCCTGAGAGTGATGGTTCTATGTGTCTATATGCTAATGATTCTAATATCTTATTTACAGGAAAATCACAATCACACATTGAACAGTCTTCATCTAAAAGCCTTTTGTCCACTAGACTTTCTAGATAAAAAAATCTTCTCATATATGTAAATAAGTCTAATTTTATATCCTTTTCAACCTAACAATCAAAAACAAAATTTGAACCTACAGTGGAACCTTGATAACTGGAACCTCAATAAATCGAATTCCTTGATAACTCGAATTTTTGGCATTCCCCTTGAACTTGCTTACCTAATGCTATGTTACTTTACCTCTATAAGTCAAAGGGTTTACAGGAAACACCTCGATAACTCGAATTTTTGCAGTATTCTTAGCCTGTCGCCGCACCTCTATAAGTCAAAGTTTTAGCTGTAGAACCTCTATAACTCGAATATGTACAATTGCCGTACCTCTATAAGTCGAAGTATTGACTAGAGAACCTCTACATGTCGAAGTTGTTCATTCACCAAACCTCCAATGACTTTGCAGCCGGAAATTTCAACCCTCCCTTCCCACTAAATCTCTTTCCCGGATGCTCCTGGTGTCAGTAAAACAACCAACAAATTTATGTTGATGAGTAACACACATATCAAACACACTCATTCTCACGCACGTGTTTCACCTATGTAAGGATTTCATTTCGTTAATAAGGAACAGTCTCATATTGTTGTAAATTATATATATATATTTTTAAATAAAATGGTTTTGATTTGATTAGATTTGTGTTCTGAGTCATTAGTTAGTGTGAATTCAGAGGCTCTGGATGTAGTGTGTGAAACGTAGTTTTTAGGTTGTTCTTTTACGAAGTGTTTGCATTTTGGTAAAACGTGTTCGCAAAACTCTACCCCATGAGGAGAAGTTCAAAACCATTTGAGGCTATTGACACAGGAAATAAAAACAGTGACATCGGGAAGCAGTTTGGAACACCAGTGAACACTGTCGACAATTTTAAAACAAAAAGAGTGTCGTACTGCTTCATCCTAATTCCAACAATGCTCTGCAATTTTAATTGTTATCATGTTTTGTTCCCTTTTAGTTTTTCAAATTAGTTTAGTAGCCTACAGTACATTAATGTTCAGCTAAATGAAACTGATGCGTTGGTCAGTTGGTCAGAACTGACTTCCGTAAGCGGGAGGGATTTGTTTGGGGCAGGTGATAAGAAGTGAGCAAAAAAGCCTAGAAAATAGACAGGAAGTGGTCGAACAGGCAAAACATCACCAAAATACTAAACTGTGAGTCATTATTTGTTTATTTTCCTCCTCTACAATATTTTCACTGAAGGAAGTATTTCGTCCTCTACTACGTTAACCAAAGAAGCTTTACAATATATTTCCGGGCTTATTTTAGACATTTAAACTTGTTCAAATCTACTTTAATTTTAATAATAGTTATTGTATGGTATGATTATTTTGTATACATAGCTTGAACTTATGTAAGAATTATACCCTTCCATGATCCATCTAGTGTGTTCCCATGACCCTCAATAAGTCGAAGTATGTGGAAAATCACCTTGATAAGTCGAACCTTGATATTTTGAAATATTTGATAACTCGAATTTTTGCCGTTCCCCCTGAGGTTAGAGTTATCAAGGTTCCACTGTATATTTTTATAAAAAGAGAACAGAACAAGTAGACCGAACAAAGCTTCTTGGTCTAATTATTGATGAAAATCTCTCTTGGGATGATCATATTAATCATGTAGTTAAAAAAATTATCTTCTGGTATTTATGCTCTGCAACAGATGTACAGGATTTGCAATTTGGAAACTCTAAAAATCATCTATTATTCTCTTCTTCACTGTTACGTATCTTATGGAATCGCTATTTATGGCGCAACAACCAAAAACAATTTAGATAAAATCCTAATTCAACAAAAGAGAGCTATTCGTGTAATGATGAAGCTTAAATAAAACAGATTCAGTTAAGGTTTTTTGTGATTTGGGAATTTTAACAGTATATAATTTATACATTTCTGAAACAACTATTTACGCAAAGCAACTTAAAATATCGTCCACTTCAAACAGAATCCTCGTAATACCAGATTTAAAATTAACCTACCTCGCCACAACTTCGAATTTTATACAAAAAAATCTTATGCAAGACTTTCTTTCAACACTTACCGGCACCTGTAAGACTGGAGAGCAACTTTAATAAATTTAAAAGATTACAAAAAATGTTTGAATTAAATCTCCCTTTTATTCGTTAAAAGAATTTAAAACTTTAAACATTCATTTGAACTCCAAATATTTGTGTTGTATCTGTTAGGCTACATGATGGCGATAACATATTTTTGAGCACTGACCTTTACTTTGAAAAGTGATTTGTTTTTTATAGTTGTCAGTGTCAATTTTTAGTTTTAGTTTTAATTTATGCCTAATGTGCATACTTATGTGACGCTATATTTTATTATGACTCAATAAAGAATTATTTGATTTTGATCTGCAGTGTTATTCAGAGTCTGAATGCGCAGAGTTCAGCCTATTGACATTTTTGGACGACAAACGCCAAAGTTGATGGTGAAAGTGCAATGAACGAGTCCTTAGAGAGAAAATTGTGTATTATGTTTAATTCATGAACACAATGAGGGTGTCCGCTTCTGAAAACATTTCTATACTGAGAAGTGACAAAAAAGAGTAACACTCGGTTCAAAATCACTAACACACAGTCATTATAATTTTAAATGAAGAGAAAACCTACGTCCATCACCTGTCTGTTAACAAGTATTCTTTCCATATAATGATTGATTTATGCTCTAACAAAATGGGAACGAATCCAAGATACATTTATCCTTGGAAGGAAGGTGTCATTTTATCCGTCGGTCAGTAATGTCAAGGGTTCGGTGAGTCAACGAGACCTGTGAATCTGCTGGCCAACCGCCACCCATTCTGGCCCCAGGCCAAGCTCTCCATCTGTCTCCAATTGTCTTAACTTCGTTTTGATCGCAACTAAAAATAGCCTTTCCAAACTTGTTTGAATCCAGTAGAAGTTCCAGTATTATTATTGCAAGGGAGTAAGAATTTTTACTGAAGTAAATTTACCGCTAAGCATTGATCATCGACATACAATGTAGATATTTTGGTAGATTATGAATAAGGAAAGGTTTTATAAGGCCACAAAAAACAGCTTACAAATTGCTCAACTTTGTTTAAATATTGTTGAAAATATTTTTCCTTTACTGTAGATTCTCAAGTTTCCCGCTCAAATATACCTGATGATCCTATTCATAGGCCTATGTACATAATAGAACTGTTTATAGTTTTCCAAAATACTAATCCTTACATTTAGTGATCCTAGAAATCATTCATATTATTTTATTTACCTAGCTTATATTCTGCCTGTAATCACAAACGGTTTCAGAGTTTGCATGGTTACTTTTCATAATTTGTAAAGTGTTCAGGGCTACCTCTATGTGATGTAATAAGTATGTTTTTGGAATTTGAGGATTTGCAACTATTATTTTTTATTAATACCCTTTATAAAAAATTCAAATTATCTTCTTTATAATTAGGCCCCCTAATTAAGGACAGTTATTTTGTATAAAGTTTATCAGAAAAACGTAGTTAAACATTTTAGAGTTTACTAAAGTTGTGTTTTTACAACCATCCTGAAATAGGCCTTACCTATTATTTACTCATTGCCTTTAAAACTCTTTAGATTAGCCTTGAAAAGTTTGTGGGAAAAACACACTCCAATCTTTACATACCTGCACACTAAACGCAGTAGTTACATCTAAAAAATTAAACAATGTGAGATAAATAAGAGTTAAACCTCAACTTACCGCCCTCTTTTATCGCTTTCTCCATAAAATCTGCGACTTCGAAAAAGTGCTGGCTAATGTTCGACACTGGCAAATCCATGATGCTGAAGCCGAGATACTTGATTGTCGTGTTCTTGTAGAACTCTTGGTCCGTGTCTACCATCCCGAACAGCTTGCCCTCCGCGGTGTTAACCACATGAGTGATCCCCAGTTTCATCAGGTACTGCTTGTTTTTGGCCGACGATCTGAAAAACGAATAAAATATTACACAGGCCTGTTGGAAAGTTCAATTACTGGACGGTCTATAATTTAATTTTACGCAGCTGTAATAGATATGCTTACATTGGTCATCAGAAATCATCAAAAATAAACTTAGTTACAAATTTAAAGCTTACAAAAATGGTAGGCCTATTTATAAATATATTGTGTTACACATGATCAAATAACAAATATGCCACATACAGTCTATGCAATTAACCTTTCTCCTAAGTATTGACAGGTTTTTCTGTAATAATCCATTTAAAATCATATATTAATTAAAATAAACTTCTGTGTTTTTAGTATGTTTTATTTTCTGAACTGCAAGTCACCCACGTTCACTTGTAATCAGCTGGTCTAGGGGAAAGGAACGATTTTTCCTATGATCTATAAAAGGATTTTCCTGATTCAATTGTCCATAATGATAAATTTTAACATTGCTAATAGTTAAATTATAAAAAGGAGTACATTAGGTTTCATAAATAAAAAAGTAGGCTAAATATAGAGCCTAAATATAGAGCTTATATTTAAACAACAAATTGTCGCTGCTACTGGGTTGGGCTTCATGTTATGTTACTAAACAGCTCGCCTATACATTTGTTTATATTAAACTCAATCTCTTATTACCTTTTGAGTTATAAAAATTTATCACACAAACACTGCTTGTTTGGGTTTTGAATGTAGGTCACATTGAAAAGGGACCAGAAACTGTTTTTATCATACTTACTGTCAAGCAACCAGCATTGGACTGGCCATAAATTTAAAGCATAACATTTAAAAAGAATGTCACCAAATACTGAATATTGAATGGTTCAAATTACAATTTTTTACACAAAACTTTACGACTACCGTAATTTTATATTCAACCAAAACGATTCATCATTCCCAGTATTTATAGTTTCCTGCAGACATTAATAAATAAATAACAGTAGGGGGCATTCCTACTAATAACGGTAGTTCCTTAAAGAAAATATCAATTGCTCGCTTTTAATTCAATTCCCATAAGAAATGTACTGTGTTTAGTCAATTTATGTTTTATTTAATATTTCGGGTAGTATTTGTGCTGGAATGCTAAGAGAGGGCTTGAAACTGACCCCCTCTGATGTCATATTATTTAAGCAAATCACTGTTACATCTGGGACATATTTAACCCTTAAAATATAAAGGGGGTTAGGGTTTCTGACTGTTTTTCCCAAAGAACTTGTCTGACTGTTTATCTCAAGTTTTTGTCTTAAATTGTTTAAAAACCAGAGATGCAAAAAAAACTTATGAACCACTGGTAGACAATACATATACAAAAAATGCCCACAAGCAAAATTTGTATAAGAGAGGGGTCTAAATGGATCCACTAAACACATTTTTGATGTGTTAGTTAAAAGAGGTCAAAGTGTAATTACAAAGTACTTAACAATCTACATTTGTCTTTAGGGTTCAGCCCCACAGACCTTCAAAGCTTCAATTCAAATCTTATCGAAGAATTTAAATTAACAGAATTGTTTATATTTATAAATTGTTGACATATTAAAAAAAAATAGCATAGGCTAACATCAAGAACGAATGTCACGGAAATTATGAAATTTAAACTGGAATGACAACGCAACACAATGCGTGAAAGGGGTGTTGTAAATTCATAGGCATAAGAAAAACATTTGCTTGTGTTTGAGCATATTTACAATGTCTACTTATACAAGTCATATAAAAAATATCATGTTACATTAACATTATACATATTTGAAATGTTTAATTTAAATAAGGTCTACTTACGCATCACCGATATATATGTTTGGGTAAACTTCATCGCAATCTAGGCCGATCTGGTATCGCTCTTGATAAACAGTCTTGTCATACCCGGGCAGTGAGTTGTATACTGTACGAGTGTTGTTCAAGATGTGAGTTAACTCCCTCACTCCAATTTCCTCTTCTTTTCTGCTCATTCTCTGCATTTTATCTAAAAGAATGAAGAAAAAAAACTTAAAACTAAACCATCATATCTATTATAGGAAAAGTTTCAACACAAAGAGACTACTTTTTCAAGTGCCTAGGCATGATGCAAAATCGTAGAGAATGTTATTTCATATATTGAATGTAGGCTACAAATCTCCAAAACTCTGCTACAAGCATCTGACAAACCATTATAAATTGGATAGGACTAAAAACAAGATTTATTGAACATACAAACAGTGTAAGAAATAATACCCTCATCGCAGCAGACCTGCATACTCAGTGAATTCCCAACGAAATTCCTTAGTGAATAACACATTAAGCCACTTACCAGGATTTATAACAAATATATTCAAAAATAAGCAATATTTAAAATATTAATTATTCTCTATAAGAATAACATTGGGGATGAGTAGACAGGTTTGCTGCAATAAGAAACATAAAATAATGGGTTTTTATGTAAATATCAATAGAACTCATCCAAGTAAAGTTTCATACCACGTTTCATCCATATACATTCATAAATAAGCGAAATATAACATTTTAATTATACTCCCTAAGAATAACAGAGGGACCGAGTACCTTGGTTTGCTGCTAAGGGTGAAAAAGGTGAAAATTTGTTTGTGCAAACAACAATGAACCACAACCAGATCAAGCCATATACCAAGTTTCTCCGGTTTATGTTCACAAATAAGCGGGATATAAAATTGATTCTTTTTCTCTATAAGAATAACATTAGATAACGTACCGGTTACTGTGTTTAGCACTTTTAATATCTTAGTAAACAATTGACGTAGAGCAATGATCAAAATACAAAATTGTTTGTCTTTTAAAACTGAATTAAATAGTGAACAAAATTAAAATTTGAATGAGATAAAAATTACATGTGAAAATCCCAAAAAACCATTTTAGGGGTACAAAACCCCCCAAAAATCCCCCTTCGGATGATGCGATTCGTCTGGTTTTCAACCACATTCAAATAAATAGTACTTTACACCTTTGTACCAAATTTCATTAAGATCGGACCTTTTTTACGAGAGTTATCGTGCTTATGGACACATAAATAAATAAATAAATATATATATATATATACATATATACATATATACAAATTTGAACTAATGGTGTTTTTGGCATCTGGAGGAAATAATGAAAAGTTATTATGGTCTCAGGCTTGAGTCTTATCATACCACCTACGGTAATAGCTTTTTCTCTATAGGGGAAATTCGTTAAGACAGTAAAATTTGCATGAATTAAGTTATTGTAAATCAATCCGATAAATCATTTGCTAACAAAAGAATTAATATCAATGAAGTTGATAAACATTGACAAAGCCAAATAAAAATAAAAGCAAGAAACTTGATTAAATTTAATAACTTTTATCTTTTAAAATGAAATTGATTCAGACATAATAAGCAATACAAATTGTAAAACATTTTTGATTCTCTCTGTTCTAACAAACTCCATGTGGTAGGCTAATGTAGTAATAAAACTGAAAAGATTTTCTTTTTTATTAGTATACATTTACGTCAGAAGAAAATAAGTGAAAAATGTCCTTAATTCACTCGTTGTACATAGCCTCCACAGATTTTACATCTTTTTATTTTTATCTTTCTGCCCCTGATGTGTGACAGCTCCCCAATTAAGTGTTCAAGGGGAGTCTTCACATAGTTTTTACAAAGGAAAAGTTAACACATTAGAATTTTAAATTCAGGAATTCAAAATACCCAACAGTAACAAATTCTACCATTTCACTCATATAAACACACCAAGCTGTTAGTTTACAGGTAAAAATCAAATTAAAAAGTCTTAATGTTATCTATAACAAAATGCAAATAAAATGAGTAAATTACAATGTCTTATCATTTTAGTGTTTCAACAAGCTTGAGAATGTTGTAGTTCCGAAAGGAATAAAAACACAGCAGCACTATCCAGGTGGTTAGGACGAATGAAATGAGCTTCTATTTATAAAAATCTGAAACAAACAGAGCAGGACAATGTGGGATAGTATTGGTCTGTTAATAAGTCATAGTAATAAAAGCATAGGCCTATCTACTAAATAATATTCTTGGTGGAAAACAACCATGAAAGTCATAAAGTAACATTTTAAAACATTTCTTAATTTTAAATATTTAAGCTTACTGTCCTAAAATTTCAAACATTTTTTTTTCTACCTATTTACCTATTTTTTCCTCAGGCAAAATAAGATTCTTTTTGATATTTTCTGAGCATTTTCTATCGTTAAACTTAACATGTAAAAAAATTCATTCACATCTAAACCAAGTGATTTATAACCCTATTAAGATAAATTTTAAATTTCTAGGATAAACTTTAGTACTATACAATATTTAAACACTCTCACTTCACATGGCCTAGCACATTTTCCAAGGATATATTGAGTCACCCGTCTTCCCTTGAAATGCTCCTCCTTAGTACTACACACATAAAAATCTGGCCATTGATACTATCCAGACGGACAAACGTCACTATGAAAACCACTTTTTTGGGTTCAGGGAGCGTCAAGCAAATATTTGCACTTGTAACTCAATTTCAAAAGCTTTTATGAAACAAACGGTACTTTAACCCTTTCACTGCCAAGTGAAAGGAGTGCCGGTAGTTGAATCTGTGATGATTTGTTGAATTTTTAAATATCTTGGACACCTGAACAGTTTATTTTTTTGTACGTGTTTCTGGTGCACACTCACAGAAAGGATAGGTAAAAGGTAAAAAGATTACTGATCAGATGTGTAACTCATAAAGTATTTGGGGATTCGAAACGGTGAAGCATAAGCAAGTGTTTCGTTGTCAAAAGAAGGCGCTTCGGTTGATTTTTGAAATGAAAATGTCTGAATCATGCAGGGGAGTTTTTTCTTATAACAATATGCTGACTTTCCCTTGCTTGTATATCTTGGAATGTGTAACATTTTTGGTAAAAAACAAGGAGTTATTTCAGTCTTGTAATCAAAATACACGTTATAGCTTCAGAAACAATCTTTCCCTTTCCATTCCACGCCATAACACAGCTCATTTTGAAAAACAAACATACTTCTCATCTATAAAACTGTTCAACTCTTTGCCCATATACCTAAAACAGGAATCAGATGTTACTAAATTTAGACGTCAGACAAAGATTTTTCTCATAAATAAGGAATATTACAGTGTCCATGATTTTTTCAATGACAATTCTGTAATTTAATTTAAAATGTTTTTAGTTATTATTTCTGTTTGGTTATTGATTTTATTTTTAGCTGATACACAATGTAACAAATTGTGACTTGTTGTCTATGCTATATATATAGTCTAATGGCAATAAAATGATTTTGATTTGATTTGATTTGATTTGATTCACCAATCCTGTCAGCTTGGACCTAAGTCATCCACCGTTTGCTTAAGGTCCGCCCTCCCCTTCAACTCTGCCACAGACAGGTGAACTCTCCATGAGTTACATATACAAACCACCTACAGTAACAGGATTCAAACCCTCGATCAAAGTGTTATCCCCTGCTGGGAAGGTCTTAGACCGAATAGTAATAGACTACGTCAGTGATCAGACCAGCAGTAGTAATAGACCGGGTGGTATTAGAGCCTAGGCTGGACGAGGTAGTTCAGTTTGTGTCTATCAGGTTACACCACATGTCAGACGCAGACTGCAGACTGAACTCGTAACGGTACAATCGCATATAGGCTTTAATTAATTTTGTTGGTGGCAGATTCAAAAGACGATATAACTGTCCATATATCACTGAAAGGGTTAATGAGTATAGGGGGAGAAAATAAAAAATAGCAGCTACAAGAACTGGAATATTAAATAAATAAATGATAGGTCATTTTATAATTTGTTGAATCTGAATCATTCTCTGATTGGGCCTTATGATGACCGGTGGGACTAGTTTAAATCAATCGCCTTATACCATATTTTTGTATAATTACTGTATTGTATGTAAACAGTAGTTAGTATATTGTAAATATATTTTGTAATGTTGCGAGATGTAGTTTTATTATCCTGTTAAAGTTTAGTAAGTACAAAATCTAAAATCAGCCTACATTGCTGGTCTCTGATAATCATATGTGTGAATTTTGAAAAAGCGAAAATTACCACCGGACACCTAGGTACCTAATTATTTAAAAAGGAAATTAATCAAAGCTTCACAACATTAGCACAACAACCACATTGGTCAATAAAATACTCAGTTAAAGTTAGGCCACGATGGCTGCCCCAATTAAACGAAGAATTGGAACTTAACACTTCGAATGCGCGTGGGACGCCGGCATCCCATTGCAGTCCCGCGACACATGCACGTGGGATACCGGCTTCCCACCAAATCCGCTTAGTAACATTGACTCAGTGTGAGCTCAGGCTGGGCCGGAGGAGGATGATGTATTTTGTGCATATCGCTTAGAATGCGAGCTTTATTTAGGTGTAGATTGGTAGTAAATTTCCCCCAATATCCCAGCTGTCACGGGACTTCCCTGCAAACGTTTTCGTCCCACTCAGTTCCTCTAGATGGCGACCCTGGTTGACTACTGCTACCTGGATTGTGCTGCGACCTGTTGGCGTTTTGTAGAACTATATCCAGTTGTGATGTAACGCGGTACAGCACCGTACAGTGTTTTTGTCATTCGTTAGCCGGGAATTGAAAATTTGACCGCGCCTATCGGAACAGTTGCCACGTGGCGGGAACACGCCCCACGTCCCTCGCACAGTCAAAGTGTTAAGGAACATATCAGTAAATAAAGAAAACCATTAAATTGTCCTTGAATTTCACACTGTATGTTAACAAAGCAAGGTATGGGCAAGGTGTCAGGTAAAACACTGAGTCACGAACAGTCGTAGGTACTGACCAGTGGTTAGTGCGACATTTTTATTTAATCGTTGGCAAGCAGGGTAAGGGGTGAGTGGGCTTTAGACCATTTTTTGTTGGAATTGGTGGTAACATATGCTAAGTTATTATGATGTATCTTAGGAATCACATCCCTATGGAATGATTTCACATAATTTACTTATCACTGAATCTGATCACTACCTGCCTCAAGCCATATAGGCTAGACTAAGATAGTAAGTTAATTGGCATTCCTAGAAAGGTTTAGGCTTCATATTATGAAGAGATTATTAAACAAATTGTGATCAAAGTTACAAATACTTACAGTTCAGTTTTAAACAATGGTGCTAAATGTGTAGTATACAAATAATTTATCTAATTTGGTCACTGAAAGTTAAACAATGGTGCTAAATGTGTAGCATACAGATAATTTAGCTAATTTGGTCACTGAAAGTTAAACTGATATCATTTCATCACTCAAAGGGCCAGATCCTCCCTAGGTACCTCACTTTATCAACTAACCGCAACCGTGCTCGTGCTGTAAGTGTAAACTGACAATTTAGACATTTGACATTTTGTTTTTAGTGGTTTTATTTTTGCGTTTCACGTTTCATTATTATGCAATCACAATCACAAACACTCCACTCTCAGCTGATAAGGTTTTTTAACACTCTTTTTGTGGCATTTGGTTTTAAAGACTGTGACAAGCATAACAAATTAACTATAATCATAATTTATTTATTTATTGAAAAAATACTACAAAACAGGCATGCGCCCAATTACAATGTAGCATTCAATTCATTATAAAAGAATATATGGGAGAGTTCATTCCGGTCTTTCACTTTCTTCATGCACACAACAATGCAACACATATGAGAGATTACATACTAAACCTACTTACAAAAAATAGCAAAAATTCATAAAGACAAATAAATAGTTATTCGTTACAAAATACAATACATAACGTGCCAAAAAAATACAAAATACAGTTTCATAAAAATAAACATAGTTAGGATGCAGCAATATTTAATCAGGTAATACACTAGATACGTTCTTACGAAACCTTTTACTAGAGCAATCAAATAAATCAATATTCACATTTTGAGCAATGGAATTAAAAGTGCGAGACATAACATTGAGTGGGGAGTAAGCCTCAAGGTTTGTGCGAGAGTAGTGAGGGGAGAGCAGAAACGACAACGAGAATTGTGCCTTGGCACATTAAATCGTAGTTTGGACAAGAGAGCCCCGCTGTCAATTGCACCGCTCGCCAGCCCGTGCAGGCATACCAACGCTGACACTCGATGCCGCTTATCTATAGGGAGTCAAGTTCAAACAGCGATAAAAGCTCTGAATAAGGGAACGTCCGTCGTGTAGTGACCAAACCTTCTATAGTACAAAAACCTTAGAAACCTCCTCTGTACACCCTCAATTGCGACAGTTAGGTAATGTTGATGAGGATTCCACACCACAGAACCAAATTCTAACCTAGATCTCACCAAAAAACAATAAAGAAGCTTAAGGACACCGATGTTTTTAGAAAATTGTTTGACCTGCGAATAAAACCCATTACAGAAAATGCTGATTTACAAATTGAAGTAATATGGTTTGTAAAATAAAACTTGGAGTCAAAAGTAATACCGAGATCTTGAATTGATGACTTAACAGAAATTGCATTGCCTTTCATTGAGTAAGTGAAAATCAATCTACTTGCTTCAGATTTTCTTGTAAAAGACATAACAAAACACTTACAGTATTGACATGAAACTTTAAATGAGATCACTCCAGGATAATAGCCGGTCAATATCTTCTTGTATTTTTAGGCAATCAGAAATATTATTAACGATCCGAAAAATCTTTAGGTCGACTGCATAAAGAAGAAAGTTACGGTTAAGTATACAATCTGAAATATCATTAATGAAGATAGTGAAAAGAAGAGGACCAAGATTTGAGCCTTGAGGAACCCCAGATAACGAACAGAAATCAGATGACAAACATTCATTACATGAAACATATTGAAATCTATTAAATAGATAAGAAGAAAAAACTTAATAAGAGGATTGGAAAGACCAAAGTAATTTAGCTCAGAAAGCAATGTCAAATGGTTTACTCTATCGAAAGCCTTTTCAAAGTCTGTATAAAACTTGAGCACCTGAATCCAAAACAGATATGCAGTACTTAGAAAAATTCAACAGATTAGAAGTAATTGATCTCCCCGGAAAGAAACCATGCTGCTTAGGACTGATAAAAACTGATAATTCACCCTCTAATCTTAATGTTCAGTATTAATGCTGATTTTCATTCTTATAATAACAGGCATAAAGATTGTTTAAGAGTTCAACAATATTAAAATAGCAGCTCACAAAAAAAAAAACTGTATATATAATTCTGTAAGCGAAATTTTTAAGTCAAAGTTGTGGGAGTTTGGCTGATTGCAGGATGATGGGGAGACGGCTCAAATTAAAGGTCTTGATCTTAGGGACTCGGGAAAAATAGCAGTATTTCCAAAATGTTACCAGCAAACGAGAAATGACGTCAAATATCCCCCATAAGAAATGCGGGGATTTAAAAACGTCTGCTTTGTTTACATTAAAACATGTGATTAAGTGTCTATTTTGTTTACAAACTGACATTTGTTCCTACTTACACTGTTTTATTCAGCATTTAAAGAGTAAGGAGATAGGATTGTTGGAGCAAGGTGGGGCCATGGCCCCTTCAAGCCACTAGTTGGTTTTATAATTATTCTACTAAACTTTACAATTCGTTGCCGACTGAAATTAAACTCCTGCCTCATTTTAAATTTAAAGAAATAATCAAGAATATACTAATTGATGAATGTCTTTAAAAAGTTGATGATTTTTTCAATATATGTTGGGAATGTTATCATGCACTAGCTTTAGCATTAGGGCCTTGATTATTAATTTAACATTGTTGCTTGGTAAGGATCAATTATTGTATTGTTATTTGCTCATTTTATTGTTCTAGTAATTTGTATACATATGAATTGCATTATATTGTTGTAATACTTATAACAATAACCCTCCTAATAACAATAATACTTATACAATATAATGTCATATTGTAAAGTGATACTTATTTGGATCATATTTATATTGTTTTGCATTGTGATACTTTTTTAACATAAAACTTGCATTGTGATACTATTTTAACATATAATATTTTTTATAATTTGTTAATAAGAATTTTAGGCTATATTTAAATTTAGTATACAAATCTTGACGATTGTCCATGCACTCTGTTTTTGTGTTTTATGACAGTACAAAATTTTGAATAACACGCACAGATTTGATTCATCTCAGTAACAAACTCAAAACTATAATTTATTAAGACTATTAATGGTTTTCTTCCTCAAACTATTAAGGTGTAAAAACTCTTCATAAATCCAAATAATTCCTCAGCTTTTCTAAATTGTAATGAAATTAATAACATAAGTAATATTTAGTTATTTCAAAACACAAGATGTATTTTCACTGAGAATGAAGTGAAAGGTAGAAGAGGATAGTAAGTAAGTAAAGACAACTTAAAAGTTCTAATTTACAAGAATATACAAAGACTAGTAGGTAATTCAATTTGCGTTTCGATCAGTTCACATATTTTGTCTTGATTCTTCATAATATTTTACACTTAATTTCTTATTTGTAACATTTATCCAATTTTTGTCCAAAATCGATCCTGCCCACCTTTTCTATAGTTATAGAGAGAATAATCAAGAGACAATTTGTGTATTCTAGGAGGTATTGCTTGTAGCCGTATTTTTGAATGAAGCAAATGATCAGGGCTGGATTTGGAACTGTGCCGTCCTTTTGCACATGTTGATTTTGACGCCCTGCACGGGAGGCAAAATTTTTTTGACCTTTTAGGGCTTCCATATCCCATCATATTTAATACTCCCTGTTCATTTTCAAGCAGACGACGACATCAACCATACAAATGTTTTACCATAATAACCTAACCATGAAAAAAGCCTAGAAGCCCAAGCCCGTATTGTTTTTAAAAAAATAGTTGACGAGTTGACGTACTTAAGTAATAAACTAAATAACACTTCACATTAACAACTGAATAAAAAGTTACAGTGGCTAGTTTTGAAAACAATCCAAGCCTCACTTGCTTACTTGACTACATAAAAGATTTATAATAGTTATCATGCAGTGATACCTTGGGCTTATGTCAAAATAAGTCATTTATACTTGAACATTACAATGTTTTTTTCCAGGTTTTACTTGTTGAAAAACTCAGTGAAGTGCTACAATAATAACATGGTTATTAATTTTAGAAGACGATTTTACAATGACATTTGCAAAAAGTGTTGTTATAGGCTTAAGAACAATATTGGTGTTGGGAAGAAGTTTATAGGACTTGGTCCTACTTTTGCTTATAAATATTTAGAAATAGTTGATCAGATGCGATTTCAGTCAACAAAATTAAGCTTTGACGAACATAAGCTGGAGCAGTTTTTACAAAATCTCAGCTGGGATATATTGGAATCAAAATATAGCGTAAACCCAATACATGACAAAATTATATTAAATTTGCTCAAAGAAAAAGAAGAATTGGAAGAAAATGTGAAGGAATTAGAATCAATGAAGGAAAAGGAGGGTAAGTTTTTAAACTGACTAAGGTAATGATGATATCAAAGGCAATGTAGATTTAACCCTAGAATCCCAAGGCTCATTAAAAAAGTCTCATTGATCCAATGATTAGAAGATATATAAAATCACTATCATTCTATCCCATGAGTGTCATTTGCCATGACATGCATCCACAAGTGGGCGCGCTATAGCCAAATGGCGGGACGATATAGGAGTAAGTAAGTATGATAGCCTAGGCCTGGATTCAATAGCCTAAGGACATCAATCCTCTTTTGTAGGGATATACAATCCAATCCAATCGGTGGAACACGGTAAGTTATGGCGAGCATCTTTCCTATGATGATTTGTCATATACTAATTTAACCACTTGAGTTGGGAGATCTCAAATGGATCCTCTTCTGACCCAAAGTTCTTGGATAAGGGCGATGTCCAACGCTTGCAGACAACCTGCTTTGGGCCAATGTAGCACCTTTAGTATGTTGGAGGTTTGTTTAAAAGAGCTTTCTTGTATTACTCATTGTTGGCCAACCTTCCTTCTTTTAGAATAGTTTATGCTTTGTTATTCATTTTTGTTGTGAATTCCCCAGGATTGAATAGAAGGTACTTTGGTATTATACGGATGCCACCCTTATACAGCGCGCTGCGGCAGTTATGTTTGGATGGGTTATCATAAAAATGATTGTAGGACTTTCCTTGTTTCGTTACAAATCGAATGATACCTGATGAGTCATACTTCCGGCCGCCAAACCCCCTCCAAATAGGCTAAGGTCGGGTCGTTGACCGGAGCGCGCACATCACCTGTCACCGCCTGTATTTGGGTCAGTGTCATGAGTGATTTATTGCCGTGCACTATGTTACATTTGTTTTCATAATGAGTGACGTTCTTTTGGTGTGGGATTTACCTCGAAATGAAGAGGAAACCGTATGTATTTTTATGATAACCCATCCTAACATAACTGCCGCAGCACGCTGTATATTTGGCGGAGTACATGTGGTGATCGGGTGTGGCTGCTAGCGGCGGCGACGCATTCAACACGATCCTAGCGGACATCGCTGCCTTTTGGGAGGCACAACACAAAGACTGCTCATCAGAATGATGTAAAATTTTTACAGTAAGTCAGTAAAAGTCCGTTTTTTCAAATTATGTAGTTATCCTTTGTATCCGATAAAAATTAACCTCCAAAAATAGTGGCATCCGCATAATACCAAAGTACCGAATAGAATATTAGTGGTTTACATGTAAACCACTAATATTTATGCCTTGATTGTTCCCCAGGGTGTCGCTGAGGTTAACCCATTGGCGTAGACGTATGAGCTGGTCTCGTTCCTTGCTTATTAACCTTAATTTTATTAACCTGAGAATTGGAGTATATAAAATTAGTGTTTTTAAATGGATTAATGGCGTATTTGAATTAAAATATTGTTTTCTTTCAGTTTAGAGAGTCGCATTGGCACACACACAGTAGACATAAGTAAAAATTAGCAAAATCAGTGTTGACCATGTGCAAGTCTCAAAGAATTAACCGATCCCGTCAACTTCCAAGCAAGCCTGCCACCGTTTGTTTTACTTGGGCCCTCCCACCAACGTTGCCACAGACCGGTTAACTCATTGAGAGTTGCACAACTGGTCAGTTTTGGTCGTGTACGGGAATCGAACCCACAAACATCGTATCACCACCTGGCCAAGGTGTTTCCACGACGTAGCCAACTCAGCTAACACGACCAAAGGCCTGGCAGCGATATTAAGGTTTTTCAGTCAGTCCGCGCCCCTAGTGGATAGAACCGTAGACGCCCGCGGTCATTAGTTACATATTTTGCTACTAGAGTGCAGCACCAATCAATTTCCGTTATAGGCTACTGCAAATAGAATAAAATTACTACCTCAATAGGTTGAATATTATGATATCTTTCAAAGTTTTCTGCGATTAGATGAGACTAAACTAGTAAGTTTTTTGATCATAATCTTTGTTAATTTACTTGGGATGATTGCGCATGACCGGTGTGTAGCACGACCGGCTCTATCGCGTTAAAACGGTAATAGCCAAAGGTAACACATGATGTTGAAACGTGAAACTTGGGAAAGATAGGACTCAAGCCTCACTTACCTGATTAAAAGAATTCCCCATGGATTAATTATTTTGTTCTAAATTCCAATAACCATTGTATCAGAATAAATATTATTAATTGACAACGGTCAAGTTCATTGTCAATTTTATAAAATTGGCTGGGTGTAAAAATAGCAGTCAACCTGACTGCCAATTTCGCAGATTCAAATACCTCAATTAAAAAAATAATAAATAAAATCACTAAGTTACTCTAATTAAATAGCCTAAAACTATTTTATACAAATTGAGAAGAATTTAAAGTTTAAACTCAAAGAGCCTTTTCGTATTACGCGACTTGCTGAGAAGCACTGATTAAAATGGCCGCTTTCATATTGATGTGATCGTAGTCGCGAGGGTGCACGACCAGGGCGCGACTCGTTTTGCAGTCGCGTCCCTCTGCGTCTAGTCGTGTCAGTACGCGACTGTCTACGGGTTGCGGGGAATTGTTTTATATTGGAACCTTCACAGTGCACGACTTTTGATGCGACATTTGGAGCGACTCGTCTAACCTTCGCTCGGGATATTTTTGGTTGTTGGAAGTTCTTGGGAATTTTTAGCGACGAACGGTAGAGAATTAGGATGGCCAAACGAAAAGCTGGTTTGGGAAATAAAAAGGAGTTGGACCTATTGGAGGGTATGACTCAACTAGTTGATGATTTTAATTACAGATCATTTGATTAATGACATCAAAGGACCTTTTCCTAATCAGCAGAAGTAGCATCAGCATTTTTTCATGTGTTGCCATCATGGGCAGTCTGAAATCTGGATGGTTTGGATACTAGTCGTACACCGTCGCGACTGTGGTCGCGCGTACATGCGTCCAGAAAGTCGCCCATGCACACAACCAAAGTTGCGTGATATGAAAAGGCTCTAAGGATAAATTGGTTTTATTTTGGCAACAATTTAATACATTATTCCGATGTCTATTTCCATTTAGTAATTCATGTCTTAACTTATAAATTTGTTCCAACAAAATCCTTATATGACACTTATTTTTGTTGCAAAGAAAGCTTTCTTCTTGGTTGAATCGCCCTTGGAGCTTAAAATCTGATCAAATATCATATCGAAGCTACAAATTTGGTTTCTTACTTGTGGTATAGGTCCTAACAATATACTACATGGCATATCGTATTGGTTTAAATGTCCAAGAAGGAAAGGTAATTAACAAATAGTGAACATGGAGCAGTGCTTTCCTCAGGCGACACGTTTCTCAGATATGGGCTGGCGACTAGGCCCAACAAGTCGTGTGCTCTTAAGTCACTGGGTCGGAAAAACTAGCGTTTAGTATAAACAAGACCAAATATAAAATATAGCCTAATGTACTAATTTAAGAAGATAATTGTTCAAATTTATTCATTTAAATTCAGTAAACTAGTTTATAAAATGTGTTTACTCATTATTAACATTGCCAGATATTGTACACAATAATCCCTAATAATCCACAAACTGATTTTGTGATAGGCCTACCTATTTCTATATGCCACTTTACTATGTTGGTACACCTGATGCTCAGTAATGACACCTCATGAATGAATCAAAATTGAGTGAATTGTATGCCTCGATCGCAAGGTGCCTTGAGCGAGCGAGCTCCGATTGGTCAAGCCATTTTGGACAAGTCAAGCTGGAGGCTACCTCCAGGTCATGCGTCATACAAGTTGTATGGCTTGCCCCCATTTACATTTTCCCTATTCTTGATGTATATGTATATATTATTGTTCATATTTATTCTGACACTTTTTTCGTCAGTCTTAAGGAATGTTCCATATTTTCTTTCTACAATTTTAATTGATTGTTTAACTCGGCTACAAGTTTTTTTATGCCATTCTGATGATATTGATTTTCTTCGTAGGTAATAATAATATTTGTAATCTTTGTCAAATTTCTTATAATAACTATCAGTATCATGCAGGGCCTTTCGTATTAGTTAATCACTTTGAAAGTAAAATTTCCTCCTCATCGTTAAATTAATTAAATATCTAATTTTCCCGGCAGACACCTATCTGCCATGATCCAAAGAATACTATGTCGAATTTAGGTAGGCCTACCTGTACTTAAATTTTGAAATATACGCAGGCCAAAATTGATTAAATATAACAGGTTACTAACCTAAATCCGTCATCGATTCTTTGTTCACACGATGGTGACTCGAGTTTCGACCTTAATAGGCCATCATAAAACCCTTCATGTAAAACTTTACTTCATGTTGAAGGTCGTCATAGATCACACAATACATTTAAAACAGTATGAGGCACGATAAAACACAAACATTTTACACGAAATTGATTGTTCCAGCCGGACGCAAATTACCAAACTTATGTTTGTCTTGAGTTCGGTAATTCGCGACTGGCTGGAATGATCAATTTTGTGTTCAATGTTTGAGTTTTATCGTGCCTCGTACGGTTTTAAATGGGTTGTGTGTTGTTTAAAACTATAACGACCTTCAGCATAAGTAAAGTTTGACATCAAGGGTTTGATAATGGCTTTTTTAAGGTCGAAACTCGAGTCACCATCGTGTCAACAAAGAATCGACGACGGATTTAGGTTAGTAACCTGTTATATATAATCATCTCGATTCAGGAGGCTTATATCATGAACAAAATTGATTCTCCTTCAATTTTTCAAAATCCATATATTTTTGTATTTATTAAAAATTGCCTGAGCTGATTTAGGCTACTTATGGGTTTTATTTTTATTTTTTGGTATCAGTTGAACAAATTTATTTACTTAAAACAATTCTTAGTTTTCATTTAGAGGTGTTCTATTTTTAATATTTATTTTTCCAGCAAACAAGGAAAATAATAAAGAAATGGTGGAATTTATTGAAGGAGATCTTGCACAGTACAAAACTGAACTGACAGAAATTTATGAAAAGGTAACAAACAAATTCATTTTAATTTTGCTTGACATAGAAAATAAATAAAAAAATATTGTTTAATAGGTAATCTTACAAATTTAAATAATAACCTAATAGAGTGGACCTTAGCTAACTTCCACAGCCTGCCAATAGTAATAGTGGGTCATATAATGAAGTAGCTGGATCAGTACCCGAGGAATACAACTGTCATATGACATGCATTCTTTATTAATTTTTTTTGTGGGAGAGGAGGGAAAAATGCATTTTCACACAAAGGTGGCCAATCTGAAGTGTGGAACTCCTACTAAAACAATGTATTATTAATCTTGGAACATGTTTGAATAATACAAATCTGCGTATGTTGCAGCCTTATACAAAATAATTTATGTACGAATAACATTGAAATTCTGAAGACTCATGGGCAGAGTCTTATGGTGATCAAAACCCCTTACAGAAGTCCCTATTTTTTACCCGAGAAATCGGTATACACCGATCACCTCCCAAGCATCGGTATCACCTCCCAAGCATACCGGGAAATTGGAGAATTAGTGATGATCACCTACTAGGCTGTGCCTTTTATTAAGATGGTAGCCTGTTTATTTTACCGTGCGAAAGTTATAGTTGAAATTTTGATTCTTTGTAGATAATTGACATTATTCTGCCCAGAGGAGACTTTGAGAACTGCAACGACGTGCTCCTTGAGATCTCGGCAGGAGTGGGGGGCAGCGAAGCACAGCTCTTCGCTAGTGAGCTTTTCAACATGTATATCGGCTTTCTAGAAAACAAGGGGTGGGAGTACTATGTGGCCGAAAATGATGAGTCTGAGTTAGGTAAGTAGTCGCTCGTCTTTCCAATAACCTGGGGAAAAATCGGAATGTAATTAATTACTCACACATTTTGCATCTGTGTTATTAAGAGGGTTAGTTGAATGCTGATAGGTGATTTTTGACCTCTTAAACTATTATTTTGTATAGCGCCTACACGTTTAGTATAAATTATAAGCTCTTAATCTCTAGATGTGCCATTTTATGTGGTTTTAAAATCACTCATCATTAGGAGTTCCGTTTCATGGGTTATTAAAGTTCCAACGTTATTCTTATGTAGTTATTTTATTTTGGTAATCAGCTGATTGTAATGTAACTGTACGTCAGTATTCCCTGTTTATAATGCCGAAACAATCATAACTCCATGAATTTAATATAGGATTTACTGACGAAGATAACAATTAATTTTTATTCTGTCATGAACAGGTCCTGGCTAAGAATACAGTTTAAAATATTGTTGTTTCTATCTCTCTCTCTTACATGATATTATATTAATACAAGTATATTAATATAACTGTCAACCGTACAACTGAAGCTCGAGATGGCCCAGCTGGTTATCTCAGTTACTCTGGCAGTCGGCAGAGGAGTAAACCACAGGTCAAGATATTCCGTGTGAAGTGTACCCACCTAATACAAATGGCGAAACAATAAATTATCCGTAAGATTTTCTTTTAATTTATTAAGATTTTATGATCATTTTCAGGTAAAACGCATGGGCATACATTTTTTACTATCTATGAAATTAATAGTTTCAGTTTGGTTTGAATTTGAAATCCTTTACTGCAGAAATTACTGAATAATTAATAAGCGTAAGTATAAAAAACTTACAGATATTTTATGCTTAGCCTTATTTAGAGTACCAAAGTGTGCAGTATAGACCCTACATTATGTGAAGCTTTATGTTTGTTTTATTTTTTAAGTTAATCATGTTATATTGGCAATAAGCTATAAACTTGTCCTCTACTGAAATGAGTTCTGAATGTGAATCGAAGATCACTAGTCAGTTACAATGCTGACCTCTTTTACCAGTTATTTTTATTATTCCTATATTGTGCAGGTGGAGTCAGACATTGCAGCCTCCTCGTATCAGGAGCTGGAGCCTACAGCACACTGCAGCATGAGGCTGGAGTTCACAGGGTACAGGTAAATTGACTTTACAAGTTATTTTGGAGCTAAGCTATATGATCAAAGTTATATGTGGTCAATCGGGCTGCAAAGCAAATGGTGAGCCAATACAGTACAAGGTAGACAGTATTGATGAGATTTACTTGCTAGGACTTGAATACGAACCCACGATAGGGCCATTGCCATGGGAAGCCATCGCCTTGACCACTGTGTCAGCGACTCATCGATTGTTGTGGTAACCACCAAAGTGGCTATCGGACAAACATAGTCAAAGTATCTGAATCTTCCTCTCAATTCAAGGTTTTAACTGAAATAACGAGTTTATTCCAACCAACAATACATAAATAAATACACATTTTTTATCTTGAATAAAACTAACTACTTTTATAGTAGCAGTGCCAGTATAACTGTAAGTATAATACTGCATTTTAACCGATGGTTAGTAAATAATGTCAAGTGGACCATAGTCCTTTATACTTACTACATTTGATTTCCCTGATTCTAGAGAGTTCCTGAGACAGAAAGGGGGGGCAGAATGCACACAAGCACTGTGACTGTGGCTATACTGCCTCAACCATCCGATGTGAGTTGTACTTTGTAAACTAGGTAACGTGAAAAATGTGGGGATTTGTTATGAGTAAATGAGAAGTACATTGACACCCTGTCAGTTGAGTTGGCCAGTTGGAGGGCAGAATGCGGGTCCCCTGTTTGAGCCTCATCCCAGCTGTCACAGGGGTACAGGAGTTGGCCCTCTGAAAGGTCAATTTGGCTGCCTTCCTATCCCACCCTTTTCTTTCCTACTATATCCTATCCTTCTGGAAATCTGCACGATATTCCCGCTTGTGGAAGACATGCCTAGCAGCTACGCTGGGGTTTCCTAATCCAGCAACAATGAATGAATGAATGAATGACGCTCTTTGTGCATTACGTTCAACTTCTGATTGCCTGTTCTCTCCCCTTGGCTGTCGCTGTTCAACCTCTTATCGTCTCTTCTCTCCTCTTGACTGTCTTCTCTCTTCGCAATGAGGAGCTCCTCTTAGATCTGATTGAATGTTATATGGTGTATCAGCGTCAAGAGTCCAAAAGTGGAGCAGGCTGCAAAAACACTGTGTTTCGCCTCAAAACTTTACCATGGACGTCAATAAGATATTCTCTATTATTCACTCCTGCTGATACAATATATACATACTTCTTCAAGTCTTTTATGAATACCCTTTCATCTTTCATTAGAGTGTGCAGTTCCTGAGCGTTGTGTCTCCGGTCAAAATAAAACTTCTGGTTGACCTTATCTTTCTCCCAGAACTTGATCACCAGCTCTGCTCCAATTTGGTTTCAACATTCTTTTGTCAATTGGGATGTTTGTTCTGATCCGTCTCCCAAATAAAAGCTCTGCAGGAGACACCCCACTGTCTAATGGAGTCGATCTGTGAGCCAGCAGACCATCGCTCAAATCATTGTTTTTCCTTAAACACTTCTTGACAATCTTTACAGCAGCCTCTGCCTGCCCATTAGACTGAGCATGCTTTGGACTTGAGGTAACAACTGAAAAGTTGAATTTGAACTGGGTTCCATTGTCAGAACGTAAAATAAAAGGAACACCATATCGAGCAAATACTCTCTTAACACCCCGGATGACAGTATTACTTCTCATATTTGCCAGAGGAACGGCTTCAATGTACTTTGAAAAATAATCTTGGAGCACAAGGTAGTTTCTACCTTCAAACTCTCTAATATCCACTGAAACTTCTTGCCAAGGGCCTTCTGGTAATGTAGTCGGTCTCAAAGGTTCTGAAACTTTATCACGGTGTTCTAAACACATATGGCACCCTTCTACTTTCCTTTTAATGTGAACCGTTATTCCAGGCCACCACACGGACAATTTCGCCCTCGAGATACATTTGACAACACCTAAGTGACCACTATGAATATGAGCCATCGTTTCAGAACGAGCACTTTTAGGAACAAAAACTTGATGACCCTTCAATAAAAACCCATTATGAAATACAAGATCCCTGTAAAACTCGGTGTGTTTCAAACTTAACCAGTCCCCAGAAGAAATGCACGCCCTCAATGTCTTACAAAAAGGATCATTCTCCTGAAGTTCCTTAAGCTTTTTCATGTCTATCAGAAAGGTCAATTGATTTGATCATATTAGATACATTTAATTCAAGTTCTTCCAAAACATGTGGTTGTTCATTCAAATCTGCACACAAATGTTCTCTAGAAAGAGTATCTGCAATTAGCATTTGTTTACCAGGAACATGAACCACCTGGAAATCAAATCTGGCCAGCTTCATTCTAAAACGTTGAAGTCTAGCAGTTAAATTATCAATTGGCTTCTCACCCAACAACTGAACCAGTGGCTTGTGGTCCGTTCTCAAAATAACATGACAAATTATCAAATATTGAGAACAAGCCCATGTCGAGGCTAAGGCCTCTTTCTCTATTTGAGCATAGCGACGCTCAACAGAACTTAAGGTTCTTGAAACAAACTGGATAGGCTTCCATGTATCGCCAACTTTCATCTCAATCACTGCACCTAACCCAGAACTTGAAGAATCAGCTGGCACTCTCAATGGTAAGTTAGGGTCAAACAAAACGAGTGCAGTTGCTTCCCCAACCATTTGCTTAACCTTCCGATACACATCCTCATGTTCAGAACTCCACAGCCATTCATTCTTTTCACACAGTAGACTTTTTAATGACTCAGTAGTGGAAGAAAGTCCTGGAATAAACTTCATTAGATAGTTAATCATTCCCATAAATCTTCGTAGTTCCGTCTGATTTGTAGGTGTAGGTAAAGATTCAACAGCTTTCACCTTATCAGGATCTGTCAAGACAGTACCATTATCAATCACATGGCCCAGAAGCTTAATCTTAGTCTTCTTGAAATCACATTTCTCAGCATTTAAGGTAAGTCCACTCCTTCCAAATCTCTTTAACAAAGCAATTAAGTTTCTATCATGCTGTTCAGGAGTATTCCCAAAAACTAAATTCCCAACTAAACTTTCAATGTTACCACCATCGCTAAATGAGGAAGATGACTGTTGTCAACATCATTTAATTCGTCAACTTTATCTTGAAATTTTCATGCTCCCTTGCTATGTCTACGTTTATTACAAATATAGCAAGTAACAAACTTAGCCCAACATTTACTTACTTGATGTGGTCTTTTACTCCCACAGTGGAAACATTTAAATTTCCAGCACCTCGCATCTTACGACTCGTTTCTTTATCCCATAACTTTTTCCGGTCAACACGTGTCTGTTCAACTAAAGCACCCCCTTCTCTTGCAGTATCGGTACCGCAGGCAGGACGCAACTGGAACTGTTCTGTCTGTCTTACCCTATCAATGATCTCCTTCAAAGAAAGTTCTTTCATTTGAAGTTTGGCACTAAATACTTATCAGCTAATCCTGTAACTAATTTTAGCATTATCATTTTGTCATTGTAGCTATTCCTGTATTTTTCACATGACCAGTCACAGTGTCCAGACAAATAATAAAGATCATTAATAAATTCATTAACATTTGTACTAGGTCTTTGAAAATGATTGATAAATCTTGATCGTTCAAAAAATAAATTACTTTTGCTGGAAAAGTTTCAGAAAACTTTTCTGTTACATCATCATAAAACACTCTCAACTCCTCAGGCATCCCTAAAGCATTAAGTAACTCATCAGCTGCAGATCCCATACAATAAACTAACATACTAATTTGTTGAGATTCACATTTATTGTTTAACCCAGATGCATTTCTAAATAACTCAAACTGTCTCAGCCAATTAGACCACTCCGCCGGGTCATTTAAGTTAACATTAGGGGGAGGTTTCACTTGGAAAGTGGCCTCTGCACAATCAGAACTTTCATTAGTAGTATTCCTAAAACCTGACTGTTTCAAAGCCTCTACCATCACTGCTATCAGAGCATCTAAAGTCTCCTTGTCCACTGGCATCCTTATACTGTATATTATAAAATGGCTTTTCACAAAAAAAATTAAGTTACTTTTAGACCACCGCTGCCACCATGTATGAAAAACATGTATGAATAAAATATATTGCACCTCAAAAGTAATCCATTTGATTACAACTTCTCAAGTAAACATAAATAAACCCAATAATAAACATTACATAATCATATGGTTCAACACCTCATATGACATTATGCATTGGATAAATATCCAATCATGTATTTGATTTTATTTGAACAAACTCATCAAATTATGCAACTGCTAGACATAGAAACATATTCAGTTTTCATTTTTAAATTTACCGACCACACAATGAAGCTGTTGAAAATGTGAAAATGTTAAAGAAAACATGCGTTGCCAAACTTAAAGAAACATTTTTTAGGTTGAAATAAATGTGAAAGAAAGTGATTTGAAGATAGAAACAAAAAAATCGAGTGGAGCAGGTGGACAGCACGTCAATACAACGGACAGCGCCGTGCGCATCACACATCTGCCGTCTGGTGAGTTGGAATACTTGCCAAGCAATAGTTACCGCTACCATGCTCGTACTTATACAAGCGAATTTGATGTCTAACATGGACAAACTGTGAACGTGGAGATGCCTTGTGACACTGACTAAGACTTAATGTTTCATATTCGAGATCATTATCACAGCCAGAATGGTTATCATGGGATTTACAAAACTACACCATTACTCCTAAAGTTGTCAAGTCAGTCTGATCTGTACCTTCAATCTCCTGAGCCCAATCTATACCTTCAGTCCAGCCAAAAAAATATGCGTCAATGCATGGAAATACATAATAAAGATAAGAGGAAAAGGATTGTTACATTAGTTCTGCAAGATAATAGTTTACGGGTACGATTTGTATATATTCTAAACAGAATTTATAAAAAGAAAGTTGACGTTAAACTGGTAGTTTTTTGGAATTTAAAATTAATGGATCTGCTTTATTATAATTTGAAAAACCTCTTATTTTCTATATTGAAAGAGACTTGTAAATATAGCTCAGTTAAAAAAATAGAAATAGTATTAAATCGCCAGCATTTAAAAACTATGTTGCACAACATCAAATTGATCAGGGATTTGTAAATTAGTTAGATACATATTTGTACCAAGTTCAGTAATGTTATTTTTAAACAGTTTGAGATACTAAGGTGTTTGTAAAAAAATACATACAGACTCTCAGAAAAAATCAAACAAGATAGGGCACAATAATATGCTGTAATCAGTACATTGCATTATTAGCACATTTTAAAATGGCATTTAAATAACAGGTCAAGTTTTGGACAGTCAAAGCTGTAGCTCCTTATAAGAATATTGTTTGCACTACTCGAATTGGGAACTTTTTCGGGTTTGTTAGCTATGTATTCCATCTTTTTCAATTAAACTTATAAAAAGTTTTTTTTTTATGTTCACAGGAATCGCAGTTGAATGTCAGACAGATCGGTCACAACATAAAAACCGGGAAACCGCGCTCAAGAAGCTGAAGGCCAAGTTGTACGAGCGAGAGCTGAACAAGGTCGACTCGTTACAACGCAGCCAAAAGAAGTCTCAGGTAATGTATCATAAGTTTACAGTTTTATTTTATTGGTAGCAATATTAAAAATATGGAATTATGATTAGGTATATAACGATTTGGGAAATAACTTCAACAGTGGATCATGGTTAAAAAGTCCATTAGTATTTAAATGTAAATTTTATTAAATATTTCTGTGTTTATTTTTTGTACAATTCTTTGTTAGAGCATTTTCCCCATAGAGTACAAGTTGTTTTTGGATAACTAAGTGTCTTCAGTACTTTTATTTTTCATCGCGTTTGATCACATCTTCGTAAACACTATCAAAAACAAAAAGGGGAAAATATTTTTTTTTTTAAATGAGTACCGGTATCATAATACGTGTTAGAAATATGATTTCGGAAAGGAAAATATTCTCAGTAGTTGATCGATTTTTCCAAACTAAGATTAGATTACCATAGTGGATGACTACTGATGCTTAACAGTAAAGTTTGAGAGACCTTCAGTTTATTGTGAGGTCACACTAGAGCTTTTGACATGATTTGACGACTAATCATACAGCCGTGACAAACGACTTAATGTGCCTTCCGAGCACAGTGCCAGCCTGAGTTTCAAAAGTCACATGGATTTCACCGGGAATTGAACCCAGGTTTTTAGAAAGGTAGGACTTCTCAGCTATTCATGCTTAGTAGTTCAGCATTCTGGGGGTAGTTCCAACAGAATAGAATAGAATAGAATATTTTATTCAGCCAAGCAATAATACATCCTAATACATTGGCACGTCAAAAAGAAAGAACTGGATCGGTTTTAAATTTCAAAGTCCAAAGCAGTCCATTTTCTTAGTAGGTACTCTTCCAAGGTGAAAAAGGCCTTTCTCTGAAGGAACCCTTCAAGTTTTAACTTGAAAATCTTGTCACTAAGTTGTCTTGAGGGCTTGAGGAGTCTTGTTGTACATTTTGGATGCCATAATCAATGGACACTTTGTTGATTTACTTAAACCTAACCTGAGGCAAGTTTACGTTATGGCTAAACCTGGTATGGCTATGGATAGCTTCTCGGTAGTGAAATTGGTCCTGATTCGACCGCTAAAACATTATGGACTGCAATATATACAATGAATACAGAGTAAAGATTTTAAGATTGATAAAAATATCCCTGCAGTGCTCGAATTTTTAAACACCAGAAATGATTCTAATTGATTTTTTTGGAGCAGGAATAAATCATGTGAGTGTGAAGAGCTACCCCAAGCAATCAAGCCATAAGCCAGGTGGGACTGAAACAGCCTAAAGTATGTCTGCCGGGCTCCCTCCACATCGACTACCCCACTTAAGCGCTTTAGAGCAAATATACTACTGCTAAGTTTTCTTTTTTAAACCAACAGCATGAATTTAAGGAACACTCGAAAGTCAAACCTAAAAATTTAGGAGACTAAACATCAGTCCCAATAGGATCCCTGAGACTAAAAACATTGTGGAACGAGTTGATATAGTAAAACTGTTGATTGTCTAGTATGCAATATAATTTAATCAGTGTAGCATTGTGAGTAAAGTGCTGAAACAAAGTAGAATTTCTCATAGCAAATAAACTAAAATATCTACATTTTTACAGGTTGGTACTAGTGGTCGATCAGAGAAAATCAGAACATACAATTTCAGAGATGATCGAATCTCTGACCACAGATTGTCAGTCAACTTGCACAACTTAAAAGATTTCCTCCAAGGCAGGGAACAATTTGAGAAGCTTCTCGAGCAGTTGAAAAGGTGGAACCAAGAGTCTCAGATTAAAAAGTTCATCGATAGTTTACCAGGCTAGTTTTGTAATAATTAGCATTAGTAAAATAATTAAAAAATTTGAAAAATGTTTAAATGATTTTCTTTACCCTTATTGAAAATTAAGCTTTAGCTCTTTGAGCCCGAAGCTTGTGAATGGAGATGGTGTTTTTTTGTTGATTTTTGAAATATATTGAACGTTTTAACATATTAAATAATTTTTTTGAACGTGCTTCCAGTGAAGATACACACAGTTAAGGTAGGGGTAAAAAGCATCAAAACACCTGATCAGTTGTGCAGGTCAGAAATAATTCACTCACCCCCATCAGCTTGGACCCGAGTGTTCCACCATTTCCTTAAGGTTCACCCTCCCCTTCAACTCTGCCACAGCCAAGTGAACTCTCCCTGAGTATAGCCTAATAACGTCAGACTGAGACGGGATTCAAACCCTCAATCCAAGTGCTACCCCCTGGCCAGGATAGCGCCTTAGACTGCTCAGACAATGATCAAACATGCAGCTGACTACTGTCAGGCGCAGATACAAGGGGGGGTCATGGGGGTCAAGACCCCCCAAAAGCCTCAGACCTTCACATATTTTACCCAAACATTTGATCCAAAATATGTTTCATATAAAAGTTGTATTTGAAAAGTAAATTTTTTCTCCTTGAGTTCCATATTCATTAACGATTCAAATGATTTAATCTTAAACACACTAATTTTAAAATATGGTGTTTAGGAAAACCTTTTTATTGCTTGATGTAAAACGGTTGTCATAAATTGCATATTACGTTATTTTATGGTGTGTTGTTAGTTGTTTTGCCGTAGGAACGGATGTTCCAGAGGGGGAAATGGCGCCACCATGTAGGCATCTCTTTTTTGGAGATTAATATTTGTATGATAGCACTAGATGTATTAAGCTCGTTGCTCGATACTATGATTTTCACTTACGACCTCATGACCTCCCCCTAAAATGATAGTCTGTATCCACCCCTGACTAGTGTTAAGGTACGCTTAGGACACAACCTTGCGGATGTCGCCTATTCATTGCAACCAGCATGCGTACATTCAAGGTAGGTTATGTGACTCTGCCTTGCATCACCTTGTGGGCAGGATAGAGAAGGCCATAGGCTGTAAGGAGGTCGCAGTGGGTGCTTTTCTTGACATCCTTTGACAACACTGCAACAGAGGCAGTTTTGCGTGCCGTTAGGGCGCAGGGCCAGGGTGAGGTGATCTGTAGGTGGATCGAGGCTCTTCTTCGAGGTAGGAGGGCTAAGCTTTCGCTTCACGGCGAGACGGTCGAGGTTAGGACGACCAGAGGCTGTCCTCAGGGGGGGAGTTTTGTCCGCCCTGTTGTGGAACTTGGTTGTCGATGATCTCATCTGGAGTCTCAATGACAGTGGCGTTTTTGCCCAAGGGTACGCTGATGACATCGCTATCCTGGTGATAGGTAAGTTCAATAACATGGTCACAGACCTCATGAATTCTGCATTGAGGGTGGTGGGCCGTTGGTGTGGAGAGGTTGGCCTCTCCGTCAACCCTTCAAAGGTGGTTCCCTTCACGAGGAGAAGGAACATTGCGGGGATCGGGCCGTTTAGGTTGCAGGGGTCCACCATTGTTCCTCAGGACCAGGTGAAGTATCTAGGGGTCATTCTGGACAGGACCCTTCAATGAGGGCCGCAGTTGCAAAGGGTCATTGATCGAGGCAAGTGGTCCCTATTTGCTTGCAAGCGGATGATAGGATCAACCTGGGGGCTCAAGCCCAAACTAATGCATTGGCTTTATGTTGCAGTAGTAAGACCGGCGATGACGTTCGGATCCATCGTTTGGTGGACGAAGCTGGAAGCTGGCGTGGCGATGCGGAGGCTTGCGGGCGTTCAAAGGCTCGCAGGCCTACTCGTCACTGGAGCTCTCAGTAGCAGCCCGGGTGCCACTTTGGAGTGTCTCCTTGATCTTTTGCCCATAGACATTCATATCAAGATGGTGGCTAGAATGGGTGCGTACCGTCTCCAGTGTGAGAATCTCTGGGTGTTGCCGGGCGAACCACTTGGCCACACAAAGATCATTCAGGTGGTTCAGAGTGAGGTCTTGGACATGCCCTCTGATCATCTTCCCATAACTTTTTCCTTCAGCAGGTCGTTCCGGGTGCACGGTACCAGCAGGGATGACTGGAGCGAAGGTGTTTGTCCGCTCCCTCCTGGTGACCGAGTATGGTTCACGGATGGTTCCAAGTCTAGGAGCGGGTCGGGTGCTGGCATCCACGGGGTGCAGGATGGTGTCAGTCTCGGGGTGCCAATGGGTTCTTTTCCTACTGTGTTCCAGACGGAGATTACCGCCATCATGGAGTGTGCGGGGGAGATTCTGAGGAGGGGACAGGAGGGCCTCTCATCAGCATCTTTTCTGATAGCCAGGCTGCTCTGAGGGCGCTGGACTCTTGTGAGTTCAGGTCTAGGGTTGTGTGGGATTGCTACAAAACAGTGTCTTGTGCTCATGGTCACTCTTTGTTGGGTGCCTGGTCACTCGGGGATTGTGGGTAATGAGGTGGCGGACAGGCTGGCTAACACGGCTGCCTCCCTGGCTCCAGCTTACACGCTGGACGAGTTGGTTACATTTCTGTCTACACATGTACACCACATTTCAGACCCAGATTGCAGACAGAGCTCATAACTGTATGATTGCTTATACAGTGATTAACAACAGTGTGTAGGTGACGGATTGAAAAGTTGATTATACAGGCTCCTGGCGCTCAAAAGGTTAAGACTGTTTTATTTGATATTTCTGAAAGAACCCTGGGGCAGGATTGGTAATTTAGGTGGGCAGGCATGCCTTGAATATAAATACTCCCGTAGCAGCAAACCTGCGTACTCAGCGAATTTCCAATACATATATATGTATCTTAATACCACATAAACCCACATACCAAGTTTCATCAATATACATTCATAAATAAACGATTTATGACATTTTAATTATTCTGCATAAGAATAACATGGCGGCTGAGTATGCAGGTTTGCCGAAGCAAGGAGTACCAAAAATGGGGTTTTATACAAATATAAATATAACTCAAGTAGGTAAAGCCACATGCCAAATTTTATTAATTTATGTTCATAATTAACGGAGATAACACGTTACTTATTCTCCCTAAGAATAACATGGGGCTGAGTACGCAGGTTTGCTGCTACGGGAACTATCGACCGAAAAATGTTTTTTAGTGAAAATATCAATAGAGCACAACGATATGAAGCAATATACCAAGTTTCATCAGGAAAAGTTCATAAATAAGCGAGATATACAATTTATCTTATTGTCCATAAGAATAACATTGGACAACGTACTGTGTTTAGCACTTTCAATATCTCTGTAACCATTTGACGTAGAGAAATGATCAAAACACCAAATTGTGCGTCTTTTTAAGCTGATTCCAATGGAAAAAAACTAAAATTTGAGTTTTTCAAAAATTATATGTAAAAAGCTCAAAACCCCCAAAATACCCCTTCGGATAGGTCGATCTGTTTGGTTTTCGAACTTAAAGTCATAAAAGCTGCTTTACACGTTTGTACCAAATTTCGTCAAAATCGGATGAATTTTACGAGCGTTATCATGCTCACGGACACACACATATATATACAGTTTCGAACGAATGGTGTTTTTGGCATCTGGGGACCTCAAAACGAAAAGTTATCATGGTCCCAGGCCTAGGTCTTCCCATGCCTGCTACAGTAATAGCTTCTTCCCTATAGGGGAAATTTGCTAAAATCAATTTCATAAACACAAAGTTAAAACCCACTTGGAACATGTAATATTTCATGGACACTACACCATTTTAATCATCAAGAGCCTTTTGCAAAAAGTTGAGCTTCATGTGATAAAATACCCCCGTCGCAGCAAACCTGCATACTCAGCTAATTTCCAATGCATAAAATATGTCTTAATACCACATAAAGCCGCATACCAAGTTTCATAAAAATATATTCACACATAAGCGATGTTAATTATTCTCCATAAGAATAACATTGGTAATGAGTACTTAGGTTTGCTGAAACAAGGAACGGAAACAATTGGTTTGTATGCAAATATAAATAGAATTTAACTAGGAGAAGCCACATACCAAGTTCCATCAATATTCAATCATAAATAAGCGCTTTATAACATTCTAGTTATTCTCCATAAGAATAACATGGGGGCTGAGAAAGCAGGTTTGCTGCAACAAGTAACAAAAAAATGGGTTTTTATATAATTATCAATATAACTCAACCAAGTGAAGCTACATACCAAGTTTTATTCATTTATGTTCATAATTAAGGGAGTCATTACAGTTTACTTATTCTACATAAGAATAACATGGGGGCTGAGTAAGCAGGTTTGCTGCTACGGGAATAATCAATAAAAAATAAATTTTTTGTGCAAATATCAATATACCAGTACTACGTGAAGCCACGTACCAAATTTCATCAACATACATTCATATAAATAATCGAGATATCAAATTTTATTTATTCTCCATAAGGATAACATTGGACAACGTACTGTGTTTGGCACTTTGAATATCTCGGCAACGGTTGGGCGTAGAATCACAATTTAAACACCAAAATGATTGTTTTTTGGAAATGAACAGATTGGTAAAAGCAAATGTGAAGTTTACATTAAAATAAACTGAGGAAAAGCCAAAAACATTTTTCCCATAAGATTAACATGGGAGATTTTATGAGTTTGTTTTTTGGATTTTCTCCGCAACCACTTAACCTAGGTTAATAATTCAAAATACTATATTACTTGTTTTTTTAAGCTCTATAACATGGTTGAAACCAACATTAAGTTTTTTAAAAATTTTTGGGTGAAAAATACAAAAAACTGGTTTTTGGAAAATTTAAAACCCCCATAAACCCCCCTTCCCATAGTCCGATTTTTCTGGTTTTCGAACTTAAAGTCATGAATGTCATTTTACACATTTGAGCCAAATTTCATCAAAATCGGACGTTTTTTACTCAAGTTATCGTGTTAACGGACACATATATATATATATATATATATATATATATATATATATATATATTTGAACGAATAGTGTTTTTGGCACCTGGGGACCTCAAAACAAAAAGTTATCATGGTCTCGGGCTTAAGTCTTACCATGAGACCTACGGTAATAGCTTCTTCCCTATAGGGGAAATTCGCTAAAAAGATGTCAGTGACCATGAGATGTGTCAAATTTGAGAATTTTAATTTTGTGCCAATGGAGAGAACTAAAAATTTAAGATATACATGCTATCCCTATCAATGCTCCATCACAGATTTTTGTAATGAAAGCTTAATAAAACACTCCATGAATTTATATCCTATTGCAATAATGTGTTTGCGCTAATCGTGACAGTTTAATCCGCAGTCGTATTTGTAAGTTTTGGTCACATGACATGTATAAAAGATACTCCCGTCGCAGCAAACCTACGTACTCAGCGAACTTCCAATGCATAATATATGTCTTAATCATCAATATATATATATATTATAAATGTAAGTGTGGTTTGTGGGTATGTTCCGGAAAAACTCCAAAACCAACCACCGCATCCCCGTGAAAGTTATATGGTAGGGTAGCCTTACATTCCCCATCTATGAAGAAGGTTTTATTTTTTAACTGCAAGGGTTGGGCTTGGAGAAAAATGAATAGCACCCGAGATCGCGCGCAACTATCTTTGTCTAACAAACGGAAGTCTCAATTAGTTATCTTTGTCTGCAACGGGAAATTGAAATTTTCAGTGATTTGAGGTTGCAAGAGAGGGTCAATCACAAAAATATTTTAAAATAAATCGTCAGAATGTTCTAGAATCTAAATATAGGATAATTTCAAGAAATTACATCCTAAACATCTGTTCTCTAAAGATCCATTTAAGAAAATTTGTTCTCAAAAATTTTATTTTAGCGAAAGACCCTCAAAATTCAATCTTAGAAAGTTCCATTCTAGAAAGTTCCATTCTCAACATTTTCATTCTAGAAAATTCCAATCCAGAAAGTTTCTTTCTAAAATGTTCTATTTAAAAAAAAAAATATTCTAAAAAGGTCTATTCTAGAAAGTTCTATTCTAAAAAGCTCTATTCTAAAAATTTTCATTCTAGAAAGTTCCATTTCAGAAAGTTCCTTTCTAGAATGTTCCATATTGAAAACTTTTGTTCTAGAAAGTTCTATTCACAACATTCTTATTCCAGGAAGTTCCTTTCTAGAATGTTCCATATTGAAAATTTTTATTCTAGAAAGTTCCATTCTAGAAATGAAATTTTAATTTCACTATTGTTCCCACTATGGATACTAACCCCCATGTCAACTGTCGAGTGACGGTTGACAGTTGTCAGGTGACAGCTGTCAAGTGACAGTTGTCAAGTAACAGTTGTCGAACAAGCTGTAAAGGGCCTTCCATATATCACGTAACGCTTTTCGGGGAGGGAGGGTGAGGGGTCCGCTTAGATGTTTCAATAGGAAATGTGGAGGAGGAGCGTTACGTAATATATGGAACGCCCCTTAATTGATTTTCTCTTTTGGAAAAATCAATTAGAAAAGTATAAATACTTTTATTAATTCAAAAATTATGTTCCATAATCCCATTATATCAAAAGTTTAGTTTAAAAATTTGTCAGAAACAGCTTTAATTTTGTAATATTTTGTTATGTTACAGTTGGACGTAAAGATACTAGATTCTTCTTAAAACTTCTTGAATATTCTGTAAACAATGCCGAAACGCAAATGAGGTGGAGATCTTGCCAGGGCTGAATCAAAAAGAAGAAAAGTGAAAGAACAACGAAAAAATGAAACAGATGAGAAACGAGAAAAGCGTTTAGCTTCAACACGGGAAAGCAAGAAAAAATGGAAGGAAAATTTGCCAGACAATCAAATAGAAAAAATTAAAGAAAAAAAACGAGTGAGAATTGCAGCAAAGAGACACAGAGAAACTTCCGAAGAAAGAAAAGCAAGAAATGAACAAAGTAAAATCACAATGCGCCAAGTTCGTAAAAACCAACGATCACAAGCACATGATCAAAATGTTAGTATACGCGAATTGCGAAGCAAAAGAATAAAGACTACAGTGGCAAATGAGGCTTTCCATTATGATCCTGTTAAAGAGTACAACCAACACAAACACGTCGTCATTGGCAAAATGGATCAGGCGTGTCAGTTCTGCAATGCTAAAAAGTTTGTAAAATAATCATCAGGAATATGTTGTATGAATGGAAAAATCCAATTACCACCATTGGAAGTTCCTCCACCAGAATTGATGCATTATATGACTGGCAAATCTCAGGAATCTAAACTTTTTCTACAGAACATAAGAGGATACAATGCCTGTTTCCAAATGACTTCATTTGGAGCTACATCTATAAGCAGTGAGGGAAATCAATTTAGTCCTGTATTTTCTATTAGAGGACAAGTATATCATAAAGTGGGATCATTGTTACCTTTGCCAAATGAATCTCATAAATTCTTGCAAGTGTATTTCATTGGTGACGAACAAACGGAAGTCGATCAACGTTGCACAAACATAAGTGGATTAAGGCGCAATATCATTGAAGATCTACAAAGAATTTTGCACAAATACAATCAATTGGTTCATTTATTCAAAACAGCACTGGAACAAATGATATGTGATGATTGTAAAATAGTGATTCGAGCCAACAAGAGACCAATTGGAGAACACAAACGTCGATGGAAGATGTGGCTAGCAGCTATGCTGGGGTTTCCTAATCCACAATAATGATGATGATGATGATGCATTAACATTGATCTTGTGTGTTTTTATGACATACATTTTCATTATTCTTTAAATTGTTCATCACATTAATATACTATTAATTCTGCTGAATTGAATGTTTTTATTTCCGGTAGCCGGTAGTTTTATTTGTACTAAGGTGATTGATACACCACGAAAGGCTTACTTCTCCTCATGCCCTGACGCAGTGGAATGTCATCATTGCTTTGTGGCTAAGCTCTATATGGAACATAACGTAACATAACTGCTACATAACGACAGCAGTCGCAACGGAAACCGCGTCGGAACTGGAATGACCTCTCTAAATGGGAGGGTTAGTGTGAGTGTAGTGGGTGGAAGGGGGTTTGGTTCCTTCTGTGTCGATGATTATGCTTCAAAAATAAGGAATGAGTTTAATTTATCTCAGTCTGTTCCAGTCAAGTTAGTTTGGGGCTCAATAACAGTATACAAACAAATTCATAAAGCTAAGAAAAAAATACAAACTAGTTCTCTTACGCTCTAAACTATTTTAACACAGATAAACAAGGAAATAGGATAAAACTGAATACAGGTGTCCAGATGAAAGGCACAACCAATATATTTTATTTATGAACATAAAAATGTACAGAATGTGTATGATACAAAGCAAATAATTTACAAAGCTTGTCGATCTTAGAAGAGGCAGTCTTAGGTGACAACAATATGTACAAGGGAAGAAACTCTTAAAATCAAAGAGATTTTGTAAATCTTCAACAAATCAGAGGTAAACAAACAACCGACAATAACTAAGGTAGAATAGAGTTGTAAAAACACATAACACAACAACACTGCCGCTTTCGATCACTGAAACAGTTCATATTCTTAAGCACCGAGTTAATAGTTGCGTAGTTTTTAAAAATATCTAAAGGAAACACTTTATTGGGAATGTGTTAGTGTATAAACTGTACAATTTGAGGTCAAAGGTGATTACAATAGAAATGTATTTTTTTAATTAGATTAGATTGTAAATTACAAATTCTTAGCACTTAACGATTCATAATTATTTCAGCATGCACACTTTCCTTCAGTTTAAAATCAGATAGTTGTTTGCTCGAAGGAAATACAATTTATCTCATGTTTATAGGCACACATTCAAGTAAAATGGTTTCACAAAGAAGTAACACTGGTAGACCCAGAAAATTAACATTCTTAAGGTAGAACACTCGTGAATAAAAAAAAATTTGTTGTTGATAGATGATGTGGTATTTACTGCATTTAGGAAGTATAACAAGAAGGATTAAAACCCATCAGGGAATACAAAATAAAATATTTGTTTGGTAATAAAAAATAAACTTTGGGATAAAAAATATGTCAATTGAAGTTTTTTTCATTATAGGAAGTTGATTTTCAAAGTAGTAATAACAATACGAAATAATGTTACTTATTTACACGATTTTCTTGAATCATATAACTAAACATTGGTGTCCTCCTGAAAACAAATATTTTCACACCTTACACTATTATTTCCAATATAATCATCTCACAACTATAGGATAATTTAGGTAAATGTATGGAGTAGTAATCTAATCACTTTCTCCATAATTATCAACGAAAAGCAAACATATTCAACAACATAACAAACATAACAACATTTTAATATATTATTTTGCTAGAATGTAATTTATTGCGACATACGTTTTTAAAACCTTGATAAATAAAAAATACAAACAAATAACGAACACAATAAACAATTATCATAACTGTATATATAAGCATTTGACAAACAAACAAACTATAGGCCTAATCGTCGACTATTGCAATGAATACAGCAGACACTCAAAGGTGCATTTGAGTTTTAAAACTGGGCTGTTAGAGTGTTTAACTGTCTTTATGTAGTTGCATTATAAGAGGGTTCATTAATATGTTCGCTGAGCAGGTTATAGACATCTTTGTAGTTTAATGGATTCACAAATTTATCATTCAAATTCAAACTGAAATTCACGAACGCAGCGAGCATTTCCCTGCACAATAATAAATATAAAACAAAATATTGGTTGTCATCTTAGTACAACATTTCAACTATAAACAATAAAAAATTAAGGAAATACATATTTTTGTGTCAGTTACTTTTTCACTAAGAAATATAATAAGATGAATTGTTCATAGAAAAAAAACTGAAAAATTAAGAGTTTACATGTAAAAGTGTGTAACGGAAGAACATTGTGGAAAAGTCACATCAAGATGATATTTTTGTTACCAGACTCTTAGATGTTTGCACTTTGCACCCCATTGCCAATGTACAGACAGCCAATGATAAAAATGACTTTTACCCCTTATCATTTCAAATTAGGAGTAAACATAAAAGACAGTAAATCTGCCACCCCTAACTAAACCTTAGACGATTTAAATGATTCGGATGTTGGAAAACATTAAATTTCATATCACAGTCATGTTTTTGAGATATAGGAATTCCATTGGTATTAACTTGATTTAATCAACAAAGATACTAGATAAAGAGCTATTAGGCACAGCCATTCCATAGAGGTGTTTGCTGTTAACATGCCACCTCGTCCGCAAAGCTTGATTTCTTCCTCCTGGAAAAATATTTACAAAATAATTAACAAGCATAGATTTTTAGTTAAGTTAGACAACATTTCATTGAATTTCATTTTTATTCAATTATTTGAAACACTACCATACAGAAGCCACATTACATAGCACTGAAGCTATGTAATGTGTAATATGTAATGTTTCACTGAAGCTATTAAAAAAATTGCTTCACAATAAGGCACCTCCCCTTATCCAATGGCTTTTCAGGGACATCGCTTACACCAATTACTTCGATTGGAGTTTTAACAGGGTTGGCATCAGTCATACGAAACTTTGATAGCAATTTCTCAACATAGACTCGTTGACTGAGAACTATGTTTGCAATATTTCATAGATTTTATGTATTTAAATTTACCATATATACAACCTAATTAATAAATAAACCCCACATAAATGTAAAATAGGCCTATCCAGGCAATAAGAAGGTTCATTAATTCATTCATGTAAACTGCCTCAAATTATTTGATTTTATTTATTTTTCAAAATTGATCTCACTCCAAATTCAATTTGATATAGTACAAGTGTTTAAAAACAAGTGACAGTGTTACAAGAACTTCAGCAACATATGGCTGTGACTGACATTATTGAGAACCATGCTGATACAATTTTAAAATTATCCCCAAAATATTATGGCCAAGTGATAATTTTTTTGTGGGCATCTACCCAAAATTAACATTTTCCCCATAAATAAGTGTAGTGGACCCAACAATCCACTCTTTTTTGTTAGACACGAAGAGTCACTGGCAAGATTTACCCCATTTGCAAGCCCAAGAAGAGATGCCAGTGATGAAAAATAATATTATGGTGAGACCACTCCAACTCACCTTGTAGACTACGGCAAGCATTATAATTGGTGTCTAATTTTCAAGCCTAATATAATTTCTAGCATTTTAAAAGACTTTAAAAACTAAAGCAAATTAACGTATCAACTTCAAGAATAATTCTCTGAACTTATATTTTTCTATTAATTAACTTTTCAGTAGACTAAAGTTTCAAGGCTTAGCCTACCTATTTCCTCAAGATTGGAAGAAGCCATTAACAGTGCATATTTTACAGTGCATTGCAGACTTTAGATTTCTGAGATCCAAATTGGCAAAATTTATGATGTATCAAAATTAATATTATAACTAAGCGTTCAGTCAAAATAAAGGATATTTTTACTAAGACAAGAACAGACAGTCATTCTCGCCGCACGAGTTCCCCCCCTGCAGATTTCATAAACACTGTGTAAACCCTGAGCATTCTATGTATCAAATAATAAATATCTTATAGTAAAGTTAATCCCCTATATTTGTATACAATAATTTGTGAATCCCTATTTTTTTTATCCTGAAATGTCAACCCAATTAACAAATCTAGTCATTGTATTGTAAATCGGTTTTTTTTTGTAGTATAGGCAGCCATTAATTATTGTTATAATCATGAGATGGAAGAATTAATTAGGCCAAGAACAGCTGTTAGGTTACCCATATAGCAAAACCTATAATCAAAATAAAATGCAGTAAAGTAGGAAAGTCAATGTAATAAGTTAAACAAACAAATATCTCCCTATCTATCTATTGTTTATACATATGTTCACATCCCTGTTCAGTAAAGGTGTGTTTTGCATGTTTCCGTTTTCTTATTGTTCTTTTTTGATGCCAAGGTAGCAGTCTGGATCGGAATCTTTGATCTTGAATTCGATTTCTAAGTCCCTTAGAAAATCCATTACATCCTTCAAGTTTGTCCCGGCGATAATAACAAACCCCATCATCGACATAACAAACTACTATTAATTTGCTTTCATTTTGATTTTGTACGTATAAACAGGGATCTGATTTACTCTGGTGTAATCCTTGCTTTTTAATGAAATCGTCGAGTCTCTTGTTCCAACACCTAGAGCTTTGTTTCAACCCATAGAGACTTCTGTTTAGTTTCCATACACGATCGGTACAGTCCTCAAAGCCTTTAGGTTGACTCACATACACCTCTTCTTTAAGGTTACCATATAGGAAGGCTGTTTTGACATCAAACTGCCGCATCTGAAGTTTTTCGTTAGCTGCAACACTTAGAACTGTGCGAACAGTTTCAAGCCTTGCAACAGGACTGAAAATTTCATCGTAGTCTCCTTCTGTCTGTGAGAATCCTTTGGCTACTAGTCTAGCCTTTAGACGGTCGAGTGTACCATCTGATCGCAGCTTTTCCTTTAGAACCCACTTCGTACCTATAATTTTCTTCCCCACTGGACGATCTACAACTTCAAAAACATTGTTTTCACGAAGAGCTTGCATTTCTTCCTTCATAGCATGACTCCAGTCAATGTTATCAGAGAGACTGCATACATAATGCTTCAAATACTCTGGAGCATTAATGTTTCGTCCAGATCGTGTAGTGACCGTTTCTTTTCTATTTTCACCATTTCCTGGTTCTTGGACATCATCTTCAAGATTATCACTGTTGTCTACGTCAGAGTCGTAATTTTCTCCCTCATTCTGTGTTTCAGGATTATCTGATTCAGATCCAGGATTTTCTCCCTCTGAATCATATTCCTGTGGAGATTGCAAAATCCAATGAACAGGATTTTCTTTGATACTTCCAACAGGTTTTTTCTTGGTTTCACTCAAAGCTCCCTTCTTGTCCTTTACAAAAACTACATCAGCTGAGGTTAATACGATTCGCCCGTTGTAAATACGATATCTATCTCGTTCGCCGCTATACCCAACCAAGATTACTTCCTCGGCCTTAGCAGACCACTTCTTCCTTTTTGCTTCAGGTACATGTACATAACACCTTTCACCAAAAGCTTGAAAGGATATGGACTTGTGCTAAGCCATAACTCTATTGGAGCTTTACCAGCAACAACTGATGGACCAGTACGATTTATGACGTGACAAGCAGTATTTATTGCCTCTGTCCACAGACTTTTAGGCAGATTCTTAGCATTAATCATAGTACGGGCACTTTCAACTAAAGTCTGCATTCACGCTCAATTCCCTCATTCTGTTCCTGTGTGTAGGGCATGACTGTTCTTTGTGTGATACCTCTCTTAATGAGAATATCTGTGATTCTGTGACTTACAAACTCAGATCCTCCGTCGCTCATAAACATTTTAACTATATTACCTGCAGTTGTGGCTTCAGCTAGTCTTCATGCATGCAGGCATCTCTGTTTTCTCTTTCAGGAAGAAAACACGTCTGAAATGGCTGTAGTCGTCCTTCGTTACAAGACAGTATTTGGATCCTCCAATTGATTTTACTTCCATAGGACCACATAAATCGGCAAGGATTATTTCTCCAGGAGATGTCGCTCTCACAACCCTCGGCTTGTAAGTCTTCCTGCGAGAGTAATTGGCTCCAGATTTCAAATGCTGATTTGCAAGTGGCTGTAATATCTACATTGGAATCATTCATATTACTAACAATGATCCCTTGAGCCAAGGCATCCGATTTCTTCCACTTTTTTACTTCTGTCTCATACCCTGATGGACATTTGACCTCGCCTCTTGTTGTATCGTAGACCTCATGATGTTTTAAAAGTAGTTAAGTTTGCCTCTTCCACCTAGGCCAGTTAGGTCCTTCTAACTTTTCTAAACTGACTTTTACATCCATTATTATACTGATACAATATCTTTACAGGTTACCTGGGCCCGTAACCAGATAGAGTTTGATATTTCTAGTAATAAATGTTCACCATTACAATGAAATTATTTAATTGCAAAAATAAAAAATGCTTAATATAAAAACTGACAAAACCAAACATTTAAGGAAGTGAGAATAAACAAATCACATATCAGCTGATTTGTAACATATTTCACAAATTAACTTTTCTTTGATAGATATACCTACATGCACATTTTCAGCTCGATTGGTTCAGTAGTTAAAACGGAACATACAGACAGGCAGACACCACCTTTCTTTAAAAATATCACCAGAGACACAAAAACTACCTGCCCAAGAAGCTAAGGCGTAGGCTTCACAAATGGTGGGTAAGGAGCAGTGTCCATGATTACCAAAGTAATTTGCAATATTGAAGTGTTAACTGTTTTACTGTTGGAACGTTGTATATGTAACTGACTCATACCAAATCAGCGAGGTGAAAAAAAACAAGGGAACTCTTCCACTTGCATAATTTTAAGTGAACACTTGACAGTAAGTGAATAAACGGTATCAGGAAACTGACACATACTTTCTCCCTTTTAGCCAAACTTTAATGAATAAATTACTTTTTATTTACTAAATGTAGAATACAAAGCAAGGTCGAATGTACAGAAATTCTTGTAAACAAGTTGTTTTAAAAAACATCCACCCAAATCCCTGCTTTGGAGGCACTACAGAATCCATTGCTACACTCGTGGTTTTAAGAGGGGAAATGCCCCCTATTCCCCCCCAGGGTTATTAAGGGGCAACTATTTTGAATTTCCTCTGTTGGTCAATGCTAACTTGACAAGCATATAAAGTTAGAATGAAATTGATCAGTAAATAAGAGAGAAATAGTAATTTTTTTATTTCCCATAAGAATAACATTGGGCAACGTACTGCGTTTACCGCAAAATGAAAATTTCAATTTTCTCCGAAACCAGCAATCGTAGAATAGTAATTCAAAATACTAGATTATTTAGTTTTTTGAGCTCTTTTTAATGGTGAATAGTAATATTTTTTAATATTTATGTTTTTTATGAAAAATCCAAAACCTGAATTTTTTATGTTTTAAGTCCTGTAATTTCTGAACCCGAATTTTTACAGGAATGCGGGTGGTGTCATTTTGTTGAAAAACTAAAGTTCTCCAAACGACTAAAGTTTAATCAAAATCGTTTGAGCCGTTTTTGAGAAATTTTGATTTTTCATGTTTTTTGGCGGTTTTTGGGGGGTAATTACCCTTAAAAATCAAAAATTCAAAAAAAAATAAAAAAACGCCTGGAGATATCGTGGATTAGTACCTACATACCAAATTTCATAAAAATCGGCCCATTGGTTAAGGCTCTAGCTCTGTACACATCCACACAGACACACACAGACACACACACACACACACACACACACACACACACACACACACACACACACACACACACACACATACACACACACACACAGACAGACATCACGTAAAAACCACTTTTTTGGGTTCAGGGAGCACCAAAACGAATATTTCCACTAACAACTCAAATTCGAAAATTTTGACGAAAACAATACTTTCTCCATATACTATGTATAGAGGGAGAAAGTAAATAAAGGAAGAGTTCACTCCCACTACAAGGGAACCCTATTCTAACACAAGACAATTCTTAAAACATGTAAATAAAGAAAAAGTAAAGACTTGTCTTTGAAGAGAACACTCTTAAATTTACAAGTCTGGGGTTTACCCACACTCGTCATTGTTCACTTGCATGTGAAATAACTGCTTTTATTTTAAATTTTAAATTAATGTAATTTAATTACCTTAGAACTTATTTTCCGTGAATTAAAAATATACAGATGTATAATAAAACAACATGCGTGGTCAAAACTAGATAACCAATTTTATTTATATTTAGGAAGTAAGGTATACGTATTTGTATATGAGTATTTTATATCAATATGAATATTATGTTAATATTTATCATATATTATAGTTTAATATATTTCAATAAGTACATATCACTGAATAGTCTCATAGTATGTAAATAAAATTTAAAAAAAACTTCAACACAGGCCTTGCCTTGGAGAATATATTTTTTATTTTCTCGATCATTTTTAAATTAGGAAATTAGTAGTATTGATAAGGTCAGAACTGGTGTTTAGTTTTTGGTTAGGTAGTTAACTGGTGTGTTAGGAATGAATTTTGAATTTGTTATAAAAACACTACTTGATGTTGTAATTCATTGTAATTGTTTTGGGAAAATAAAGTTTATTCTTATTCTTAATTTTGTCAGGTAACAAGTAAATGTAACAAGTAACTAATTATAAAAAATTTAAAATATTGCACTTTCCACATTTTTTATGAACACATCTCTTAAGTTTAATCTGGTTTTTAAAATCATTTTAAAATTGCTCTGATGCTCTGTACCTATTTCGCATTCTGATTTGTTCGTAACATGGTTATACAATGACTGCTAAATTATACTGTAGAATATATTTACCAAATAGAGCGTATTTGATACAGTATTATTATGTCTTATTCTTATTAAAGTATACAATATACAAAGGCAAAGAAACTATAAAAAAAATTGAAGCGTGTCATTCTTATTTATAAGGTATTCAAGAAAATATTTGATCCTATTAAATTAAAATTAATATAATTTTAAATTGTTGTTTTCTTGTCTGGAATTATACGTTTTTTTTTTTTAAACAACTACACAATGAATAATTAAATAAAACTTCAATCACTAAAAGATTTCCAACTTGACGTTTACCAAGTGTTCTCTTTCGTATGAGTGATCACTTTAGAGGGAACCCTCCGTACCACAAGACAACTCTCGTAAGACAACTCTTGGGTTTATTCACGTGCCTGCCTAGAGAAGACTAGACTTTGTTAGTGAACACTCTCGAGTCATCATTTGTTTTTATTCACCTCACTCAATGCTTGTACTAGTTTTTAAGGTTGTTGAGGAACCTAACCTATAGGTATTGATAACCTAACCTATATGAACCTATAAATGGCAAAGCCCTCACTCATCACGAATTCTCCTACTTCAGATTTACCTAGAGAGTTGAAATTTTGTACACTAATTCTTTACGCATAAAATTGGAAAACTAAATGGTTTTCATCTTGATCTGACCTTAGGGCTCCATCAGAGACCTTGACAAAGCTTCCATGTATTCCTTATGGACATTCATTTTTGTTTGAGCTGATGAAAATACAAACCGCTGATCTTGATCCATAGTAGTTCCACGGGCCAACCACAGAATGCAGCACATACCACTGTCATAGTTTTATAAATCATTTGTGGGGCGAAGCCTGCGGGTAACATAGTTATATATAATAGTACATAATAATATATAATTTAACCGAATCAAACAGCCGATACCTTCTCGTGTTCCTTGATGCAAGACGGGGGCCGCCGCCGGTCCATGTTGTGTTTGAACTTGATCTTCTGGCAGTTGAGCGCGGTGCCGTTGTAGTTGACCTCGCTGGGAATCACGTTCATCGAGAAGGCGGACATGGGTGGCGCGCGACAGTTGGTGTTGACCACCACCAGGATCAGGTCGCTGGATGGAATACTCTGTACCACAAACGGCCTGGAGAAGACGACAGGGGCGATTAACACAAAAGAAAATAATTTTTAAAACTCAGAATGCTTGTTATACCCACTAACCCTTCCCAAGCGGATGACATTTATATACGCTAAACACAGTGTTCATTTGTGAGCATTGGACGTATATATATGCAACTCAATTTGAAACTTTTAAGCGTATGACGAATATATACACAAAACATGTAAATTAAATTTAGGTATTTTAAAGTTGTTTTCGTGTTATTTATGGATTATTTTATCCATTATTAGTCTACTTTTAAGTTTATTTTAGTGGTACCATTGACTATACACTTGCAGTAGACGGCAAACCAAATGGGCGGTTCTCCGACAGCACTGGAGAGAAATCACCACCATCGCACACAATAGTGGACGTAACTCTGGCTCACGCCACTTGGTAGGCTCAGCTCAGCCGTGGCGAGACAGCACTGGAGAGAAATCACCACCATCGCACACAATAGTGGACGTAACTCTGGCTCACGCCACTTGGTAGGCTCAGCTCAGCCGTGGCGAGTTTTTCCAATCTCATTTCGCTAATAAAATAACTGCCTCGCTTTCCTCGCAACTCGGAAGTTTAAATATATGTTTCAACAATGTTTAAATAAAGGTGTTATTTATTTATTAATTTTATTTAACAAAGGCTGTAAGGCTGTAATAACAAAGGTTGTGTGAAATAAAAATAAAATAGTAATAAGTGTTTAAAACTTGTAATAAAATTGTTGTCGTCGTCGTATCTGTGTTTCACCAGTGTCAATCCAGAGTGCCCAGTCTGTTCGTCTGCCTCTGCAACTTCAAGTAGTTTGCGTAATGTCTACTAGGAGGAAGCACATGCGATAAACCCTGTTGCCGACCGCACCTACTAGATTGTGCTGCTTTCTTCGTTAATGGATCCTAGCATTGTGTTTACGGTCTACTACAGGTGAATAGTTAATGGTGGTGGTGGATAGAGAAAAATGAAAATTGAAAAATAATTGAATTTGACTTGAATTGTTTATGTTTTTACGGAGGACCTTTTGCGGAATGAAATATGACAAAGAAGGTGATACAATGATATTACTTTTATTTGATTTACATCCAAGAATCAGTTCTGCTTTGACTCAACATCTTCTTTAACACGTTGACTGCGGGCAACCCATTGGCGGGCGTTCGCAAAGTGCGGCGCAACCCCGCCCCGCCAGCGAATCAGCGAACGCATTTGGCAGTCAAATATTTCGGTCTGACAAATCGGTAAAAAGCGGCGGTGATGGTGCTGCGTTACCCCGAGAGTGGACGTAGTTCACTGAAACACCCACAGATAGCAGCACTGCCTGGATCCGTAGCCAGTCCCTTTGTATTTTCACTCGGAGGGAGAAAATCCTCCGATCTGGGACAAAATGTGGTGCCAGACGGGATTTTACGGGAAAATACCGCATTTACGAACACCGCAAAAATGAAATAAAACTACCTCGCCACACGCGCGATAACAGCCGTCTATACCGCACAAGTGCTAGAGGCACATTGACGCATCTAAGCAACAATGGAATGGCGTCCACGTTCGTGGACGCGCGCACCTGGCGCCCCCTCCCAGCGTCCACGATCGTGGACGCCCGCATTCAACGTGTTAAGACACTGTCTTCTTTCACTAATTGTTCTGTTTTTCTATACACTTCAAGTTAACTTTTTCTAAATAACAGTTTGTATGTTATACAATATAATAAAAATAAATGTCCATATTAATGACAGATTGCGGGATGAAATATGCGGTTGAATTAAGGTAATGAAAAGGACAACTACTGTTGTATGAAAACTCAATAGGGAAATGTAATTGTGAGAATGTTTTATGTTGGTTTGAAAACAATGGTTAAAAATAAACAAAAGTCAGCTGACTGAAACATAGCAGATGATTTGAACAATAACTAAAAAGGTATGAAGGGAATAAATACATATTATTTTATTGAAAGCTGTTTTAGTGTGATGTTACCAACTCTCTGAATGAAATAAGAAAAAAATATCTAAAATATATTATAAAAAGTTCATAAATCTTCACCAGGTGGTATATTTTACATTCAGTGAGTTGGCAACACCATTCTCGCAACAGCTGTCATAGACTTGCTGGCTGATGCAATCCTTTGTTATTGTCTCGTGCGCAGACAGTTTGTTTACGTGCTGTTGTGTGAAGCACAAGCTAATGATGTTTTGCACAGTGTTTTCTAGGCGTTAGACTGTGTCGTGTAATTTTTTTAAATGACGTTTAGAGTGAATGATTGACTAACACTAAATTTGGTCATAAAACTTCTAAAAAATTATTTGTACCGTATCAAGAAAGTGAAAATAATTTTCTTTAATTATCATATGGAAGTGGAAATACCCCCGTCGCAGCAAACCTGCGTACTCAGCGAATTTCCAATGCATATATATATATATATATATATATATATATATGACTCACTACTACATAGAGCTATTTACCTAGTTTCACAAAAATACATCCATAAATAAGTGATATATAGTATTTTATTTATTCTCCATAAGAATAACATTAGGGTTGAGGACGAAGGTTTGCTGCAACGAGGAAGATAAGTAATGTGTTTTTTTTCAATTATCAATACAACTGAACCAGTTGAAGCTACATAAGTTATCTTAATGTAGGTTCATAATTAAGGGAGATATACAACTTTCCTTATTCTCCAACTTTCCTTATTCTCCATATGAATAACATGGGGGCCGAGTATGCAGGTTGCAACATTTCATAGATTTGATATATTTAAGTTTACCATATAATAAATAAACCCCACATTAATGTATAATAGGCCTATCTAGGTAATAAGAAGGCTCACTAATTCATTCATGTAAACTACTTCAAATTATTTAATTTTATTTATTTTTTTTCAAAATTGATCTCATTCCAAATTTAATTTGATATAGTACAAGTGTTTAAAACAAGTGACAGTGTCTACAAGAACTTCAGGAACATATGGCAGTGACTAACATTATTGAGAACCATGTGGTACAATTTAAAAAAGAATTGAGTTTCCAAAAGTATAATGGCCAAGTGTTAGCTTTTTTGTGGGTATCTACCCAAAATTAACATTTTTCCCTATAAAAAGTGTAGTGGAATACACCATCCACTCTTTTATTATGTAAGAAGAGTCACTGGCAAAGTTTTATCCCATTTTGCAAGGCCAAGAAGAAATGCCAGTGATGAACAATATAAAACTATGGTGAGACCCTTCCAACTTACCTTGTAGATTGCAGCAACATATAATTGATGTCCAATTTTCAAGTCTAACATCATTTCTAGCCTTTTTGGAATACTTTAAAGTAAACTAAACACATCAACCTCAAGATTAATTCTCTGGACTTATACTTTTTATTAATTAATTTTTCAACAGACTAAAGTTTCAAGGCTTAGCCTATTTATTTCCTCAAGACTGAAAGAAGCCAATAACAGTGTATTACAAACTTTTGATTTCTGAGATCCTCATTGGCAAAACTTACAATGTGTCAAAATTCATATCATAACTAAACATTCAATTAAAATAAAAGATATTTTACTAAGACAAGAACAGACAGTCATTCTTGCCGCACGAGTTCCCCCCCTGCAGATCCTATAAACATTGTGTAAACCCTGAGCACTTTATGTATCAAATGATAATTGTCTTATAATAAAGTTAATCCTCTATATTTATGAGCCATAATTTGTGAATCCCTATTTTGTAACCTGAAATGTCAACTTCATTAATAAATCCATTCATTGTATTGTAAACCAGTTTTATTATTTGTAGTATAAACAGCTATTAATTATTGTCATGATCACGGAATGGAAGAATTAATTAAGCCAAGAACAGCTGTTAGGTTATCTATATAGCGAAACCTGGAACTGAAATAAAATACAGTAAAATAGGAAAGTCAAAGTAAAAAAGGTAAACAAATAAATATCTCTCTATCTATCTATTGTTTATACATATGTTCACACTTATATTAAGCAAACAAGGTGTTGTGTTTTGCAATTGGCGCTTCCAACGTAAGGCTTGAATGAGTGTCTGTTCTTAAATTTGAAGCAGTTAATTTAAGTAGGCATATTTGTTTAGAATAAGGAAAAATCAAGTAGGCTATTAAGAATTATTGTAAAGATAAGATTTATTCCCATACTCCATTTCCCCCCACTACAATTGACAGACTTTATAGTGAAGTAAGATTATGCCCAAACAATATAACTTAAGACCTAATATCAACCCACCCCGTCGTTTAATCGAGTCACCAACAACAACAACTATGAGTTCCCCAAGTAACGAATCTACGGAATCACAGACGTCCGAAACACTTACTGCTTCTGACATTACGACATTACACGAAGAACACACTACTACAGTAAACATTCCCACGCAATTTAACTTCAACGACGACACAAACACACCATTCCTTGGTTTCGACTTGAGTAATGACGCAGACGACGTAAACAGTACAGACGCTTTACACGATAGTCATGCCACGAACGCCATGACACCTGGCACAACCGGTGAAACCCCCACTCCCGCGGTTTCCATGACGACCACCGTTTCCCTGGCAACCACCCCTCCCCACCTCTCTATGTCATCACTACAGTCCCAGAATATACCGATTGCGACTACACTAAACCCACAAAGCCCGCAGTCGACAACTAATATAAATCCCGCTGACATGTTGTCCCAAATCAGTATTATGTTTCAACAATTAGACATTAAACTAAACACAGTCCAAACCAAAATAGACACTAAACTAAACGCCGTTGACGATAAACTAAACGCCGCTGATGCTAAACTTGACACGAAATTTAATGCTGTTCATGCTGAATTACATAATCTAGGCCGCGCTCAAGTTAAATTTCAAGACGAAATAAACCAAATCCGACAAAGACAGAGTGAACAATCCATTAGAATCGAAGAAATTGAAACCAAATTATCCGCTGAGATCACCAAACAAACGTCTGATTTAAAAGAACATTTCGAAATCGAATTTGAACGACAAAGAAACGAGACTAACAATCGAATCTATTCTACTAACAATCAAATCCGTACCGAACTAATCACTAAAATGAACGAAGACGTAGGTGACGTAAACAATCAGATCAGAGAACTTAAAGATGAAACATTACAACGAATAGACGACACCATTGACCGTCACACCAAAACCACTCAAGACGTGTTTTTACCACTAATTCAACAAAATCAAATCAAAATCGAGCAGACCAAAAACGAATTTAGCCAACTAAACGAAATTGTAAACACGGAAATTAAACTCCTGAAAAACGAAATCGTACAGAAGTCAACTATCGTCCCTTCAACCATAAATGTTGTTTGCGGAAACAATGGCAATGCTATCGACCAAACCATACCCAAATTTTATGGACGCGCATACAATCCTCAAGAATACTTGATTAAATTAAAAAAATACTACGAACGGAATAGTCACAGAAACAATTGTACTGATCTGAGAGAAAATCTGATTGACACAATCGAAGCCAGCTTCGAAGGTCATGCGTCGCGTTGGTTCTCTTTGATAAAAGACGATATCAAAGATTGGAATGAATTTGAAAATGCATTTTTGGCTAAGTTTTGGAATCGTTCAGTTCAAAGAGGAATACGACAAAAATTGGAGGTAGAAAAATTCCGGACGAATGGTAAACTGTCACGCTCCGAATACTTTATAGAACGTGTCATCACACTGAGATCTTTAACACCACCATTAAGCGACGATGAAATTGTATCCTGTCTCGCTGAACACTTCAGTGAAATAGTACAAGACGCAAGAAGAGTCCAAAACGCTAATACTATTCATGAATTCGAGTCACTACTACAAAGAGAGGACCTAAAGGACGCACAGAAGAGAGACAAACACAACTATTCAACACATAACAACCGACCGACTTCACCCCAAAATCAACGTCAACCGAATTACCAAAACAATCAGAACGACAAGAGACCAAATAACAACAACAACTTCCAATACAACAACGGACATCAACATGGTAACCAGTACCGAAACCACAACATAAACCCACACTCCTACCAACCTAGAGATAACCGTACACAGTATCACCCTTACAACAACGGTTACAGAAACAACAACAACTACAACAACAACAACAGTCACTACTATCGACCTCAACAACATGACAGGAATCCCCCGAACAACAACAACATACACAACTACCATTTCCCATCCCCACGACCAGGAACATCAAGTAATGAGAGAAAATATCCGTCACGTGAGCAGCATAATGTCTGTACGACAATCCTAGAGAGGACTGACCCCAACCAAAAACCCCCATCACCCAACCCCACTGATACAGCGCTACCTTTAAACGGGTAAGCACTGAAGTAATCGAAGGCTGTCTTACGGATTTGTCACTCCCCTCCCGTTTGATGATGTCTTCAGTGCCCACACAACATATCGGACATAACAGGCCTAATAATACTAATGATACTAATATTATATATAATCCCATAAATAACGAGTATACTGTAAGTACGATCTGCTGCGACAGAGAATTTTTAATGAGAGAAGAATCTGATGTAAATAATAAATCCACTGATAAACAAAATTTTAACTGTCCAGAACTTAAAGTAAAAATTAACGATATATATGTAAATGCGTTAATTGATACCGGCTCTAACATCACGTGCATGTCAGAAAAATGGTTTGAAGAGAATAAACATAAGTTTAATAAATTTGAAGAACTGCCCGTAACCAATACATTCATTAAGACTGCAACAGGTGAACGATCGAAACGTATAGCGAAAATAATATTATTACCCATACAGATAGAGAAGCAACAAACTAATGTACAAGTTTTATTGGTTCCCAACCTAGTTAGACCATTCATTATAGGGATTGATTTGTTAAGTTACTGGGAGATGGAAATAAACTTTGAACATGAAACGATTATGTTGAAAATAAACAATAATGTTATCAATTTGAAGTTTGGAGAAGCGTATATTGAAGGTATATCATGTTACATCGTAAGAGATGAAAGCCACAGGCAAAATAACATTAACAATAATACTCATATAAATAATCATACTAATCAGTCTAATTATGATACCAATAATCCCACAACTTGTAGTATCTCTTATAATATCGTTCAACAATCACTAAATAACAATGAATTATTAAACCATCAACAACAGAAGCAGTTAACCGATTTGTTAAAGTTACCAGAATGTATTCTCTGATGGTCCCGGAACACATAACAACATAAATTCAGACCATACTACATTAACGCATTGAAAAAGTACATTAGCAGACCTGTGAACACCTGAATACATCATCATCGTGAACCCCACCAATTCCCTTCCCTTTGTTATATTGTAAATAGTCATGTTAGCATATAATATTCATTATGATGTCATTTCAAAGTGTTATGTAATTTCCCCTATCAAGTGTTTTCCCCATTCAATGTATGTGTTTTCCCACTGTGTTTATATAACCCTTTACAAGTGTCTCCCTATTGCATGTGTATCCCTCCCCTTCTTTCCTCCCCAAGACTCCCAAGTGACAAACCCGTTAGGATATGGACCAGAATAACAGTTTCCTTCCCCCCCTTGAATAAACAATTATTATAATATTTCTTCCAGTGAGTTAGTTTAAAAAAAAAAAAAAAAAAAAAAAAAAAATGTATTAATGTTAAGGAATAATAATGTCAAGTGGATATTCTCCCTACCAACCCCACTATGGACAGAGAAACCCATGAACATTTTACCCTTTTTGTAACTTATGTCATGATATTCCATATTTGTGTTTAATGTTTAATTGATGTTATTTAATCCCAACTGTCATTCATCCAACGTTATAATTTTGTTATGTGTTAACCTTCATGTATTTTCAATGTTATCCAATTGTTATGTGTGTTCATGTTATCATAAATATTCATATTATGTGTACCATCAAATCCATTCATGTTGTTTCGAAATCTCAGCTTCATTTCATTCACTTCGACTTCTGCGGGGATCATTGCAACATTTCATAGATTTGATATATTTAAGTTTACCATATAATAAATAAACCCCACATTAATGTATAATAGGCCTATCTAGGTAATAAGAAGGCTCACTAATTCATTCATGTAAACTACTTCAAATTATTTAATTTTATTTATTTTTTTTCAAAATTGATCTCATTCCAAATTTAATTTGATATAGTACAAGTGTTTAAAACAAGTGACAGTGTCTACAAGAACTTCAGGAACATATGGCAGTGACTAACATTATTGAGAACCATGTGGTACAATTTAAAAAAGAATTGAGTTTCCAAAAGTATAATGGCCAAGTGTTAGCTTTTTTGTGGGTATCTACCCAAAATTAACATTTTTCCCTATAAAAAGTGTAGTGGAATACACCATCCACTCTTTTATTATGTAAGAAGAGTCACTGGCAAAGTTTTATCCCATTTTGCAAGGCCAAGAAGAAATGCCAGTGATGAACAATATAAAACTATGGTGAGACCCTTCCAACTTACCTTGTAGATTGCAGCAACATATAATTGATGTCCAATTTTCAAGTCTAACATCATTTCTAGCCTTTTTGGAATACTTTAAAGTAAACTAAACACATCAACCTCAAGATTAATTCTCTGGACTTATACTTTTTATTAATTAATTTTTCAACAGACTAAAGTTTCAAGGCTTAGCCTATTTATTTCCTCAAGACTGAAAGAAGCCAATAACAGTGTATTACAAACTTTTGATTTCTGAGATCCTCATTGGCAAAACTTACAATGTGTCAAAATTCATATCATAACTAAACATTCAATTAAAATAAAAGATATTTTACTAAGACAAGAACAGACAGTCATTCTTGCCGCACGAGTTCCCCCCCTGCAGATCCTATAAACATTGTGTAAACCCTGAGCACTTTATGTATCAAATGATAATTGTCTTATAATAAAGTTAATCCTCTATATTTATGAGCCATAATTTGTGAATCCCTATTTTGTAACCTGAAATGTCAACTTCATTAATAAATCCATTCATTGTATTGTAAACCAGTTTTATTATTTGTAGTATAAACAGCTATTAATTATTGTCATGATCACGGAATGGAAGAATTAATTAAGCCAAGAACAGCTGTTAGGTTATCTATATAGCGAAACCTGGAACTGAAATAAAATACAGTAAAATAGGAAAGTCAAAGTAAAAAAGGTAAACAAATAAATATCTCTCTATCTATCTATTGTTTATACATATGTTCACACTTATATTAAGCAAACAAGGTGTTGTGTTTTGCAAGGTTTGCTGCTACGGGGACTATAAAAAAAACTTGTTTTTTGTGCTAATATAAATATACCACAACTAGTTGAAGCCACATACCAAGTTTCATCAATATACATTCATAAATAATCGAGATATAGAATTTTATTTATTCTCCATAAGGATAGCATTGGACAACGTACTATGTGTTTAGCACTTTGAATATCTCTGCAACGGTTGGACGTAGAACAACGATTAAAACACCAAAATGTTTGTTTTGTTGAGCTAAACACATTAATAAACAGAAATGTGAAGTTTTTAGTAAAACTATCTGAGAAAAATCTAAAAACCTTTTTCCCATAAGATTAACATGGAACACGTTTTTTTTGGATTTTCTCCGCAACCACTTAACCTAGGTTAATGATTCAAAATACTAAATTATTTGTTTTTTAAGATCTATAAAATGGCTATAACCAAAATTGAGTGTTTATAACATTTTGGGGTCAAATTTGCAAAAACCAGATTTTTGGAAAATTGTAAACCCCTATAAAATCCCCTTCCCATAGTGCGATCGATCTGGTTTTCGAACTTAAAGTCATAAATGCTACTCTGCACATTTGTGCCAAATTTCATCAAAATCGGTTCTTTCTTTCAAAAGTTATCGCGGTAACGGACACATATATATATATATATATATATAAATTTGAACGAATAGTGTTTTTGGCATCTGGGGACCTCAAAACGAAAAGTTATCATGGTCTCGGGCTTAAGTCTTACCATGCCACCTACGGTAATAGCTTCTTCCCTATAGAAGAAATTCACTAAAAACAAAATATTTCAAAATCCATTTTTCTGACCCCAACCAAAAGATATGTAGCGTACTGAGTAAAGCTTCGCCTCGCGGTCGTCGCTTGGAAAGGGTTAAGGTAATATTATTCTATTCACGAAAACCTGCAATGGACTCTGATTTTTGCTGCACTCTAATAGCAAAATTGGTAACTAATCTCTGCGGTACACTACAGTTATTTGTAGAGACGCAGACTGACTATTAACCTATTCAATGCCTCTAGTCTATCGGTTGTGGTAGCTGTGTGGGCTAAACACGTAGACACATCTTGGTCAGGTGTTCTTACGAAGTTTTCGGGTTCAATTCCCGCTCACGACCAAAACTGATCAGTCATGCAACTCTCAATGAGTTAACCGATCTATGTGAAGTTGTTGGGATTGGTTAATTGTTTGGGAAATGCACATGGACAACACCGATTTTGCTAATTTTTACTAAAAATTACTGTTTGTGTGCCACACGACTCTTTAAACTGGAAGAAAACAATATTTTAATTAATATACACCATTAATCCTTTCAAACGACACAATTTTTCTGTTCAATTCATAAGTTTAAAAAAAGGCAAGTTACCACGGAATCAGCTTGTGACTACGCCAATGGATTAATACAAAAGAAAATAATGTTTTTAAATCTGAATACTTTTTAAACCATAAAAACATTCCATTATGCTTTGTTTAATGTAAACTGGTGGAGACTTTAGGAGGGCTTTAAGGTCCTCTAAAAATGCCAACTTATCCTCCTTCTCCTTTCACAGTCTATCAAGATTATTTTCTACACTGTGCTCCTCCCATCAATAAAGCCTAATAATTACATGGTTCACACTTACTGTAAAGTCAGGGAAAGCCAAGGAATTAGAAAAAGATATATGGGAAAATTTTGGAAAAATGCTGTAAGTCATGATAGTGTTTGATATTTTATACCAGACAGGGAAAGTTATTCATTTAATTGTAAATGCAAATCAATACTGTGCAATAATCAAAACTTATTAGATTTTTGTTAAATTGTTTTTATGATGCAACAAAAAGGAAGCGAACCATAACTGGCAAGGCAATAAATGTATTGGACAAAGATAAACTGTAAACATTAAAATATAAACAAAAATTAAAATAAACAGGAGAGCGTTGGACAGTTATGGAGAAAGTGGAGGCTGATAAAGCGTACTCAGTGAATTTATAATGTATGTATATGTTTCTCACTACCACATCAAGCCACTTACCAAGTTTCATAAAAATACATTTATAAATAAGTGATATATAGCATTTTATTTATTCTCCATAAGAATAACATCATGGCTGAGTATGCAGGTTTGCTGCTACGGGGATAATCAACAAAAAATCAATTTTTTGTGCAAATATCAATATACCAGTACTAGGTGAAGCCACATACCAGGTTTTATTCATGAATAATCGAGATATCACATCTGTTTATCCTCCATAAGGATAACATTGGACAACGTACTGTGTTTAGCACTTTGAATATCTCTGCAAGGGTTGGACGTAGAATCACAATTTAAACACCAAAATGATTGTTTTGTGGAGCTGAATTGATTGGTAAAAGCAAATGTAAAGTTTACAGTAAAATTAACTGAGGAAAGGCCAAAAACCTTTTCCCCATAAGATTAACATGGTAGATTTTATAAACATGTTTTTTGGATTTTCTCCGGAACCACTTAACCTAGGTTAATGATTCAAAATAATGTATTATTTGTTTTTTTTAAGCTCATGGATGAAACAAAAATAGAGTGTTTAACAAATTTTAGGGTAAAAAATGCAAAAAACTGATTTTTGAAAAATTTGAAAACCCCATAAACCCCCCTTCTTCCCATGGTCCGATTTTTCTGGATTTTAAACTTAGTCATGAATGTCACTTTTCACATTTGAGCCAAATTTCATCAAAATCGGATGTTTTTCACTCAAGTTATCGCATTCACGGACATATATATATATATATATATATTAGGGGTGTGCGAATATTGATATCTGGCTCGAGCCGAGCCGAGCCGAGCCGAGCTTTTTTTCAAAGTTCTCGAGCTTCGAGCTTTCTCGAGCCGAGCTTTTTTTGATAGGAATTTTCTCTAGAAGTGTGCAATATACCGATAGTGATTTTCTGACTCTAGCCATGCCAGGCAGAATTTTTTCAAAGTTCTCGAGCTTTCACATGTTTGATTAGGCCTATATGTATTCTTTATTTATATTATGTTTAAAAGAATAAACATTTTATCCATTATGGTAATGTAAAATAATTTATAACTTCCAATATTTGTCATCTTTCATTCACTTCTTCTAGATTCATTATTCCTACGTTAAATAAATAAAGGCCTACAGTGGGAAAATAAAAAAATAAGTACGGTAGGCTTCTAAATTAGGAAGATTCATTGAGACCACTTGTTGATGGTAACAAACAATTTGTCTTTCAATATAAAGTAGGCAGCCTACATAGAGAACGAATAACGTAAAGGAAGAGAACTAAAAATGTTTAGCGACTGATGAGCCCACAGGTTAACTAATGCAGATATTACCGTATTTATTAATAGCCATAATAATAATAATTGACTATATGTCAATATGTACTCTCCATGTAACCAAAGACTTAGGCCCTAGCCTTGGGAATTGCCAAAACCCATTAGCCTATCTCTCAATCAACTGTTTGTAAATAGTAAATTTTAGGTTATCCTTTTATAAATATAAGATAGTTAAACCAGTATTTATATCTTATTGTACTCACAGGAATAAGTTGATAATTGTAGGCCTAGCTTATGTTCTATATAACCTATTACCTAATAGACTTAATCTATTATATCTGCTTCTGAAACAGAAGGTTTCAGAATTAGAAGATGGAAGAGGATCGTCAATGCATTCTTCTTCCATCCCAGCTTTAACAATTTGATACCATACAATTACAAAATGATATGGTTTCTACTTCTACAGACGTTTATTCATAAATTCAAACAATCCCGCAGAGTTAACAATATGATTTTAATCGTACAGCTGTAGCATAGCGTGATAAAACACTGCACCATTTTGATCGCGTCTTGCTCTCGGTTAGTGCCTTTGGCGTACATAGAATATAATCAACCTTTAAAATAATATGACCACCGGTATTATAAACATGCGTTACGTAACCATTCCGAATTTTTATAAAATCCTTAGATTTTGTGAACGTCGTAATTCGTCAATTTTTTAACCATCCAATTTTTGGACAGTACTAATTCGTCTACAATTATAATGTTGTAAGGTTTATTAGGCGTTCATCACCCAACTCGTTCATCACGAGTACACCCTTGTCCCTAGCTGTTGGTCACGTTAAATCATTATTACATCATAATAACCACCTTCACTCAACGTCTTAAGGCAGTTCGCAAAGTGGGTATGCCAACAGTGTTGCCAGACATAATTTCAGACTCCAGGGAATATATGTGTAATGTACGAAGTTGTAAGTTAAAGAAACGACTGTACCGATGCAACAATTAGACAAAGTGTTTTAATGGCTTTTAGTTTTTGCCTGTGGTACTTTTTATGGAGCAGTACGGTTGTTGTATTAATTATTATTAACCGTGAAATATTGCACAATTCAACTGGGCAACGGCAACACTGCACTGCAAACTGAATAGTGTGATAAGTCCACTTGATGTGATTGAGCGTAGAGAAAGTAGCTCCATTGCGTTGGTTGATCACTGATCAGGTCGGCAGTTTAAAATATTACAATACTATAATTTTTGGTTATTTTTTTACAAAGGGCACTGCAGAATTATATTTGTTATGGAATGGAGCTCTACTGACGCAAACTACGAGACTTCTAACATTGATTCTGGAAAGTTGTTTTTAAATTGACTTTTGTAGACGACTATTTTCACTGGTCGGCGTTTTAAATATTCGGTTCGAACTTCGAACTTCGAACCTTTTTGCAAATCTCGAGCCGAGCCGAATACTGCAATATTTGGCTCGAAAAAGTTCGAAGTTCGAATACTCGCACACCCCTAATATATATAAATTTGAACAAATAGTGTTTTTGGCATCTGGGGACTTCAAAAATCATGGTCTCCGGCTTAAATCTTACCATGAGACCTATAGCTTCTTCCCTATTCCCTATAGGGTAAATTTGCTAAAACATGGTTCATACTTTCTAGAAAGTCAGGAAATTTGGAAAAGGTAACGGAATTCGGTAAAGGTCAGAAAAAAGTTGGGAAAATGCCAAAAGTTTAATATTTTATACAAGTCAGGAAAAAATTGGATTTAATCGTAATCGCAAAGCACTACTATGCAAAACTCAAAAGTATTAGATTTTTGTTAAATCATATTTCATGGTGCAAAGAAGAGGAAGTGTACCATAACTGGTAAGGCAATAAATGTATTGGACAACAACAAACTGTAAACATTAAAACATTGTAAAAAGTGCACATTCCGAGAGATTAAATTTGTTTGACAGGGATATCATTAGCTAAATAAAAGTGTGAACTATAAACAAATAGTTGTTAAAAATTACCTATTAAAAAAACTTTACATTCTGAGTCGCGAGACAGGGAAAGTTAACTTTATGGTTAGGAACATCATTAACCAAAGAAAAGTGAGAACCGTGAATTAGGTCTTGATTTAAACAGTGCCTGGCACAGATATGAGAACAACTCTTGGAAGGTTAGCTTACTGGATGAATGAATTGCTAACATATATTCACATAACATTTAATTATCGATCACATTCCCTAAAGGCAACAAAATTCTTGATACATGTGATAGGGGAATAATGTGTTTACTCTGAAATCAATAGGGCCACATGACGAAATTGAATATTAATTTCTGAAAAAGCTAAGGATTACAGGGAAATACTCACGGGAGACAACCCTCTTTCTCATTGGACTGGCCCCGGGATGCTCTCCCCCTCTCTCTCTCCCTCTCCCTCTCGGTCTTGACTCTCTCCCTCTCTGACACCAGCTGATACAAGTCCACCTCCATGGTACACGGTGCCGGCCTTGTACGGTTGATCATCACCTGCCACCAACATCACGTTAGTATACATTTATGTTTGTGTTGCAATCTACAACACGGGACGCTCTCCCCCTCTCTCTCCCCCTCTCCCTCTCGGTCTTGACTCTCTCCCTCTCTGACACCAGCTGATACAAGTCCACCTCCATGGTGCACGGTGCCGGCCTTGTACGGTTGATCATCACCTGCCACCAACACCACGTTAGTATACATTTATGTTTGTGTTGCAATCTACAACACGGGACGCTCTCCCCCTCTCTCTCTCCCTCTCGGTCTTGACTCTCTCCCTCTCTGACACCAGCTGATACAAGTCCACCTCCATGGTGCAAGGTGCAGGCCTTGTACGGTTGATCATCACCTGCCACCAACACCACGTTAGTATACATTTATGTTTGTGTTGCAATCTACAACACGGGACGCTCTCCCCCTCTCTCTCTCTCTCTCCCTCTCGGTCTTGACTCTCTCCCTCTCTGACACCAGCTGATACAAGTCCACCTCCATGGTGCACGGTGCCGGCCTTGTACGGTTGATCATCACCTGCCACCAACACCACGTTAGTATACATTTATGTTTGTGTTGCAATCTACAACACGGGACGCTCTCCCCCTCTCCCTCTCGGTCTTGACTCTCTCCCTCTCTGACACCAGCTGATACAAGTCCACCTCCATGGTACACGGTGCCGGCCTTGTACGGTTGATCATCACCTGCCACCAACACCACGTTAGTATACATTTATGTTTGTGTTGCAATCTACAACACGGGACGCTCTCCCCCTCTCCCTCTCGGTCTTGACTCTCTCCCTCTCTGACACCAGCTGATACAAGTCCACCTCCATGGTACACGGTGCCGGCCTTGTACGGTTGATCATCACCTGCCACCAACACCACGTTAGTATACATTTATGTTTGTGTTGCAATCTACAACACGGGACGCTCTCCCCCTCTCCCTCTCGGTCTTGACTCTCTCCCTCTCTGACACCAGCTGATACAAGTCCACCTCCATGGTACACGGTGCCGGCCTTGTACGGTTGATCATCACCTGCCACCAACACCACGTTAGTATACATTTTTGTTTGTGTTGCAATCTACAACACACTATGACAATTTTTGGGAACATAACTCATCCACTGATAAACTGATTGTGTCGATTGAGGTGGCAAAAAACTGGCCTAATTGGTTTATTTGCGAGGTTTTCAATTTTCTACAATTCTCTTCTGAAGGGCAAAAGCCGCCCTCAATCCACATTTTTTTTGTCCACAAGGATAACATGGAGAGATTATTTTTATTTGATTAGTATGCTTGCTCCAGTATACATGCCCATGATGCTTTCTTATAAAAGGTGATTTTGTTATTTTTTCCCCAAACATCAGTCTTCTTTTTACAGAATAAAACCTTCAACTGAATGGTTTGTTTTATATATTCCATACTGTTTAAAAAAATCTAAAATTAGTGGGTCATTCTGGTTTGACAAATAAATTGTTAATATAAAGGTTATCTCCATTCTGGTTCCATCATATCTGATGATGATAAACGATGACGGCACCATGAAAATTAGCTTAATTGGCTTAAAATTAATTCACACAGTCTAATATCATCCATAAATGACGACCACACCATACAAAATTTACCATAACGAAGACATGAAGGCCATACTTAGCAAAAACTGATTTAAATAACAATTATTTGTAAAAAATACTAACAATCAAGAGCTGATTTAAGAACAAGATCAGTATTAAACGCGATTTAATTTGTATAAAAAGCGAATCACAATTAAATTAAAACCGGCACTTCGCTAATTAATATATTTTAAACTTCGATTATATTTTTAGAAAACCCAACTTGGACCTTACCTTGCCAAAGACATCCTTGATGTTGCTCTCCCCTGAGGGGATGGACATTGTAGGTTCCACCTCCTCCCCCTCCTCCTCCTCCTCCTCTCCTTCTTCCCCCTCTGTGCTTAAGTACTCATCCGACACAACTGTAAAATAGCATTGATAATTTTGGATCATCTGTACTTAAAAAAAAGTACAGGTGCCCGGAAAAATTGGAAAAATTGAGGAAAAAAATAAGGAAATATCTTAAACAAGCATGAATATAATCATCCATGGTTTCCCCCTGGATACAATTTGAGCTGACTGATGGTATGTAAGTGATTTAGTCTTACATTAAACAATCATACAGACGAAAAATGATAAAGAACTAATAAACAAATATTTTGCATTGAAAAGAGTATTTTCATTCAAACATTCAGTTGTCAAGCTCAACCATCTTAATTTGAAAAGGAAATCATGACTGATTGAAAATAAACAAACTAATAATGCGTTGCCACCAATAGTAATACAATAATGTTCAATACATTTTGGCATGACAAAATTACTTTTGGAAAACAAAAGAGTCAGGAAGTTTCTATGGTTTGTTAGGCACACAGTTAAATTGAATTTTCTAAACAATTATCAAATCTAGTCAAATATTTCATCAAATCAAATATACTTATACATATAAAATACTTATAATTATTTCAAATGGATTTCAACAATAATATAACAAAATCATACAACAAAACCTGATCTGCAGATCTCCTTCTTGCCGGTGCCAGTTATAAAAAATGTGTGGTAGGCCTGTCGATATTTATTTGTAAATGTTTGTGACTGTGCCACTTTCAACTTAGACACATTGTGTTTGGGTAAATACCAGTTATGTATAATCACTGGATAACACCGTCTTCACAGCAAAACATAGGCGGCAAGAGATGTAACTACAAAAATGTTCCGCGGTTATAACAATGAATTTTAATTCAATAAAATAAATTGGTTATTTATTGTCACTTGTATGACAAAGTGATAATCATTTGTAAAAAAACTAAGATAGTTTGAATGTAGGGCAAACTGTAGTCTTTTCTTGAGTCCATGCCGAAGTAAACAAGTACGGTGAACTTTCTTACCCTCTGGTGGAAATGAAAATCCCAGTGTTCCAATCCACTGGAAGTTAAACTCAAAGAGAAACCAGACGACGTTCGCAACAATCCAGTTGCCCAACCAGTTGAGGTAGTGGAGTGGCTGAAACAGAGCAACACAGTTACTGGGTGGTACTGAACCTAATACGAAGGAAACCACGAGCCTTACAATTAGCACACTGTATTTTATGGAAATATATTATGGGATACATAACGTCACTCTCTTATTGGGCCTGATGATGATTAGGGTGACTGGTTCAAATAGACTATTTTGTACTATCTTCATGTACGATTACTGTCGTGCTTGTAGAGTGTAAGTGTGAGTACATTTTTAGAAGATTGTAGTTTATTACATCTTGATAAATTGTGGTATCATGGTTATCGAGAAATGGGCAACAAGAAAAATACTGAGATGTCTCTACTTTTAATAACTTACCTGGGTTTAAAAAATATTTCAATTCATTTATTTACTCCCTCAAAAACTACAGTATGTACAAAGGTTGAACCTTAATGATATGCGACCAAGTCGGTGAACTACATCTAAACCATAACTATATAAAACATTAAACACTAGTAAACCTAAATACATCAGTGACATAATTTAAACATTGGAGTTGCTTATTTCACAATTTTAAGCACAGAAAGTCGTTTACACTAAATAACATATTTTTATATTTAAGTAAGCGGTTTTCTTTTAAAAAGTTTGTTGCATAAAATGTCCCTGATTTGGGGAGGCAGCTTATTATAAACACACATACCCTGGTATTATGGAGACCTCTCAAAGGCAATTGATTTGTGAATCGGATATTGAAGTTGGTTGTTTCAAGTTGAATAATGGTGGTTACAATTTACTAAACTGAACTTTGGAGATTATGTTTAGTGAAGAGTGTGTGTACGATGTATATACAAAGTAGTGTTATAATGTTCAGCTTTTGAAAAAGAGGTTTACTCAAAGTTATCTGGTTTTCATGCATCATTGTGCAAACGAATCTCTTCTGCATTTTAAAAATCTCATAACTAGATTGGGAGCTACCCTAGACAAGATATGTTAAATGATAATATATGTGAGCATAACATACCATTTTCAGGGTAGCTAGGTCTAAACTTTGAGGAGAGAATATGAATGAGAAAATTTCCTTTACTTAATATGTCTTGTCTATTCCATTATCTAGAAACGTAAAAATTCCTGAGTTTTCTGGGGTTTGTATTTTCTTGGTAATTAAACACCCTGTTTAAATGTTATTAGAAACTTACATTTTTCAAACATGAAGAAACACTTCTTTCGGCCTGAGTTGCAAAGCATACACCTTGATAGTCGTAGATGTGAACTCTGCGGTAAACGTTCTCTGCAACCAACTGTTCCATGATGTGTGCATGAATCTGGAGACAACAACATGCGTGGTCAAAACTAGATAACCAATTTTAATTATATACATATAAATTGATTATATTTATATTTAGGAAGTAAGGTATATATATTTTATAAGTATATGAGTATTTTATGTCAATATGAATATTATGTTAATATTTATCATATATTATAGTTTAATATATTTTAATAAGTACATGTGTTCTGTATCACTGAATAGTCACATAGTATATAAATAAAATAAAAAAAACCTCAACACAGGTCTTGCCTTGGAGGATGTATTTTGTATTTTCTCGATCATTTTTAAGATATGAAATTAGTAGTATTGATAAGGTCAGAACTGGTGTTTAGTTTTTGGTTAAGTAGACGGTGTGTTAGGAATGAATTTTGCATTTGTTATAAAAACACTACTTGATGTTGTAATTCATTGTAATTGTTTTGGGAAAATAAAGTTTATTCTTATTCTTAATTTTGTCAGTTAACAAGTAAATGTAACAAGTAACTAATTATTAAAAAATGTAAAATATTGCACTCTCCACACTCCACATTTTTTACGAACACATTTCTTAAGTTTAATCTGGTTTTTAAAATCATTTTAAAATTGCTCTGATGCTCTGTACCTATTTTGCATTCTGATTTGTTTGTAACATGGTTATACAATGACTGCTAAATTATACTGTAGAATAGATTTATACCAAATAGAGCGTATTTGATGCAGTATTATTATGTCTTATTTTTATTAAAGTATACAATATACAAAGACAAAGAAACTATAAATTAAAACTACAGTGTGTCATTCTTTTTTATAAGGTATTCAAGAAAATATTTGATCCTATTAAATTAAAATTAATATAATTTTAAATTGTTGTTTTCTTGTCTGGAATTACACATTTTTTTTAAACAACTACAAAATGAATAATTAAATAAAACTTCAATCACTAAAAGATTTCCAACTTGACGTTTACCAAGTGTTCTCTTTCGTATGAGTGATCACTTTAGAGGGAACCCTCCGTACCACAGGACAACTCTGGTAAGACAACTCATGGGTTTATTCACGTGCCTGCCTAGAGAAGACTAGACTTTGTTAGTGAACACTCTCGAGTCATCACTTGTTTTTATTCACCTCACTAACTCACCTGAAGTACAGGATATATTTATTAAATAAATTAAAAACAACCATAAGGGGACTTTGAGTATTTTGATTGGGGGAGGGGGGAAAATGGTCATGATAGTAACTTTCTATATGTTTTCCAAATTATTGCAGGGCAACTGCCGCTCCTCTTGCCACCCCCAAATTACACTTATGCCAGAAACTGCTATTTTAAAGATAAAAATGTAAATGTTATAATCAGTACAGCCCTGTCCCAGGTGGCTGGCACCTGGTTTGTACATGCTCAGTAATGACTTTCCCCCTCCACAACAATTTGTATAATCAGCTTCTTACCAATACATATCTTTCTGTAAAAATATTTGTTTTGATTATTTTGGTCATTGTTTACATTTGTGCTGTTGCACATTACGTAAATTAGCAGGCAGTATGTATACATAACAGAAGTCAAGTCACATATCTGTCCATGCGGAATTTTGAGTTGACTGTGCGCAACTGCTGGAGGGGAATAGTAATGGGGGCATTCACCATTTCTCTCGCAATCCCATATAAGCCAGGCACTGTGAACACCTGTATAATTTTCATTTTATAATCAGCAACTGCAAAACAGCTAATGTGTCTTCAGGAAAATAAGTAGTATGTTTGTACTGCACATCAAAAGCACAACTCCAGCGGGACACCAGTACACGGTACAATCGGGCAAACAGGAAATTATATAAACTAAACCATGGAACAGTGATCACTCAGTGGACCTTTGTACCTTACATTTGGTTCTCTATCTCTAGTTGGTCAACCTGTACTGGACATAGCGAACCCAGCACTGCTTAAAATTATGAGACAAGGCACAGAAATAAAGTTGAGTTACCAAGGTGTAGATTAAAAAAAAACTATTGAGTTACCGTAAGGATTTAAGATTAAAGTTATTTAATAAGTTACCACAGGGTCGGCAAAAGGCTGCTAGCAGATACTAGCTCTTACTTCACTAACTGGTTGGTGAGGTTGGGCAGAGGTCGGGTTAAGCAGTTGATTGCTTTGATAACTGGACACGGCCATTTCAGGAAACTTCTCCACACTCTCGGACTCAGAAATGAAAGTCAGGTGTGTAGGCTTTGCAATCAGTCTGAAGAGACTGCCAAGCACATCATACTGGACTGCGAGAGACTCGGGGCAAGGAGAAGGGCTCTGTTTGGTTGTAAGCAACCAGGTGATGAAAGGGACGCTAGTATTGGTAAAAATCTCCTGGATCTCCTAAAGGGTACGGGCATTGGTTTGCCAAACTAACGTACTAGGGACACACAATAAGCTTCGGTTGACGCGTGAGGATCTTTGAATCTTTGGATCTCTGAATCCGTCCCTTCAACAACACATAAACATAAACATAAACATACCACAGGGTCGAATTTAGGAGCTGTAAGGTCGTAGGCGCAATCAGTGGTGTGTGAGCCCTTACCGCCCAGGTCGGTCGGCGACTAGTTTGTTGTTTCAGGCATTTATATGTGCTTTTTGTGTGGTGCTATTATCTAGGCTGTTTCTTGTGTAGGCGCCTATATATCCTATGCTTAAATCTGCCCTGAGTTACTAAGAGCCTGGCTGGAATTAAGAGAGAAGAAATTTGCACATTTGTTGTATGACTCGTTATTGATGAAACCTTTTTATAAGCTAGAAGAATATTTTCACTCTAACGTTATGTAAACTCAAGTCTTTTCTTTTCATGCCTTATGTAGCAATGATTCTTGGACTAACTAATCAGTGTATTTTTGACTAATCACTGTTGTTGCATTGACAATATTGATTACAATTTGTGTGCAATTTTGGAATAAATAAATAAATTACCCATAGTCTATTAAATAATTTAAGAAATACCTCTCCAAAGAAGAAGCCTGTGTGCTCCTTGTCCTCTGAGAGAATGACGTAGGCGTTGCTGTCGAGAACGAAACATTCGAAACTGTCGCTGGCGCAGGTCTGAGAGTGCCGGCAACTCTCTCCGATACTGGTTGGACACTGTACATGAAGAGAAAAGAAAAATAAGGGAGGTGGGAGGGTTTTTAATGTCTGTTGACAGTTTATTGGATAACAAACTATTGGTTAAACGTTTCATAATCAGATCATACCTGTGCTCTTCGAACCTTGAGACGTAACGCTATAACAAAAGTAAACAAAAACTACTTAAGACTGAATCAGCCTATGAAGTTCTAACATTATTATAACAAAACAAAACAACAACAAAATAGCAAAAATCGGAGCAAACCTTGTCAAAATCTCAGTAATTATTATTTTCAACATTTTGAGTGTCTGTAGATCACTCATAAAACAATTAGCAGTCCTCCTTATTCATTTAACCCTCCGAGCGGAATTTGGATTTTTTTCAGTGTTTTCTGTAGTGGCAGGGTCATTTTGACAATTTTGCAGACGATATTTTAGAAAACTGCATAAAATTAAATTTTGAAGGAAACATATCAAAATAAATATTCGTTTTGTACAAAAAAGACAGAATTATAAAATTGGTATAATAAGCGAAATTCGGAGGGGTGCTTAAAAAAAAAATTAAGAAATTAAAAAAATTTGAATTTTTAGTTATAAATTTTAAAAGTAAAATTAATTTTTTAGGTAGGTAAATGTGATAAATGTACCAAATGTTGTTTATCCAATTCTACTTTCTATCCAATTCTCTAGGTAGAAAGTAGAAATGTATATATGAAGACAAAATTAATATGAATTACATAGAATATTTTGGGACAGGTGCAAAACAGCTATTTGTGCGCCACAAATTTGGTGTGAAAAAACCTCTATATATAAACCCCTAATTGTCTAAAAAATGTTTTTCAAAACATTATTATACATGACATTATCAAATTTCTTTTTAGCGAATTTCCCCTATAGGGAAGAAGCTATTACCGTAGGTCTCATGGTAAGACTTAAGCCCGAGACCATGATAACTTTTCATTTTGAGGTCCCCAGATGCCAAAAACACCATTCGTTCAAATTTTTATATATATGTATGTGTCCGTAAGCACGATAACTCTCGTAAAAAGGTCCGATCTTAATGAAATTTGGTACAAATGTGTAAAGTACCATTTATTTGAACGAGTTCGAAAACCAGACGAATCGCACCATCCGAAGGGGGGTTTTTGGGGGGTTTTGTACCCCAAAAATGTGTTTTTTGGGGTTTTCACATGTAATTTAATTTAAATCAAATTTTAATTTATACCATTGAATTCAGCTTAAAATAACAACAATTTGGTATTTTGATCATTGCTCTACGTCAATTGGTTACCGAGATATTGAAAGTGCTAAACACAGTACGTTGTCTAATGTTATTCTTATGGAGAAAAAGAAAAATTGTATATCTCGCTTATTTATGAACATAAACTGCCAACATTTGGTATATGGCTTCATCTGGTTGGGGTTTATCGTTGTTTGCACAAAATACAAAATTTTCACGTATGGTTCCTATAGCAGCAAACCTAGGTAATCGGTCCCCATGTTATTCTTATGGAGAATAATTAAAATGTTATATATCGCTTATTCATAAATGTATATGAATGAAACTTGGTATGTGACTTTACTTAGATGAGTTCTAATGATATTTTCATAAAAACCCATTATTTTGTGTTCCTTGTCGCAGCAAACCTGGGTAGTCATCCCCAATGTTATTCTTATAGAGAATAATTAATATTTTTAATATCGCTTGTTTGTGAATATATTTCTTATGAATCCTGTTAAGTGTTTTAATGTGTTATGTTATATATTCATCGGAAATTCGCTGAGTATGTAGGTTTGCTGCGACGGGGGTATTTGAATTTTTCATGGTGAGATAATTTGTTTAACACCTAATGCTCCTAAATGAGCTATGTAATATGATTTAGTAGTTATTTCCCTACAAGAAAGTACATAGTTATGTATACAAATAAAATAGTTATCACATACTTTATGATAATGGAACATATTATGAACATGACACAGGGCCAAGATGAAACAATGTATGACAAAATGGTCGAAATGACACACTTCCTGACTGACAACCTTGGTGATCCTCATGGATAAATATTCGGCGTTCTTTCCTCTTCAATATAATATAAGAACATACATGTAATATGAATAAAAACTACTTATTAGCAAGTGCTTAGCTTTTCGTTTTAATAGAACGAATTGCCGTTTTTTGAAGACGTAAAATATGAATATTTTCTTATTTTGCCAGAAGTCAGTCTGATTATATCTTGACGTTATTCCAGATACCACCAAAACGGGAATTTTTCCCTGATTGCAGTGGTACGCTATGGTTTTTTTGAAATGTGTTGTGTTCAGCCATTTCGCAACACACACATGGCATAGTCAACCTCGATTGGTATAAAGATTATCCGATTCCAAGCGCATTTTAAATGCTATTCATGCAGTTGAAAAAAAGACGGAATTTGTTCTAAGAGAATTAATAACGTTTCAAAAAGCAACGTGACATTTGTTTTATTAGAACGAATATCGCTTGGAAGGTTAAGGATGAAGGATGGGATGTATGAAGGATGAAATAAATCATGTAAATTAAAAAGGTTGGTTAAATTATTCAGCAGTAATTTAAAATTTTAAAGGTCCATTTGTATTTCAGTGGCAAAGACAATCTCAAAAAGACTTTTATTGTTTGAATTCGAGGATTTCTTTTGTGCATCGTGTTGAGGATTTAATACATATATTCTTCACACAGTAAATGTTGATGAATATATAAAAATGGATACTGATATTTAAACCAACAAAGTATAACTTACGCTGCGGGTGATGTTCATGAAGAGGTTGTGGAGAGCAGAGTGCTGGAACTGAAACCCGACGACGGCAGCTGGTGCCTTCTTCTCTCCACTCTCCACGAAGATCGCGTTGGCAGCCGTCACGAGGATTTCATTCCTGCTTAAATTTTCAGAGCCCAATATACCTATGGAAATGTAAGTCGAATTGAGTACAAACATTTTCAAGTATCCAAGTTTGAGGGCTCGATCAACTTCTTCACCACACAGTAGTAGCGAGTGTATTTTATTTTACCCTAGACTTGGAGTAGTTAAAAATCCACAGTAGTTTGTAATATAGTTCCAAGAACAAGTCATTTAAGAGTCCAGGCAATAGCTTGTAGGACTAAGGGATCTAAGGGTTTGTTGGAAAGGGATCTAAGGGTAGATTTACTTCCAAAATTTTTAGTATCTGTAATAAAAGATGGCTTTTTAATTCCTTACCCAGATTATTAGGGAGGAAGGGAGCACCCCTACCTAGCTCTTCCACTGACCTAGACTGTCCACCACAAAGTCTGCATCTGTCCTTTATTCAATTCAAGTCAATAATTCTTTATTCAGACATATACAGTATAGGTATCGGCCAAGATCTCTGCGTGTGAAAACTTATTTAATTATTAATTATTTAATAGACTAACCTGCCCAATTTGGTTCCGTCAATATTTATTTTGGGAATTGTAGCAGCAGCTATTTCGTGGTATATAACGTGAAATAAGGTGTGGATTTTCACATCTAGCTAAATACAGAGGCTGGAAGTAAACAGTGACTCACATGCATAGGTATTTGCCGTTAGTTATACATGTACATGAATGGTGGTAGGATATTTCAATTACTAAATACTAATAAAAATATGAAAACACAAGGTGCAACATAAATAAGTTGATTTAAAAATATTAAGGCTGCTTTAACAATAAATATTCCTCAAAACTATATAATGCCTTTATTATTAGGAATTCCTTTACCTTCTTACCAAAAGATTATCTGGATTTAACTAGTAAAAAACTCAAATCAGTAACAACCTTTGATACTCAATTTGTCCAGAATACAATTATTGTAATCCATGTTGTAATATCTAAAGTTATTGTATAAAGAACCTGTAGTTTGCTATAATTTTAAATTGTAAAAGTGGGAAGTGGATGTTTTGTTAATGGTGGTAGCAGCTGGCACAGTGTTTAGAATGATGGGTTTGATTCTTAGCCCTGGAAAGATGGAAGGAAGGGAAAAAGTGAAATAACTCACTCGATTTTTTCTATTCGTTCCACACACAGGCCTGAGGCTCATATGGGCAGATAAAAGCAAGTTAAAAAGAGACCAACCTTTTTCAAGTTATTAGTGTATGGTTCACTTTGAGACAAAAATGTAATCAGGATGAGGGCTGTGGTTGGGAGTGGTTGTGATGGGGGGTGGGGTGAGTTTTAGGGCGGCAGATTCCTTTTCTGTCCCTTAACCAACCCTATAAGTGTCCATTCTTGTCCAAAACTCTCATAAAGAGCGGAGGTCATGATTAGCTCAGCAGTTTTGCCACAAGTAGACACCGAATCCAACGGAGTTTAAAATAAACAGCCATTATTTTATCTTCACATTTGTACTACTGATAAACTTACCACTGTTAAAAGGTACAGTGTATATAAATCTCTCGGGGTCATCGTAGTTTTGTTCCACAGCTCTTCTGTACCATACTTCGTCTATGGCTCGGATGTGGATGTCTTTAAAGTGCCTGCACAGAACGAAGAATTCTCAAAAATGTGTTAAGTAATTTGAATAAAAAATTTAAGAGGAATACGACGGAAAAATGAATTCGCAATACCACATTCAATTTATATGATTTTTAAAATTAAAAATATAATGTAGGAAAGTCAATTAGGTACCTACGATCTCCGATATTCCAGTCATACAGAATAAGATTTCTTAGGGAATATAATAGTTGGTTTGGGATTGTATGACCATTGAATTGGGATTTACTTTAGTATGCAAATATCAACTACCCTCGCTTGTTTCTAATATCTTCACAAAGATCTAATAAGTCTAATATCTTCCTGTTCACTATCTTCTGAGTAATTTCGTGCACCTCTTCAACGAGAGGCTAAAATTGATTTAAAGAAGCTTTTTCAGTCTAAGAAATTTTCAGGAACTTTCAATATATTCTCTTTCTTTTCTCTTAACTTATTGTAAATGTAAACATTTTCTGAATTTTCCTAATAGCTATTACTAATTGCTATTAGTTGTTCAGATTCAGAATATCTTTATTCAGTAGTATTACATGAATACATAGAATGGTGTCACATTTAACTAAACATTTTAATCTAAACCTATAGGTCCGCATTTTAAAGTAAAAAATAACAGTACCTATCAATCCTATTTGAAAAAGTATGGGGACAAGCCATTGGGGCAATTCGGCGTTGGGGCAACGGTAATCTCTCGCTGAGTCCCGTTTAGCGGAGCCAATCATAAAAGAATAGTAAACAGATGATTGTCATAACAAATATAACCTAATTCATACATCGATCGATATGAGTAATTATATCATGTTATAACATTATTTTACCTGATAACTTTTTAATCACAGTTAGTGTGGTAAAGTGCCTAGTTTAAATTTGTTGCTTTATAATAAATTTTAAGTCATATAATGTAACAGGCATTATATTCATAGTTATGTATGTTAGCTATTAGTAAAAGTAACGAAACGAAGCTAATCTGTTAACGACACCGAACGTTTTCATTGGCTAACAAGGTATTCATCATCGTTGCCCCAACGCCAAATTGGCCAAACGCATGATTCCCAAAAGTATTTCCTCAGGCAAAATAAACTATAGTACACTCAGAGTTAATCAAAAGAATATAAAGCTTTACTCAATAAATACTGTTTGTTTGTTTTTAAAACGCTTAAAAACAAATTCAGCTTTAATGCTGTGGTATCAATATATTTAATTCCGTAAGCGAATCGGTCCCCACGAAATACCTCGAGCTAGGAAGAAGTTAAGTTAGGTTATGATGATTCATTTTAAAGCTTGAGGGCGAAGGGGGGCGGGAAAAATATCAGAAATGTCAATAACTATGTGGGCTACGCCCCACTGGACTTCACAGATCCAATGATTTTCTTATGGAAATATCACTACAGTGTTTTTATTAATAAGCAAAATGAACTAATGATTAGTTGTGATTATCCACTTACACAAAAATCATATGTTAGGGGCTGTAGCCCCTGTAAGCCACTAGTTTTACTGTAATACCTAATCCTGAATATTGAGGTTTTCACAGAACAGTGATGAGGGATTGCTAATTTTTTACGATTTCTGGAATCATAAATGTGGCTACCATGTTACCCCCTGATTCACACGAGCAACACTTACGGGCCGGACGGTAGGTCGTCCTTGCCGGGAACATCGGGGAAGTCCTGCCACCGGGTGAGGCCGCTGCGGGTGGCTAGGAACACCAGCTGGAGGCCAAACCGTTGCTTGAACTCCTTCCTACAACAAGACACCGGAGATAACGACCGTCCTCTGGTGGGCAATACACGACAAACTAAAACACTTTAGTTTGATAACAACACAAAGTGTTTTGACTGTTAGTGAAGCATGTTTTGTAACAAAACACTGTGAAGTCTTTTTTCAAACAAACAGAAGACTTTCAGAAATCCAGACTAATGTAGTGGACGCCGGTCTGGTTATAGAACAATTTGGATTTCCCAGAGGTGGGTATGAGTCATACGAGACAAACAAGGCAAAGTGAATCTTAAGAGGACGTTGGAGTCAGAAGAAATATCGTTGCTGACCCTAGCGCTACGGGCTATTTCAATGTTAAACGCACAAAACATATCTTTACTGAAAAGCATATTTATTTGTTACTGTTTGACCTATTGATTTGGAATAAATTTTGTTTGAATCTTTATAAAGTTTTGAATAGTGTTTGCTGGGAGTTTTATTTTTTAATTACTAGGAAAAACTACAAAATATGTATAAAAATATAGACTTTAAATTACTATATTTTTGGAAATGTATTATTTTATTTAGAAAATAGCGAGCAAACCCGCTGCGACTTCAAAATACCTTTAATTTGAGACATCTTTCATAATCGTATGTTGATAAATAAGCGAGATATATGGTTTTAAGTTTAACATTGTTCTTATGGAGGTAAAATCCAACATGGCCGCTCTCCAACGCCCTCTTAAATCATAAACATGAATTTTACTGAATCACAGAACGTCCAACGATGCAAACTGCATGACATTTGTGTAATGCGGGCTAGTCACATGAAAACCGAAGGCACTAAAGCAAAAGTTTTGTTTTGCCTGCAACAAAAAATTAAAGAAAATTCAAGATCATCGGTCTGGACTAGGCCGATATGGATTTTGGATACTGTAAGTACATATAAAAATGATATACATCGAAAGTTTAAAATTTAAAATTCAGGAAGTGAAATCAAAATTACAATAGTTTTAAGTTTCCTCAATAGTGTCAGATACAACACACCTAGGCATATGTGCTTGAAGATTTTTGGTTCAGAATGATAATTATAATAACTATCTTAATTAAGATATTTTCTAATGTGTGCATCATATACCGGATGAAATTTTGTTGATTTGATGAAATTATCTTTTTGAGTTCTTGATCCAACTTTCTAAGTATACCAATTTCAGTAATTCAACATTTTTCATTTATGCCTTTGGTAGTAAATGGTCACTATTAATTAAATTAGAAGTATTTTGGTTGTTTTAGAGATTTAAAGGTTGTGAATGCTTGTTAATGAAACAAATATCAAGGACATTACTTATTTTTCTTTAGTGAACAAATAAATGTATAATTTTAAATAACTTAACCACCTTCTTGTTGGTGCCAACAAACTTCTCAAGTCAAGAAATACAATTTTTTATCAGTATTGAGTACGAGATTCATATAACTCGGTCCAAAAGTTATGGAACTTTTGAAAAGGCACACATTTTTTTACGTATGGTAAGTCTTTGGAAGAAAGTTGTAAATAGAATAATATTCTGTTCACCGTAATATTGTATAATAATATTACCATAATTGTTGTAGAATATTCACCATATATTGTATGTATAAAAATACATAAAAAGAGCAAAACATGCTCGTACATGTACATGGTTCATACATAAGCAACATTTTGACTTAGGGGAACATTTAAAAAAATAAAGACCCAGTCTGATCATCTAATCAGAATAAAGCCAGAATAGTAAAAGAGGTAAATCAGTACTTAAATAACATCTATTTATACTAGTTTATAAAATGTGTTGTGAACTTAAACTACTGAAATAAAACAGTAAATTTCTAAATATTTTAAAAACACATACATGGCATACACACACAATTGTTAGTTAAAGAGAAAAGTTACTTGTCTTATAAAAGTCAGTAACACATATTATTAACGAAAAACAGAATTAAAACAATGCTATATAGATACAAAAATATGTTAATGCATGTTATAGAGATACTAGCTATAAATTCACCACCATGAAAAATTCACAAAAAGAGAATTAATATGTCAACCTTAAACCCATTATGGATTGCAGAAAATAGGCAGTGCAGTATCAAAAATATAACTATCTCGGGCAAAAAAAAAATTAAAAATGTCCGATATTAAAAATTAATATTAAAATATTCTTTAACATTTACAAAACTAAGAAAGAGTGTAAACTATCAGCTTTACATCAGTACTTTTGTTTAGTTTATTCACAAATGAAAAACAAATTGGCGAGTTATGGTTGGATTTGATATAGTGATAGATATCTATCTAATTGTATATTGGAGTACCTTGATGTTTCTTTTTTTTAAAGAGAATCAATTATATGATGATTCATTGAACAGAACCTCAAAATCCTTTATGATTCCTGTACCTATTATTACCAGATATCTATCTAATCATGGTATTTGAGTGCTTGGAGTTTCTATTTTTTTACAGAATCAATTATATGATGATTCCTTGAACAGAACCTCACGACTCTATATGATTCCCAGTAGAGGTTTCTTGCGTTATTTACAATATCTACTATAGACTTACAACTGTTGTAATACAGGCTTTTAAGGAGTAAAAAGGACTTGCCCACATCAATGTAGAGGTGATAACTATTAAAATAACCTTCTAAATTTAATGGCAATCTAAAGGTTGAAAATTTACTGTTTTATGGGATTCTTCATGCAAAGTGGTTAAGTTTTTTGATCCATAATGAGTTCAGAGTTTACTAATCACAGCAACCATCTTATTAGAAGATTTCTTTGATGGAAATCTCCACAATAAACACTAAAACAGAATATTGAAGATGCTGGAAACTTGTCTACAAGTCCTAGAAACAAATTGTCCAAAGAAATTATATAATAAACAAGAAATTGTATGAAGCAATGAACATTTATTATAAAAAAAAGTAATTACTACATAAACAAGCATGTAACTCTTCCCAGTATTTGTTAGATACTCATTAAACTTGGACATGCACATTATTATAGTTTGGCAAGTTTAAGTTTCCGCACCAGTCTTGAAGAGAACATCACATCGTTAAATATATCCAACACTTACAATTTTACTGAATGTGCAATATGGAATGTACCTTGCAGGCAAAGTTTTCTGGAACACACTGACATGTAATAAATAAAAAGAGGACGATTCATAACTGCAATTTGTGATCATCCCAAAAAAATACAAAAATTTGAAGCTTTTTTCTATTTAAGAAGCCTTTATCATAAAAATTATATATATTTAAATATTGTAAAACTATTCACAATTTTAATTTGTTTAATCTAATTTATGTGTTATAATTTTATTTTCAACCTAGTTCTTTTGAAAAAGCAACTATTCCTGCATATTTCAGTCTTAAAAAGCAATGTCCACCATCAGAAAATGTAATTTTCGAGGTGCAGTCGCTTTTCAAAAAGGTACCAGGCCATTTCTCGATACATGTGAATTGGAACTAAGTAAGCCATGCAGCCTTTTGTATAGACCTTGATTGTCAACATATGAAACGCTTTATCTGAGGAGAAACATGTTCTTTTCTGTGATTGACCACAAACTAAGTTTTATTAAAAAATAATTATACTCCTCTGGGCTTCAATTGTTCCTAAAACAGAAATAAATGTTTAATAAGCAGATCAAATTAAAAGTATTACTGCATGAAAACAGTTCTTTGTAATATGGAAAGCGTTAATGAACAAAAAAAGATTATTTCCTTTCAGTTCGGGCAGCTAGTAAGCACAAAAATGAAATGTCAGAACATTACATTAATAACTCAGAAAAAATACTTTTGAGCTATCAGTGGCTGCAAAGGTGAACAAACTGGTGAAATGGTTTAAAAAATACTAGTACTGTATTTGAAGTCTCCAAACAGCAGATTCACGTCTTATGATGAAACTGGTCCGGTGTAGAGCTAATTAATGTCATACATAATACCTTCACTAACCAACAACAATAAATTCCATACATTATTTTTCTAGACATCACCTCCAAAGGTAATATATACATTTTGTAAACAGTTAAAAATAATTTTTTAAACATGATCAATTCAAATTGTAATAAATGTTGGGTAAGCTGAATCTGATTTATTTTCAAGCTAAATTACCAACATTTGAGAAAAGATTATTTTTAACATTTTGTCTGGTTGACTGTTAAGATATGGATTGAATAAGAAATGTCTGTAATAATGTAAATACAAATAAATTGAACAAGTAATTGAGTACGAAAGACATAAAAGTAAGACATTGTTAATTTAAAGGCATCATAAGTTTTAAAAGACTTTTAAAAGTTTAAAGACCTGACTATTAAACTTGTTGTAGTTAAACATATTATTGCATTAAAATCAACTGTATTACTACTTTCATTAATGTTTGTGTCACAAAATATTTTATGCACGATACAGGAAAATTCCTGCTCAAGCAACTATGGCTAGTCGAATTGTACGACAAAAATAAAATACACAGCAAATGTAAGATTCACTCGAGATAAAATCTTACGTATCACATTTTGTCATTTAACAACTCTTCAAGTGAACAATAGACCCTTTACTTCAGAAAGATCTTCAATCATTTAAAATGCTCAACAGTTAAGCTCAATGCTTATAAACTGAGTTTAATGTTCATGGCTAAAGCTCATTTAGTATTTCATTTAAATGAATAGAGCTTAAATTAAAACCAACTCATTTCAGAGCAATGAGCATGTCCTTTTAAAAATCTCATAAGTTCTAGGTTTCTGACTCGCCATCTTTATTTAGTTTAAACCAATTAACAACGTATACACATATAGTTATAACTAAAGACCAAATGGTTATAAGGGGCAGGCTTAAGTGTGCAGAGGGGACTGCGGGGGAGGGAACGAAGCGTGAGAGTGTTTACTTTACCTTGACAACAAAACCATCAGCTTTGCGATGGGCCTTTGGTGCATAGAACATACAGTTAGTAAACTCTACATACGGCAGTGCCCTTGTTACAGTTCTGATGCCTTATGATTATTTTAAAATGACTTATTTTTTCTTTTGATTTTAAAACTCAAATTTATTTTTAGTATGTGTAATAAATCCCTGTTATTTCCTCATTGACCTTCGTTGCTCGGTTTGTTTAGATTTATAATGTACAATTATTTGGTAAAACTTAACTGCCTGTCACCATTTTAATAGGCCTGTGTGGGGAAATTAATGAAATGGTTGTATTCCAGGTTCACGAAAAGTAGTGTTCTAACTGGAAAATAAAACACTGATGATGAAAACGCTGATACTGCTCCCAGAGTTACATCGGCAACTTTGAATCCGGTACATATAGGCTATTTTAAAATGGAATGGCAATAGTTTTCTTGCCAGCAGGCAACATTTGACAAAAATCAGAAAAAAATCTATGTGAGAAGAAGTGATAAAGCTGAACCCACAGTGCAGTGGATGAAACTGCAACCATAAACTGACCAGAGTGGGAGGCAACCCCAGCCACTGACCCGAGCGGGAGGAAACCCGAGCAACTGACCCGAGCGGGAGGCAGCCCCAGCAACTGACCCGAGCGGGAGGCATCCCCCAACAACTGACCTGAGCGGGAGGCTACCCAGCAACTGACCTGAGGGGGAGGAAATCCCCGCAACTGACCCAAGCGGAAGGCAACCCTCGCAACTGACTCAAGCGGGCGATAACCCCGTAACTGACCCGCGCGGGAGGAAACCCCAGCAACAGACCCGAGCGGGTGGTAACCCTCGTAACTGACACAAGCGGGAAGGAACAGACCCGAGCGGGAGGCAACTCAAGCAACTGACCCGAGTGGGAGGCAACCCCCAGCAACTGACCCGAGCGGGAGGCAACCCCCGCAACCTACCCTAGCCGGAGGTTACCCTCGTTAATGACACAAGCGGGAAGGAACTGACCCGAGCGGGAGGCAACCCCCGCAACTGACCCGAGCGGGAGGTAACCCCGTAACTGACACGAGTGGAAAGGAACTGACCCGATCGGGAGGCAACCCCAGCAACTGCCCCGAGTGGCAGGCAACCTCTGCAACTGACCCGAGCGGGGGACAACCCTAGAAACTGACCCAAGCGGGAGGCAACCCCAGCAACTGCCCCGAGCGGCAGGCAACCTCTGCAACTGACCCGAGCGGGAGACAACCCTAGAAACTGACCCGAGCGGGAGGCAACTCCAGAACTGACCCGAGCGGGAGGTAACCCCCGTAACTGACCCAAGCGGGGGGCAACCCCAGCAACTGACCCGATTGGGAGGCAACCCCAGCAACTGACCTGAGCGGGTGGCAACCTATGCAACTGACCCGAGCGGGAGGCAACCCTAAACTACCCGAGCGGGAGGCAACCCCAGCAACTGACCCGAGCAGGAGGCAGACCCCGAAACTGATCTGAGCGGGAGGCATACCCCCAAACTGACCCGAACGGGAGGCAACCCCAGTAACTGACCCCAACGGGAGGCAACCCCAGCAAATGACCCGAGTGGGAGGCAACCCCCGCAACTGACCCAAGCAGGAGGTAACTCTTGTAACTGACCCGAGCGGGAGCCAACCCCAGCAACTGACCCGAGAGGAAGACAACCCCAGCAACATACCTGAGCAGAAGGCAACCCCGCAACTGACCTGAGCGGGAGGTTACCCCAACAACAGACCCGATCGGGAGGTAACCCTCATAACTGATACAAGCGGGAAGGAACTCATCTGAGCCGGAGGCAACCCTCGTAACTGACCTGAGCGGGAGGCAATCCCAGCAACTGATCTGAGCGGGAGGCAGACCCAGCAACTGACCCGAGCGGGAGGCAATCCCCGCAACTGACCCGAGCGGGAGGCAACCCCAGCAACTGACCTGAGCGGGAGGCAACCTCCGCAACTGACCCGAGCGGGAGGCAACCCCCGTAACTGACCCAAGCGGGAGGCAACCCCAGCAACTGACCCGAGTGGTAGGCAACCCCCGCAACTGACCCAAGCATGAGGCAACCCCCGCAACTGACCCGAGCAGAGGGAACCTCAGCAAGTGAACTGAGCTGACAAGTTTAAGTAGTGTTCTGCTAACCCAATCACCGATATTTCTAACTGTTGAATTCTTAGACTCCTGTTTCACCAGTAAACTTACTGAGTCGTCAACCTGGGATACAACCGATGTTGTGACAGGGTTGCACATTGGTGACTGCTCATACAAGTTGACAAAACTCAGAAGAGTCCTGAAATCAGGCAACCCTTAGCTAAGGTCTTTGCCATGAGGTCAGATCACTTTGAGGTTCTATCTCACCTCCTACCAATAAAAATATTGTTTATTACTGTGAGGAATCAACAAATACTAAAATAGGACTCATTTTACTTTTAGGATTTTTAAGGTTTGGTTACAAAAAGCCATAATAATACCATAGTTCAACAACAATCAAAGTAGAAATAGGATATTAGGAGCTTTTTGATCATTTACTGTCAAAACTTGATGAACTTTTGAATAATTTTGTAAGGCAGCAGATCTGTGGTTCTCAAGTTACATATACAGTGCACAAATCAAGCAAGCAACAAAATAAATATATTTGGCTGCTCCAGGACAAGACATAAATTGTTAATAAATAATAAAAGTAGTTAATTATGATTATCTTATATTTAAAAATATACAAAATTTGGACAGTTGGTGTGCCTCATCCACTAAACCAACTTTAACGTTTGAGGTGTCTATTTAAAGCCCTTGAACTTTGTTATGTTATTGTACGGCAAACATTCAATAAAATGTTTTCCAAGGGCGAAAACTTTACTTAAAGTTCGCCTTGTATAAGCATATTGAAATAGGGAATTCAGTCTCAACTGAGATTATTCAGGTATTGTGTTCTTGAAGTTAGTGTATAATTATTTTGTCTTCTTCACATTTATTTTTGTTTTTGTATCATAGGTTTTGAATATTCAAATGTGCAAATTTGTCACAGGGGCTATAGCTTTGTAATATATAAATTACATTCAATATTAATTTCAAATTGCATTCATATACAATTATACATTATTTAGTTTTTTTTTGTATAAAAACTCAATAATTTTTCTTTGCTTTCAATTTAGAAGATACAAATATTTAATTAAAAAAAGATATATATTTAGTTAAATGTAATTGTATTGAAAACAATTAGTAATATTAGTTTTGTTGTTAAAAAAATAAATTAAACTATCATGGCAAATTGAGTAGATTATTATAATAAAATTCTATATTATTGTAACAAATATTCACACGTTAATACTAGGTCAATAGAAACTGTAGTAAAAAGTGTAATGAAATTTATAAATACAAATTAATTTGATCAGAAGTTTAAACATGCTGAAAACAAATTTAATTTTGAATAAGCTTATTATTTGTAACTTTTTAATGTATAAATTCAGTGTAAATATAACTTAATGAAAGCAATGCAATAATAATCGTTCTGATATATATTTACATATTAATATTCTTTTATTAATGTGCTAAATTAAACTAAAATAACAATAATAAGTCTCAGTATCCTTATTTCACCATTCACGATAATTATAGTTAGTACTTGTAACGGCTTAAATAGTACTCAAAATGCTTTTCCCAATAATGCAGTAGACAACTCAAAAATGGTGTAAAACTAATCTTATTTGAAATATTTGGAGAAATATACACTTAAAAATATTACAATTTAGCCTATACGTCACTCGGCTGTAATTTGGATGTGGTGTATTTTTGTATTTTTGAAATTGAACACAGCTGTAAAATGCTATTTTGGTAAGAGGTGCAGCTTCAAAAATGCGAGTGAGCTAACATACATGTGCGAGGTAGGGGGTGTATTAAAACTGATGTATATTTACCCCTTATCTTCGGCAGAAGCGGCACTCACGTTCTTGGTGAACCAAGATGTAACTTTGGCATCGAAAACCAGGGAAAGGAAAAGAGTCCGATCACCTAGAAAATTGGACAGACATTTATCATTTGTTATTCACCATTATACGGGTATTTAAAACATGGAAAAGTTCCAGAAATTGTACACTAGGAAATTTATCTTGAAACTAGTCATTCTCGGTTATAAATTAACATGATCATCCTTTCAACACAACAATTTCACACACACAGATGTAAACAGAATACATTTGAGTTTAACCCACCAGATTAATTATAAACTTCAGATTAATTAAGGAAGTAGAATAGAGTATATCGATTGTCATATTTTTGAACATATTACCCGAAACACCAATCAACCACACAGTCTGCAAGATAAAAACAATGAGATTTCAAATTACAGGTGCAACAACAAAAGCAATAAACAAAAAATAAAACCGTTATGTCCAGTTAAAACATTTAAATATATAATTTAATTTTGATAATACAGTAACCAATTAATCATGTAATGGTGAATTTTAATTTTCAACCCCTTTTCAACAATTAGCTGGTTCATAACCTCATGAATTGTTATATTAGATTAATAAATATTAAACAATGTTTTATAAGCTTTGTATTGAGTTTACAGTAGTCGTTGGGTGTTATGTTCTATTTATTATCCATACAATGAAGTCTTCATCTAAATTAAGTCAGCATATTGACATTACCACAAGTGAGAATATTTGTTTTTACTCAAGGAAGCATGTAAACAATGTAGAGATAATACTAAAAGTAATCAGTGTTTAATAACATTATTCAAATGATTGTAAAATATGTTTTAATATCAACTAAATCAATATTAGAATTTAGAAGAAAAAAATCCAATATAAATTAACAATACAAACTATAGATGACAACGGGAACATAAAAAAAGAGAAAAAATACCATACGTACGCTAAATAGAGAACAACAAAACCAAAGTTACATTTCAATAAAAAAACACATATCTCTTTACTTGATGATTGGATTATCAACTTTGAAAGCAATCTAATTCATCATGTAATTACAAATATGGCGAATAGCTATTTTCAGTTCACGTTTTTCAATTTGATGAGTTTCAAGTGAATTTTTTTACCCAAAAAGATGGTATTAAATTTCGTGGTTTGGCTGTATTAGATAGTTATTTTAAAGTTACCCAATAATAGGGGTTTGTTGTCTTATCGTTACTCTCTTTCATGGATCAAAGGAAATAAAATTCACTCAGTTTAAATCAACTGTGTTAAAACGCCAATTTTTGATTATTTTTAATGTCAATAGAATAATTTACTCTACACTAACATAACTATTTAGGCTTACCAATTTGTCTGGTATAATTACAATTATATTTACATAAAATTTTATTTGAACAACATATCTTTACATGAAACAAGTTTTCATTGACCTAATTCTATGAGAGCCTAAATAAGTTTCCTTACTACTTGCAACTAAATATACACACGTTTAATAAGCTTGTAAAATGAATAACTATTACAGTGCAAATAATTCAAAGTAGTTATACCAACAATATGCAATAACAGTGTAAAGATATATACAAGTCCGTATAGATGGGTTTTCTTAGGCAGAGATTTTTTCAGCAGGGAAGAGCGGAATAAGGATAAGGATAACGGAGTATGCTTGCCTTTCCTCATCATGTAATCAAATGGGGCTGTTTTACTAGGCAGCGGAAATGTCCTACACCACGCCATGGATTTGCTTTGTCCGCTCCAAGAACAGAGCAGAGGAGTTCGCTCTCCACCAAAGAACAGGATTGACCAGTACAAACTTTAGGTTTATTTTATTTTCAAGAAGAAAATAATAGCAATTGGTCTAAATACCAAGTATTTAATTCAGTCAACAACATAAACCAAATTAGGTACTTTAAACTCTGGCGTAACCTGCTTGCCAATTGACCAAAGGTATAATTTTCTACTTGCCAATTTCCCTTTAAAATATTCGGCAAAATGCTCCTTACTTTAAACCCTTCTGAAACAATAAAATCTCCTGCAACGGCTAATGGAGTCATGTTTTCGACCGGAAAATCGTGCCCAGTTTCTTCAATTCCTCTTATGGTTAGGGATATTTAAAAAAAACTATTTCTAATATTATTGCTCCCCTTTTTAAATTTTGTCAGCTTCTTTGATGTATAATAGAGCAATGTATCATCTTTTGTTATCCATGGTGCATTTTCAACAACAGTCACAGCCTAAATGAGCTAAGTTATTCCTCAGTTTGACATAGAAAAAGTATGAGTAAGAAAATGGAATTCCTTTGATCTGAAACCATAGGTGAAGGATCTTCCCTTTCCATACTTCACCGCTGATAAATTCTGCACCTTTGAAAAACCCACCTTTGGGGTGATCGCTCCATCATCTTCCTTTGAATCTGCTATGGATATAAACTATATTTTAATGCAAAACGAAATATGGTTATGAAATAGATTTGCTGCTTGATGACTGTTACAAACTAAAAATCATGAACATTCTGTGAAATTACACAACAAGCAGGTGAAAGGAAATTCTCAATTTTGTTTAATAGGTACCAAACACTTATACAAAACAATTCAAACTTTTTTAAAGTTCCAAATTTGCAAAAAAGGCTCGCTGAACCAAAGTTAATAGCTCAGTTGGGATAAATTCTCACTTACACCTATTAGTTTTTTTAAATACTCAATATTAAATATTAAACTACGTAAACTAACAACTTTTCAAAAACCATCACTACTCACAAAGAAATACTTTATATATAAGTTAAAACTATCCAACACGGGTGTGCTGTTGTTTACACACATTGTGCAAGTACTTAACTAAGTGCAGTGTCCATTATGAGGGAACTACTTGTGGAACTATAGTCATGCATACGTTTCGGTTCCACAGCTAACACTGTGCAGAGCATGCACCAGACATCGCTACCTTGTGTCATCTACATACAGGAAGTGAGAGAACACCCTACACAACTGTTGAATTTGAAGTTACGATACTGAATGAAATGCAAGAGAAAATAACCTTGTTTTTCTATTATAATTATCGTTATCGTGTAACACATTTTATGAGTATTGAGAAATAAACTGTGCTTAGTATACTGAACAAAAAAATCAGTGAATAGATTAAATAAACAAATTCAGTGGATTTACTACTCAGCGTACTCTAAAGAGTTGTAATTTAATGGTTGATTTTTTGTTGTGTGAGAACACTTGCCTCAATGTGCGCTGGTCTACCCTTGAAATAAGAAACCACGTAAAATATCATCTGGATGCTTTATAAAACCAAGACTGACAAATTGAGTGCTAATTTAGAAAGAAACATAACTTGTGTTTTCACAGAGTGTTATTACAACAATTCCTGTGAAAAAAATATCTCAACAGTACTTAAAATAATTTTAATTTTATCCTGAAAATATTTTAAACGAAGAATAAAATGTTGCTTGATATACACCAAGGGTCAAACAGACATTAAAGACTCTTTCGCATCACAATTAGCCCAAATCCCCCGTCACACGGTGGCATAGCGTCAGTTAGCTCCCTCCCTGTTTCAGTGTAAGCGAATTTCTTTGCCAAGCGCTCACATTTGTTGTTTGTGCCAGAGTTCAAAATAGTGGTCTGTTACAAATCTCTCCAGTGAAGAGAGATTTATGCTATTCCGCAAAAGGGTTTAATACATGTAGAATCAGCTGTCTGTTGTGAAAACAATTACAAAATGTTGTTCACAAAGTTGTTAAAACTAGAATAAAGGTCGGGAACTGTCTTCAAAAATGTCTTTGATTCACAATAACAACAACTGTCAGTCCCATGCCACCATGTCTGTCAGTTCTCACAGAATCACAGTGAGAACTTAGATATTTACAGTAGGAAATATTTGGAAACCTCACTTCCCTACTACTTCCACCGTCTTTATTTACTGGATAAGATTCTTATAGGTTAATTTTGATCTTTGACAGCATTCAACACCAAAGAATCAAAGAGAATAATTTGAATAAGTTTTAGGACAGTTTGCCTACTCTCTTCTCCCCACTAATTTTGATTTTGTAACCAAATCTTTTGCACTGTTTTAAATTTTCCCGTTTCCCAATTTCCATCCCTCTCGTGTGTGGGACAAAACCGCAGACATGCATGACATAAATGAATGATTCCGACCATGCACTAACAGAACCGTGTACTCACAAAAATACGGTTTCTTTATCCCCAGCTTATCGGTTTTTGAAGCGGCACTTGCGTTAGCTGTGGAATAGAAAAGTATAAACTGCACCAATCAAACAAAAAGTCTAGCACCTATCCAACAATTCCTTTTTGATTTTCAGGACTTGAAAAAAACTTTTCCACCAACTTTGGCAAGTCCTTGTTCATTTCGTAGATGATTTATTCATGACTTAATATTTATGGCATTCCGGAATGAGTTATGATTAACTTTGTGATTTTGATTTTCTATGTATGTGGTTTTATGGTTGGTCTTGATTCAGGATTTATGGTTGGTTGGATCTTGCAGGTATCTTCAAAGCAATGCTAACTTAAATAAATGGGAAGGAAATACGTTGCTTTAGATATGTTGCGTGCCACTAATAGATTTATATACCGAGTGATATTTAATCTTCAACTATTCCTGTAATTTTACAACAAAAACTGTATAACTGTTATATTATTTCATTGCCAAAACGAATACATTAGCTTAAATATAAAAAATCCAGTTATTTGATAAGCCAGTGAACTAACAATAGGAAAACCTAATAAAAAATCTACTCCTTAGAACATTTGAAATTCACTTTTGGATGTGAGTTATTTTTAAAGAATTGTTTTTTATTTACGGCTAATCAGGAACGAGCTTGGAATTATTTTCAAATCACTCCTATGAGCTCCGTTTGCTCACCTTATTTCAAATTTAACAACAAATCATCAGCTTATCATCTTAATGTTTTTTAAATTAAAAGGACGTTGGAATTACAGGTGCGGCTGGTCATGTGTAAGTTGAGGCGAAACTCGGAACTAAGCGAAATATTTTGTTTTAATTTTGGATCGCCTCCAAGAAGTGTGCTATTGCACCTGAAAGAGGGTCAGATTATGCTGAGTGCAGGTTAACCTGTGATAATCACTGCTGATTTGTGTTCAACATCCCTTCTCTAAAAAATCTTTTGTTACAATTTAATTACGATTTTTAAAAAGATTTTAATGAAACTCAATAACATTTTACAAATACTCCATCTGGTATCTTTTCCCCAAGTTTGATAGAAAAATGCCAAAATAATAAAAAGTTGTTTTCCTAAATATTAAAAAAAATTATTTATTAAATATAAAAAATCACTTGCAAATAAATTTTATTGTTTACAAGAGCTTTACTTTGAGTTGCAGTTCATTATTTTCGAATCGTAAATAAACAAGATATATTGCATTATCCGTTGAACACTGGTTCTTATAGAATATAAATTCAATGTCTCCAAGTCCTCTTCAGATGAAGGTTGATTGATTGATTATTTATTTTTCCAATAGAGATTTGTTTTATCGAAAAACAAATACTTTCCCTCAGGTTTTATTCAAGACTGTGGTTGATAAGTGTCAGACTTACGACTTTCTTAAGCCTAGACCTACTTCGGTTTTCATCTTTATGTATAGATATGCCAAATTACACTAACCATTAGACTGACAACTTTTATTTTGAGGTAGTATTAGCAATTACAAAGGTTTTCTATCTATTTACAAAATACTCATTTTAATTGTACACAACTATTACAACTATTACCAATGGCATAATTAAAACCAACAAGCAACTTGTTATTTTAAAACATAAATTATTCATAAAGGTTAAGAATTGACAGCAAATAAAAGTGTTTCTGACTTCTAAAATGTAATTAAAGAAAAGTCCAACATTTTCCTAGGAAAAACTAGGCAATATTTTCCGTATCTAGCAATATTTTAATGAAAGATATTTTTGTTCTCAGTAAAAATAATTACATCAAACTGGATCTTTAACCATGAATAACAATAAAACCATTCTGCTTATCTAAATACCACTTTGCGTTAATCATATTTTAATAATTTGTATAAATCTTACATAACTAAAGCTATACGACAGTAATCTACATAAAGCAGCGTACAGTTTTAGTGTGATCTCACAAGCCTAAAAGGACAAATAGGTCATGGTGTTTTATTTCCATTAGGCCTTTGTATAACTTTGTTTCAAAACTCTTGTTACATGGGAAAGGCGTAGCTTACATTGAATCTCCGGATAGCGTGTCGGCCAGTTCCACCCAGCCCATTGGGTCTTGGCAAAGAAATGCTTTACTTCCTCTTCTGGGCTGTCGAACTTCTGAATTTCGTCCGTGTCCATCCGGTATTTGCAATAAAACCTGGAAACACTTGCAACACTGTAAACATATCACTGCTTAAATTCAAACCATCTTCATTGAGTTTCATTCAAACTATTCTAATTGTTGTGTTTACACGTTTTAACTATTTTTTGTGTATTACACAGTAAAAATAACGAAGAAACTTCAATAATGTTTGATGGTGAGAGTTATTACAACTTAGTTAAGTTTTAAAGGCTGTGGGTAGATTTTAACACAGACACATATTTAACCTGGGATCTGCCCAGAAGTGAACACAACCCAGAATTGAGTTCCAAAACAAAGATTAGTATCAAACTTTAAATCAAAATTGAATCAAGGAAGTTTGGAATTGATCCACTACAACAAAAATAAAACCTGGTCCTTGAATTACCAGGAGAATGCACTTAATGCACATGTCACTTAATCATGATTAAAATTAACTTTATTTTAAAAACGCCAGCAAAAGGAATTCAAATATAACTAATACAATAAGTAATATAAAAATATTATTGGATTGATAAGTGAATGGGGTGCCGTATGCCATGGTTTAACAGAACAATGTTAAACGTATGTGCTGGTTAAACTGTACACAAGAGAAGTGAAATTGAGAGAGTTTCCTGTCCTAACCCTTTGTCTGATGGTGGCTGATGAGTTAGACCACCGAGCGTTGCTGAAAACTGCCAAAGAATTCAGAGACTGGCACACTTTTTTCCAGTGAAAATTGCTGCACCACACTGGCAGTACTCAGACTGATACGCCGCCTCAAGTGTGGCACTGTGCTCTGAACTTCTTTAAAGGGTCAAACCATCAAATACTAATCAAATCCGGGGGTATACTAAATAATACCCCCGTCGCAGCAAACCTGCATACTCAGCGAATTTCCAATGGAGATGTAAATGTCTTAATACTACATAAAGCCACTTACCAAGTTTCATAAAAATATATTCACAAATAAGCGATATATACAATTTTAATTATTCTCCATAAGAATAACATTGGGGCTGAGTACGCAGGTTTGCTACAACAAGGAACACAAAAAATGGGTTTTTATGCTAATATCAATATAACTCAACTAGGTGAAATCGTATACCAGTTTTTATTAATTTATGTTCATAACTAAGGGAGACAGAGCATTTAATTACTCTCCATAAGAATAACAAGGGATGAGTACGCAGGTTTGCTGCTACGGGAGCCTTTAGCAAAAAATTGATTTTTTGAGCAACTATCAATAGACTACAACGAGATGAAGCTGTATACCAAGTTTCGTCAGTATACGTTCATAAATAAGCGAGATATACAAATTTTCTTTCCCTCCATAAGAATAACATTAGACAACGTACTGTGTTTAGCACTTTAAATATCTCGGTAACCAATTGACGTAGAGGAATGATCAAAATACCAAATTGTGTGTTTTTTAAGCTGAATCTAATGGTGAAAACTAAAATTATATTTTTTCAAAAATTATATATAACAAATTCAAAAAACCCATTTTTGGGGTACAAAACCCCCCCAAAATACCCCTTCGGATAAAGCGATCTGCCTGGTTTTCGAACCTAAAGTCATAAATGTTGCTTTACACGTTTATACCAAGTTTCATCGAAATCAGATAATTTTTACGAGAGTTATCGTGCTCACGGACGGACACACACACACACACACACAGACATATGTGTATATATATGTATTATATATGTATATATATATATATATATATACAGTTTCGAACGAATGGTGTTTTTGGGGTCTGGGGACCTCAAAACGAAAAGTTATCATGGTCCCGGGCTTAGGTCTTACCATGCCGACTATGGTAATAGCTTCTTCCCTATAGGGGAAATTCGCTAAAAACAAACCAAATGATTTAATTTGTTTTTTAGCGAATTTCCCCTATAGGGAAGAAGCTATTACCGTAGGTCTCATGGTAAGACTTAAGCCCGAGACCATGATAACTTTTCATTTTGAGGTCCCCAGATGCCAAAAACACCATTCGTTCAAATTTGTATATATGTATATATATATGTGTGTGTGTGTATGTGTGTGTGTGTCCGTAAGCACGATAACTCTCGTAAAAAAGGTCCGATCTTAATGAAATTTTGTACAAATGTGTAAAGTACCATTTATTTGAACAAGTTCAAAAACCAGACGAATCATACTATCCGAAGGGGGGTTTTGGGGGGGTTTTATACCCAAAAAATGGGGTTTTTGGGGTTTCCACATGTAATTTTTATTTAAATCAAATTTTAATTATACCATTAAATATACCATTGAATTCAGCATGGTTTCCACATGTAATTTTTATTTAAATCAATTTTTAATTATACAATTAAATATACCATTGAATTCAGCATAAAAAACAAACAATTTGGTATATTGATCATTACTCTACGTCAATTGGTTACTGAGATATTGAAAGTGCTTAACACCGTACGTGGTCTATTGTTATTCTTATGGGGAAAAAGAAAAATTGTATATCTCGCTTATTTATGAACATAAACTGACGAAATTTGGTATATGGCTTCATCTGGTTGTGGTTCATTGTTGTTTGCACAAAAAAATTTGTTGCCTATGGTTCCCGTAGCAGCAAACCTAGGTACTTGGTCCCCATGTTATTCTTATAGAAAATAATTAAAATATTATATATCGCTTATTTATGAATGTATATGGATGAAACTTGGTATGTGACTTCACTAAGATGAGTTCTATTGATATTTGCATAAAAACCCATTATTTGTGTTCCTTGTTACAGCAAACCTGCGTACTCATCCCCAATGTTATTCTTATGGAGAATAATTAATATTTTTAAATATCGCTTGTTTGTGAATATATTTCTTATGAATCCTGTTAAGTGTTTTAATGTGTTATGTTATATACTCATTGGAATTCGCTGAGTATGCAGGTTTGCTGCGACGGGGGTATTTTTTTGTTTATTTTTGCTTACCAGTCAGGATGGACCCTCCAATTATCTCCTTCAAAAAAGTTTAGTTTTCCTGCAACATAAAATAAAATTGATGGATTAGAAACATAAATATATTTGCAACTGTACATTTTACATTTATAAGAATTCAGAACCAAATAAAATGCAAAGTGTCAAGATATTCATAAACTGTTGAGCATTGAAAAATAACGTGGGTGTGAAAATGTCTGCGATAGTAAAAGTTAAGAAGGGATGTAGAACAGATAAACTGACAAACAACAAAATAACAGATGGCTCAGTAGCTGAGTTTAACTTTTATAAGTAGAAGAAATCAGCTACCTCCAGTTCCAGGCCAACATTTGTATTTACAATTCCTCTGACAGTTTAGTCGAAACTAATTATTACAAATGATCAATTAATTTTTTTTGAAAATAAGCTTTTCTACTTATTAAAAATGATACTTTTATATTTTGATACTTTTTAAAAATTAATAAAAGTAAATATAAATACTTTTTGTAGGGAATATGAGTTTTTTTTTTACATCAGAACCATAACTTTTAGTATATTAATAGGCAATCATAAGCTTGATAATCTTAAATATGTCATCATCAGATGGTTTCGTCAGAATGAATTAAAAACACAATACAGTACATTTACACGTACACGATGACACAAATGAACGAACATTACACAGACAACGAACAATAAATACTAGACAGGCCCGTTGGCAAGGATATGATCACAGCACGGGCAGGGGACAAACTGACCGTTTTTCTTATCCCGGTGCATCATCCTTATCAGATCGGTGGGCAGGTGTGCCTTTGCTGCTGATTGGAGAGTTGAAAATGGAGTAAAAGCTGTACTGTATTTTAGTTTCTCACTTAATATCTTGTGGACTACTTTTTTTGAAAGACTTGCATATTTCAAATTCTTCTGGGGAATCCATTTTCCTGCCCTTATTAACGTGCCCTTTATCGTGTAATGTTTCAAGACTCTCAACTATTCCGACCAACGAGTGGTTTCGGTCAATTAAATGCTGGGCTAGGGTGGATTTGTGTTTACTTGTTTTTGGGTCAGGACGATGTTCTTGCTTGTTTGTAAACGAGCTGTTAATTGCATCAAAACATGTACTAATCATGTTTTTGAGATGACTGACGATATGAAAATAATTTTACCGCCCACCACATGTTAAATGTCCCTATCTTGAGAGGTAAGCAATTAGCTTTATTGCAGACCAGGACAGTAATGACACATAGTTCATAACACATTATCCAATAGCATCAGCTGTTGTGTTTACAACAATCAAAGTTTTCACAACATACAATTAGCATCACTTGTTTTTTTCAAATATTGTTTGTTCGTAATAAAACTCCATGAAAAATTGCCATTTTTTATATATTTACATAGCCTATATTGTGGGGTGGGGAGGTAAAATAGAGTAGCCAGAGCCGATACGTCTTCGGGTGAAGCACTCCTGCTTTCAAGCATCGCCCTTACGCTCTAATGATGCTCTTACAGCCCTAGGTGCGTAAATAGCTATAGTCTTACAGCTCAGGCTAAAAAACTATGAATGAATTAAAACTGAACCAACCTTTGCTCTGCTTGAGGAGGTGGGTCTCCACAGTTGCGTCCACCTGGTATCGTCCGTAGTGCTCGGGCAGACTGACGACCAGAGTGAGAGGCGACTTGCCCGGCGACTCTTCGATGGGCTTGTAATAGTAGTAGCGCATCCCCCTCATCACCCGCCTCTACAGAACAACATCACAGATCAGTTGGATATCTGAAAATCTTGTATGTGTTTAGTGTTACGAGTCGAAAGTATAACAAAATTTAACTTAGGACTCTCAACTTGCAACAACATGAGAACTGATAAAATTCAGTATAGCAGTGAGTGTCTCGCGCGACCACCTGACTGGTCGGCCTTGTTTAACAAAATTGATAACTACGACTGAAATCCACAGCTCGTCCCATCTGACTTCTTTAGCTCGTATGTGTTGTAGTAAATAATCTCCTTATCTAAATTTATGCTGTTTTACAGGCCTGCACCCGAAGACTGGATTAACAAATTTAAGTGTCTTAATTAATTGGAAATTAAACTTCAACAAGTTTTCAACTTCAATTTTTTGATACATCCGTCTAAACGGGTGCAGGCCTGTAAAACAGCATAAATTTGGAAATATATTTACCACAACACGCACGAGCTAAAGAAATCAAAATGGGGAGAGCTGTTTATTTCAGTTGTATTTATTAACTCTGTTAAACGAGGCCGACCAATCAGATGGTCGAGTCGTGTCACTCACTACTGTATAGATTCTCATCAGATTCTCATGTTGTTGCGAGTAGTGTGTCCTAAGTTGATTTATTTTTTTATAGTTTTGACTCGTAACAAGATTTAACTCAGGAGTCAGAAAAGTATTTAAATTGATTTTTGTTATTTATTGTTTAGGAAATTTCATCTCCAAGAATTGTTTATTATTTATACATAAAATGTTGAATTTTCCACTTTTGTGCTGCTTCTTCCACTTGTTAATTATACTCCGAAAGGAAAAGTAAATTCAAATAAATTAGGCTTGGCGTTCTTAACATTGTGTCTGAAAGAGTGAAAAAGTTTTAGGATTAAAAATGCATCGTATTTTAGGCAAAAAAACGGCAGAAATTTGTGTTGTACTAAATTCTAAAACTTAGCATTGATAACAACTTATTTATATTATGATAAATCTCCTGTTGCTCTTACCACATCATCCAAGTGCTGCTTCATGGGGAGTGAAATCGAGCCGGTGGTATTACCCCTCACCAACTTTCTGCGAAACTGAAAAAGAAATAGAATGTGAAATTTAGGGATCCATGTTCACATACACTACCTTAATTTAATTATGGCCTTAGAAGAGGTTGAATAAAAACAAGTTCCCACGCAGCACGCTGACGTGAGGGAAGTGAATTTCCACATACAAAACTTTTAAAACTCAAAATCAGTGTAAAAAAAAAACATTTATTCAAATTTTTATTGAAATCTGAAAACACTAATTTTTTGGCTGTTCTGATGCTCCTGGTTTCACTTACCTGCAATGCTAGGAATACAATTTTGCACATTATAAGGTTAGCAGAGGGTCCAATCAGGCCTGAAAGTAGGCGTGAGGTTGCTGGATATGATAAAAGTGCACCAGCAAATGAATAACAGGCTTTTCTAATGTAAAACCCCCATAAGACAACATACTGTGTTCAGTTGAAACACATTTTCTTTAATAACTCGGTAAATATTTATGCTAGAATGACGAGAGAAGGCTTAAAACTTTTGCCTCACTAATTCCCATCTTTTTACATGCATTAATTTTATATCCAGGGCTTTACTAACCCTTTTTGGGCCCAAAAACCCAAAATTTGAAAGATTAATCCCCAAAAAACGGGGTTAGAGTTTTCCGATTGTTTTTCCCAACGAACTTGTCTAACTGATTATAGAAAGGAACATCCCTAGCAAATTTGAAGTAAATCGGACTAAAAATGACCGCTAGAGTGCAAACACACATATATATATATATGTAAAATTTTGAACAACCCCCCAAATCGTGTTCAGGCGATCACGTTAGGAACTTCTATAGTGGTCCAGGGCTTAAGTTTCACCGTGCGGGTCATGCTAATAGTTCACTTTCAATAGAAAATTCACTAAAAACTAATTTTGTTCCTGTGGTTTCCCCACCAAGACCTTTCATTTAAGTATATGGCTCATGAGTGTTAACATGAAGGTTCCGTGGAATTTCCTGGTACAATTTGACTTTATATAGGTTTTTTTGCAGTTTTGACACTACAAAATTGAATATTTTATGATTTTTAAAAATTATTTCATATAGGGAACTATTCGGATTATGAAGACGAACATGTTGTAACATCAATATAACAACACTGACTTTCTTATATTACAGTCAATAGGATGATGCATATTAATGAGAACTAGCGATCACCCAGAGGTCGAAATTCAACTAAAACTAATTCTATGTAAATCCAAAACGGCACATAATGGTTGTTTGCCTGAATGTTTTACCACATCCTGCGTGAGAATTTGCATTTGAACCAGAATTTTCACTATGATTTAACAGTAGTTATGTGGTAACTGTAGTTAGTGTACATGGTAAGGTTTTGGACTCTGAATAACGACCACATTCATATATAAAGTAACGTTGAAAGTATAATTCAATCTGGGCAATCATATGAAAAAATGTCTATAACTTCAGACAAATTTTAAATAAATCTCATTAAAAACCATCTTTAAAATAATAATACAGAAATTTGAATTTGACCATTTCAAAACTAATGTATTATTGTATGGTATATTTTGTTGCTCAGAAAATTACTATGTGTTTTTGTATAATATTTCCTTTATTTATATATCATTTCCATGCATTGGTTCTATGCTATGGCAAAAGGTCAAACAATTTTTTAATTATTAGTTTCTCAACTATCATTCCCTTACCTCTAGCAGTTTATCATTGAAGTCAAGAGGGTCCCGGCCATCATCCATAAGTTCAACATCAGTCATGTCAATGGCATTATAGTTTGGTTTCAGGATCCCTTGAAACTGTAAAATAAAGGGGAGTTTTCTCAGTCATATTATTGGTGTGGAATCGATCAATCAAGTTAATTAATTATACATTTGAGAACTCCATTATTCAGCTAAAAATTTCAAGTTTAAATAAGTTTATTTATTTTTTAAAGGAACAAGACACGAGTGACTCTCATTCAAAGTAACTCAAATCAGTGGGGATACCATTTTGCTTTTAAATTCTCAGGCCACAGTCCAAAGATGACAGTAGAACTCCGATTATCCAAATTAATTGGGGATCGGGCCGATTCGGATATGCAGAAATTTGGATAATCAGGTATACCTTGGGAATTAAACAATCTAAGGTTTACTTAGAAAACCTTTTTACAAAAATGGTATGAAAATTATGGTGTAAACCTTTTCACAAACTTACATGCTACCTTAGATAGAAGCATGATGAAAAAATCATGCTTCAATGAGAAAGCTTTCAGTGTTACATTTAGTGGAAGGACACCCCAGCATTAACAGCTGGATTTGTTTTCTTTAAGAATACTTTACAAGTAAGGAACTGCAGGGGTGGTGAAAATGGGATGAATACAGTGAGTTACCATACGTGAGAGAAAATCACTCCTCGTATGCTGTAAACCACTCAATATTTATGCATGAGCAGTTCCCCAGGTTGGGTAACAGACCTGGGCCTTTCAGAGAAGAACCTTAGCCCTTTGTGGATTTCCTTATCCTTCTGGGGTTTACTAAAAGGATTTTATTATTGAAAGAGTTACCCCCTCAGGCAACCCTCGACTGATCTGTCTTCTGATAACCATTGTAGGGCTCTTTTCCCAGCCTTTCTATCCTTTCACTTTCAGAGTTATCTGACAAAGAAGAGATCTTCCTCTGGCAACGCACATACTCCGGTCTTGACCAAGAGCGCAGGCTCACACAGGGGTTTCAGGGAAACCAGCTAACAAAGAGTTGGGCTACCAAGGTGAACGGGAAGTTTGTCACAGTGGATAACCAACATTATAACTTGGTACTTATTGTAAAACTCTGCACTGGCACAAACCAGACAGAAGGCCTTCTACAGATGGTAAAAGATTTTAGTCAGTCTTCCTCTTCCAGTAGGGAGGTAAATATAGCCTACTGAATTTTCTTGACCATTTTATATTTGTCAATTTTCCACACAAGGAGGAGAGGGAGAGACAGGCCCTCAACCCCACCTCACATCCCTAGTGCCATACAAAATGAAGAGAGGGGTGAGGGGACTTGTAACTTTACATTATTAATTCACAAGAATTAGTGAAGACAATTTAATGTCGGGCTAACATGTTAATTATCGATAACAGTAATAACTGTTACTGCATCTTAAATTATTTCATACCTCGCACCAAATCTCCTTCAGACAGTTGGATTTTGATAAACTATTTTTCAATAACAATTATAGAGAGTAATAAGTAAGGAAATATCACAACTACGTAACTATAAAAAAATCACTGAGTAAAACGCTGACACAACTAGCACTTATTTAAAGGTGAATATGAATGAATGAAGAGTGTAGAATGGGTGAGATGCCTTGTTACTCAATAAGACCATAATAAAACCATAAAATTGACTTACCACTGGCCGCCAGTCAGGATGAACCAGGATGTAACCGTTATTAGTTACGATAAATGCATAAGCGTTGACCCCCAACTGAAAAGAGAATTACATTTTTTTAAGTATTGCAAGGTAAAGTAAAACTAAATACTATTCTAGGAAAGTAAAAATAGGGTGTTCACATGAATCATGGGTTATAGATAACAAAATACATTTCTCATCCATAAGAGAATAAATGGGTGAAAGAAGTAATTCCTAAACGTAGCTCTGTAACATGCCATCTTTCAGAGTATGTTTAGCTTATAAATCGGCAGCTGTCACCAATGTGTATCCAACCCATATATGTCTTATGACAAAACTATATGACAGGAAAATTAAGGCGAAAATGGCATATAAATAGACAAATAGTTTTGCTTGAAAAATGCTTTGAACCCCTTGGTTTATTTACTAGGTTTTCCAGAGTGGGTGAGGTGAGCTTTTGTTATTTGTTGCTTTTGTTGGTTAGAATTTTCTCTCCACAACACTTAACATACAAAAGTATTTTATCCATTTATGGAATGGTTCATAAAATATTATCCAATATCGGTTGTGTACAGACATGCCTATGCGTAAACTTGAATGATTGAACCTTGCAACCTTGTCATAAGAACATGACACAGTTATATCAGTTATATCAGTTATATCTCTTAGGGGATTTTATAAAAAATATCAGGAAATTTTCATTACTATAATACCAGACAGTGCAACAAATTGGTTCTCCCTGCTCACAATCTAGAAATTTATTGTAAGAAACCTCGATATGCAGGAAAAAATGTTTCATATATCTTCCACAAAACATTAAGTCAGAACAAAATGTGAACACCTTAAAAAGAAAACTTAAGGGATATTTAATACACAAGGCTTTGCTTTAAATGACCAGTCCATTTATCAATATTAAAAAATTAAATAATTGTTTTGAAAATATGATTCTTATCCTCAGCTAAAAAAGCCTTATATATAACTTTGTAACACTGTTCAATGCTCAGGTGAATAAAGATACTGTACTCTCAGAAATCCAGACTATTGTGGCGGACGGCCAGTCCGGATTTTGAAAAATCCGGATTTCCCATAGGTGGGCTGAATCATCAATTCCGCCTTTATAGTGACCAATTATGACAATACGCGTTACTTTCATGTGCCAAGAGTCACCGGTCTCCTGATTTACATCGCTAGTGATGAGTCATTGAAAGGAAAATATCTGAACGGAGCAGTGCGCACCGGATACGTAAACAATAACAAACACCGATAGATAACAGCACTATTCGACAGTTGGGCTAAGAGAGGACTCGGACCTTACAAGGTGGGGTTGATGCGCCTGACGATGCTAACGACGTGACGAAAGTGTAGTGTGGGATAATGACGTGAAAACTGAAGGAGCTAAACTGTAAAATTGCATTTTTTAAATATTTTATTTGCAAAAGAAATGATAACAAATCTAGATAATTGGTTCAGATAACCGAGAGTCCGGATAAGTGTGATCCGGATTTCTGAGAGTCTACTGTACTTGAATTTAATTTAATCGGCAAAACTATATTGATACTTAAGTCCTGAAATCGGTCATACTCCCGAATAACCAATAACTTTTAAGAAGACAGTTATAAAAGAAGACATAAAGAACACACTTAAACTATATATTTAATTCCAACTTTCAAAGTTAACCTACCCAGTGAGGTTTCAGCAAAGTGTTGATTTCTTCAATCGGGATGTCAGTACCAGCTACTCCTAATAAATATGCTACCTTCATCTACAAAAAGAAATGGAAACATGTTTATATTTAAGCTAATGAAATCAAGAAAAAATGTATTTAATGATGAAAAGGAACGTCAAATTGTTGAATATAGTTACAATGTATACAATTAAATGTTAGTCCCAGTAATAATAATATCATAAGTAAAACACCACCCTGAAAAACCAAAACTATCACAGTAAATTATAAATCACATATTATTCATTAACATTGTCAATGTTACTCAAACATTTCATGACATGGTATGAAACATAAGAATATAATTGGGTAAGATTGGACTAAACTAACCCTCGTTTGGATCAAACAAAAAAAATATGAATTTAACTCTTAGTAGCAGACAATTCAGATCTGAAAACCTGCCTGGATATAATTTTATGAAAAAGTAAAAAAAGAAAAACAGTTAGTGTCCTCAAGGACATTTGCAACATTTACTTGTTAATTATTTTTTACATCTACATTACTTTAACATGATTACATTTATCAAACAACATACTACATTGGTTGGGATAAATGATCCTATACTCTAATACCAGCTTTGTTTGGTGCGAAATGGATCACTGAATACCGCAGAAGGATTTTGCTCAAACTTTGAATAATTGAGTTTTTGGGCTTCAGAACTACATTGGCAACATCTTTAACTTTAGGAAAAATCAAATTTTACAGACCAACTAATTTAATACAAATTTTTTAGTGGGTTAGTCATATAATATTATTTTAAAGTTATTTGTTTTTAAGCCATTTTATCCCTTTATCTGTAGCCAAATTCGATAAATAAGGGACTATTTAAAAGCTTGGGCAAATTGTAATTTAAAGTTTGTTTAATATTAAAATTATATTTCAATGAGCAATTCTCACCTATATATTTTGTAACACACTGGTGACACCAACTTACTGTTACAAGTTTAACTACCTCATAGCTGGCAACAATAAGTTTTTTGAATGGGATTTTAAAAAGCAGATGTGGGACAGTGAAAACTATTGGGTTAAACCAAAAACCTCTATTTTAAAGATATATTCTCACAGCGTGAAGCTATGTGGTCAAAAGTGTGACGCGTTTCGCCGATTACAGCATCATCAGAGGCACACTACACAAAACTAATAATTACACATTGTAATCGCCTTGCGGTTCGTCAAACACATGTTACATTGAACACATACGACACATAATTTCACTCGACATAACATATTTAAAATTGAGAGCTCCCGATGTTTAAATATGTTTTGTTGTGTGAAATTCTGTTCTGTCATATTTGTCATTATAACATTATGTGTTTGACAAACCGCAAGGTGATTACAATGTGTAATGACTATTCATTTTGTGTTGTGTGTGTCTGATGATGCCGTAATCGGCGAAACGTGTCACACTTGTGACCACATAAGACTGCTTCAGGCTGTGAGAGTACACCATTAAAAATAGTGAATTCAGCAATCCCGTAACCAGTTCTTAAAGACCACATAAGATTGCTTCAGGCTGTGAGAGTACACCATTAAAAATAGTGAATTCAGCAATCCCGTAACCAGTTCTTAAAGACCACATAAGATTGCTTCAGGCTGTAAGAGTACACCATTAAAAATAGTGAATTCAGCAATCCCGTAACCAGTTCTTAAAGACCACATAAGATTGCTTCAGGCTGTGAGAGTACACCATTAAAAATAGTGAATTCAGCAATCCCGTAACCAGTTCTTAAAGACCACATAAGATTGCTTCAGGCTGTGAGAGTACACCATTAAAAATAGTGAATTCAGCAATCCCGTAACCAGTTCTTAAAGACCACATAAGATTGCTTCAGGCTGTGAGAGTACACCATTAAAAATAGTGAATTCAGCAATCCCGTAACCAGTTCTTAAAGACCACATAAGACTGCTTCAGGCTGTAAGAGTACACCATTAAAAATAGTGAATTCAGCAATCCCGTAACCAGTTCTTAAAGACCACATAAGATTGCTTCAGGCTGTGAGAATAAACCATTAAAAAATAGTGAATTCAGCAATCCCGTAACCAGTTCTTAAAGACCACATAAGATTGCTTCAGGCTGTGAGAGTACACCATTAAAAATAGTGAATTCAGCAATCCCGTAACCAGTTCTTAAAGACCACATAAGATTGCTTCAGGCTGTGAGAGTACACCATTAAAAATAGTGAATTCAGCAATCCCGTAACCAGTTCTTAAAGACCACATAAGACTGCTTCAGGCTGTGAGAGTACACCATTAAAAATAGTGAATTCAGCAATCCCGTAACCAGTTCTTAAAGACCACATAAGATTGCTTCAGGCTGTGAGAGTACACCATTAAAAATAGTGAATTCAGCAATCCCGTAACCAGTTCTTAAAGACCACATAAGATTGCTTCAGGCTGTAAGAGTACACCATTAAAAATAGTGAATTCAGCAATCCCGTAACCAGTTCTTAAAGACCACATAAGATTGCTTCAGGCTGTGAGAGTACACCATTAAAAATAGTGAATTCAGCAATCCCGTAACCAGTTCTTAAAGACCACATAAGATTGCTTCAGGCTGTGAGAGTACACCATTAAAAATAGTGAATTCAGCAATCCCGTAACCAGTTCTTAAAGACCACATAAGATTGCTTCAGGCTGTGAGAGTACACCATTAAAAATAGTGAATTCAGCAATCCCGTAACCAGTTCTTAAAGACCACATAAGACTGCTTCAGGCTGTAAGAGTACACCATTAAAAATAGTGAATTCAGCAATCCCGTAACCAGTTCTTAAAGACCACATAAGATTGCTTCAGGCTGTGAGAATAAACCATTAAAAAATAGTGAATTCAGCAATCCCGTAACCAGTTCTTAAAGACCACATAAGATTGCTTCAGGCTGTGAGAGTAAACCATTAAAAAATAGTGAATTCAACAATCCCGTAACCAGTTCTTAAAAAAACCTCTATGTTAAATCTCAACCCTGAGTCAGGTTTATTGTTTTAAATGCTCAGCTACACAATGGCCTAGCGGGGTTTTAAATCAACAATCATAACTGCTGTTAAAAACAACTAATGAAGCATAAAAGTTATGTTGAAGTGGTAAAATATTACTATGGGATTTTACTCTCCAAGTAAAGGTTGACCCTCGGATACTGATAAACAGAATTGGGAAGGAGTAGAATAAATTAAAATTGTTGTACCAAATTGTAACATTAAGGTTGTAAGTTAAGAAAATAGCTAACGGTCTATAATAATTTTAATTACGGTTTATTATACAGACAGGGTTCATAAAAGTCAAAATAATTTTAAATGTAAGTAGCTACAATAATAGTTATACTAAAATAATCACTACTAAAAATTATGTACTTTGAGAGTACCATAGGAAGAAAATTTAAAATGTGACACTAAATTAATCACAGGTTAAATATAATCAGGTGAACATTAAATAATATTGTGCTACACACAATAGTACTTAGTAACAGTAACCTAGATACCTACCACATGTCCTTATAAAGTGCAGGATTAAAGCTGTATTAAGAGCAAATACTTTTTCATTGTTAGCAAAGTAAAATCAAGAGAAAGTTCACACGTTACTAAGTTAAGAAAATTTTAATTATACATTTTCTCAACATTTATTCTGTGCATGATAAAAAAAAGTGCAAAATATTTTAATATATGATTTTTTAGTTACTTAAAATACATATGATAAACTGATTTATGAATCAGTTAAAAATGGTTTTAAAATTGATTTTATCAACAAGGGACCAATAATAAACATTTACTACAATACATAATAACGAGACTATAAAATGTAGTTTTAAAACATATATACAGTGCTTTCTTCTATTGTTTTATTTTGTATAACAAAGTTCATGAAATATAACGTATTACATATGGAAGGGAGTGCACTCTCTGCAAGCACCAAATCTCAAAAAAGTGTGTAGAGAAAGACGTCAGGTTTAACAATTTTAGTATTACAGGGTGGCAACAGTGGCTAAGAAAAGACTATAATAGACATGTTGAACGTATGCACACAAACACAAACAAACACACACAGATTACCACAAACACATTGATAAACACACAGCAAGAGAGAGCAGAAGCTGCGAAACACATCCGGAGTATCGGAGGGAAGCGGTACAATACAAAAACAACTCGGTAGAAAAGCTCAGGCAGAAAATTATTTTCTTATATCATAAGCAGTTGAATTTTAATTGCGATAGTGAAAAATATCGTATTCTTTATTCCTTTAAAATTTTAGCGAGTAATACCACAAACTAAACTTTTTAAATGTAGAAGCCTGATTGGTTAAGAGCATACAAAGGAACTATCGGAAAGCTTTAAAATAACTTTGGATTTGGCAGTGGATACATTTTAAAATGGGTTATTAAAAGCTTGCTTATAACTCACTTAAATCTGTATTGCATTCTACTTACACACCTTAAGTATTTTGACTGGCGTAAAGCTGAAGCTGAATATATAGCAACTGAAGCATATACAGTTAACTCTCAGTAGAGTTACAACAGGGTAGAATCTGGGGATTAGTTGAGCCATTATATATTCACAGACAAATAATTTAATTTTAATTTTGTACCAGTAACCTTAGTCTAAAAGACCTAAAATAAGTCCTTTTTTTGGAAAAAACAACTATCACACTGCTGAACTATAAAATCACTGGGAACAAAAATACATACGCCATTCACTATATATGGGGCGATTAATAAGTGAATTGCATTAAGTTGTGTAGTTAGTTTAATATAGGTGTATATATATATATATATATATATATATAATAAATTGATTTGTTCAAGTTTATTTATAATTTCAATAGAGAAAACAAATTTGGAAACTAATCGTTCAATGAAGAATACGAGGATTGATTTTGAAAATACCGTAGTTCTAGATTAAAAACCCCATCGTTTCATTTTGCTTTGTAAACATTCACAGCACAACAGATGACAGAATTGTTTATAAATGTTATTTTTAAATAACTATGCCTGTCAACACAGTTACACTGGGAATATTAAAATAATCACCTGCCCAAATAAAAATCATACATAAAAATATAAACTTAATGAACATGTAAAAATAATAACGGAAATTTGTATATGCTGCATAAAAAGTTTCTGTCACGGAGATAACTTCAAAATTAGCTAATTAAATATAGCAATCACTTATAGTCAACATATCCCAACATTAAAAACAATACTATATGCTGTTTTCAAAAATAAAACAATGAAGGTAATACAGATTATTGGTTAAAAAAATATATATTGTGGTGAGCCTTTTAAAATGAGTATTCAAATAAATTATAAAACTAAATTTTTGATGTAAACTAAATTTTTACTTTGGATTTTGTTGGCCCACTGCACACCTCCTACAGCCAACAAAACGGGGGCAGAATTGTGTGGAATAAATAACAACAAAATTTAAATTTAAAATGTGTTACTATTTTACTTTGTAAGAAAAAAAGAACTATTAATCAGACAAACCTTTCAGAACTTCAAATGATTGTGTCATATTTATTTAATTTTACAGTTACATGACATTATTTTACAGAATGAATCGTTAAAAATCGTAAATGAATCGTTAAAATATTAATTCAAATCAACAGCTAACATGTAATGGTTAATATAATGGAAATTTTGATTATAATTTACATTATAAAATGACTAAACAAATCTACGAACAGTTTAAATATTGTTCAACTGAATAAAAAGTATTTATTAATAAATGTTATTTTATTTTTGAAAATACTTTTAAGTAACATTTTTTTAGATTTCATAAGGTAATTTATTAAATAAGCACATCCCAGCGTAATATGGTAATTTTTCAAATGATGATGACTTTGTTGAGGATAAGCAACACATGTTTAGATTTAGTATCATGAGTATGTATAGTCAAATTTGTATTACATTTTTTACTTTTTTACATAAAAGAATAGTATTATCCACTAGAAAGTATTTTCACTCGTTTGACTTTGTTCTATAATTTTGCATACAACAAACTTACATTTGTATTTATTCATATATTATTTAACAACATAATTATTTTGAATTTACAAGAGGAATACTGACTTTGGTGATATTTTATTTTGATGAAGTTATATTTATTATAAGCAGGCAGACGTGAATGAAAATTGAACGTAAAACATATATAATAACAAATTTTACTTTCAAAATTATTTTTCAGTTGGGTTGTGTTATTTATATAGGCAGACAATTATATTGTTTTGTTTTATTTCACCATATAGCCAGAAAACTATAAAAATCATGAAACAGAGATAGAAATTTGAAATATATATTTTACAAAATGTTTTTCAAGTCGTTCTAAGAAAATAATACCACTACAAAAACACCATTCAGAAAACATTCAGAACAGAGTAACAAAACAATAAGACAATTCCCAATATTTTATCCTCAATCATGTGTGACATTTTAGCAGTTAGTCCACATTGACAAAGCTTATACAATCTTAATCGACCTTAATCTTGATCTTAAGCGCAATTTAGCTATTATAATTGTGATTATTGATAGAATATGTTCTCCAAATTAGTTGGGAGAGGGGGAAACTGCACCCCTAATTACGCCCATCTTGACTAAACTTATTCAATAACACAGTTAAGAAATTATTGTTTTCTATCTTTCAAACTTACTTTATTCTATTTGTCTTGTAAATAAGCTGATGAAAAGTCATCAATGGATAAAAGAGAATGATTCAATATTTCATCCGATATTTAATTACTACAGAATTTTTAATAAAAAAAATTAATAACAATTCAAATAAGGCATTAAATGAACTCATTAATTAACTGTTTAGTTCAACTATCAATAATACAAGTAATACAATAAAAAATGTTTGAAAATGTATAGTTTGCTGTGTCATCAAAAATTTGGACTACAAATAAAACCACAACTGACATCATGGTTAAACCTTATAAATAAATAAAGCCATCACTAGATAATTATCCAGTATTTTATGGATAGCTGGAACCGGTGTACAGAGAAGAAAATTCCACCTGTGGGTATAAGGCATTGGTCGTCAGTATGAGAATAATAGCTTTCTGGATAATGTAAAATATAAGCATCAGGTGGACCGATGCTTCTATATAGGTGTCGAATAAGGCGATCTTCTGAATATAAATCTGTTTTTGTAAATTAGGGGTGTGCAAGTAACTGCAAAATTGTGTTTTTGAACGAGTTTTTGATTCCTAAACTCGACAACAAAGTTCTAAAAATTGCTACAGAGAATCGCTGACGATTGCGAATTGCCGAATTGCATTGCACTGTATTGGACATAAAAGATGACTGGGACCACGTAAAATCGACCAAAAAAGATTACGGGAAACATGAATCAATCATGAATGACAGCCGAACTGCTTGATATTAGCAGCATATGACAACCAGACATCATTATATCACCGTAAAAAATTATTTAACTGCGTCAAACTGGCCATAAATCTCAACCGGACAACTTAACATTGGCTAGAAATAACAAATGGACTGCACAATATCAGCTACGAGTGACACTTTAACCACATAATATTGGCGGCCCTAAATGACACTTTAGCCACATAATGTTGGCCTTAAATGACGATCAGACTGTGGAATAGCAGCCGTAATTGACAATTCGACCACTTGATGTCATTCGTAAATGATGACTAACTAAGGACCGCGTAAGGAAATAAGAAAATGTGATATTCACCAGGTTGCAACCAGGCCACGATTTATCAACAGGAAATGGCAGTCAAAGCACATTTTGTTGGCCAAACATTAACCAATTAGACTGTTACTGGTAAAGAATATGTATTACTACGCATAATACTTATTTTCGAAGATTGCTTGAATATTCTTAATCACAATAGGACTATAGAACTCATTTTGGAGTGGTTATTAAACTCCCATTACCCCCCGTAGCCATACAGTCCACGGTTTGGCCGGGGCAGTCCCGGTTTATACCGCTTTTGAGGGCATCCCGTCGGTTTCCAAAAATTCCCTACAATGTCCCGGTTTTATGAAAAAATTTAAAAAAATAAATATTTTTACTAACAAAGATATCGCAATTCAAAAAAGCTTGAAAAAAATGTAGTACAGTTTTAAAAAGTGTACGAAAATTCAGGTTATAGGTAATAGGTTTTTTGATATTCTGTTGTCCAGCCAAGCCATTGTTTTCTAGTTTAAGTAGGTAAGGAACACAAAGTTGCTGTGATTTGTAAGTTTTTAACCGTGTGAGTAATAAATATGAAGAAAAATAATCTTAGTTTTGATTTTACAAACCCATTTCCATGGAGTAAGGCTATAGGTTTTCGGACTTTACTGGGGGACCCCCCCCCCCCCAAGTACTACAATGTCCCGGTCTAGGCCAAAACATTTATGGCCCCTAATTAAGACTATTTGAAACCACATATAGAAAATCATAACAGCATGATTATTGCTGATGGTAAATACTCACACACAAATACTTGAAACTTATGAATAATTGGCAAAACTCAACTAGATCAAAAAAATCCCTACTCGCACACCCCTAATATATCAATATTTTATCCTAAACAGAAATATATAAAAAAAAATACTTACTAAACACATTTTAAAGTTAATGTTTTGTTTGAATTAAAAAAATATGTATTTATTCAGATAATAATTATTGAAAAACTTGTTTATGTAGCAAATCGATTTTCAGTTTGCTAACTATTTAGACTCAAACTTAATGATTTATTCCAACAATCGCTATCGATTCTCTTTTATTGTAAAAGCACAACCAATTGAAAAACCATCATAACGCTCAGCTTTCTTAATCTTATTTTTCTCTCATGCGTGGTTTCGGTCCAAGCAAGAAACGTTAGAAATAAAACGGAAGGTGTGTACAGTTGATGACATGATTTCGGGGAATGCAGAGAGGACAGTGTCATTTATTCAGAGAGGAAGTTGTTGTGACAGATGTGCATTATATGCATGTGCATCCATGGCAAGCTGGAAAGCCGTTTAGCAGCGGTCCACAAACACATCCAAGCGCCGTTCGTTACCTGGGTCGGCTTTGGGCAAGTCGGGTCGTGTTCACTGCAATCTCTGCCAATTTTAACATTCTAAAAATAAAATTTGTGGTTATGTTTTGGTTGCCGCCAAGTGCAGACCTGCAGTCCAGATCTCTGTGTGTGTATGATGCTGTATTTCCTACCTCTGGATTATGTAATGTGACTTTTGACGTATAAGGAGAATTTAATTTTTTATTCGAGTGCCGGGGTAAGATGATAAACTAGAAAATTGTGTAAAAAAAAACAGCAGGGAAAGTGTATCTAAAAATAAACTAACATAGACACAAACTCAAACTTTCAGTTTGAAAAATAGTCTCCCGTGTGTTTAAAGTTTACAACTAGAAGGGTGTTTTTAAAACAGCGCAGCCAAATTGGGTGCAACTACTGTACGTAGATTTAAAATTAACTATTGTTTTGTCAGACGAAAAGTCCAAGTGTGACTAATGTGCAAATAGTTTTGATATGATATAAATAGATAAATATTTTGGTGATATACTAAATCATACTATTATAACTACCATCTTTATCGCTACTACATTTACGCTGTTGAAAACATGTTATTTGTATGTAGGAAGATGGTTCTAAAACTATGAAGAAAATGGAAATAGACTAGAAGGGCAAGAAGGAAAATGTTTTGAGTATAAAATAAAATTTAAATTGGGAAAATGAAAAATAATAAGAGATGACAGATATATTGGAAAAAGGAGTAAAGTAAAACCAAATTGACCAGCTTGATTTTACCTGTGAGTATTTTGACGGCATCTCACAACTAAGCTAAAAACCTGTTAATGAATAAATTCTTAAAAGATTTGTGTTGTTAGGTACACCATTCAATGTTTGCAATCCCTCTGCTAAACAATCGTTTAATTTTATCATATAGTTACCGAAACCAATATTTTATAATTTATAGAATTTCTTGAGTTATGACAGTACTTGAAGTGTCTTTGAGATACTTTTTAGAAAGTTTTGTTTTCTACACGTTTTCAAAGTTATTGTGACATATTAAGGTTAAATATGAACTAGGTTTAAAATTTGTATCATAAATATAAATTTATTGAATTAAGTAAAATCCTAGGTTTTTAAAGGGAGTTCATACCTTGGCTGGAAAAATTAATATAGCAAAATAATGATCACGTAGTTACCATTTACTACTTTTGATAAATAAAAAATAGTATTGCACATGAGTAATAATATGTTCTTTGAAATACATGTTTTAGGTGTTTTTTTATTTATTTAAAAATCCTAATTTTATTGGGCACTACCCACCTTCAGGTTATGCGGCGTTAGTCCATATTGGCGACGATTTTTGAGGAACAAAACCTCTTGTCATACACTTATAAAAAAACACACAAAACACAACTACGAAATGGACACAACCACAACGATGTGGCGTTTTGTTGTGTTTATGTCCATTTCGCAGCAGTATTTTGTGTGTTTTTTTATAAGTGTAGTGTATGACAACAGGTTTTGTTCTTAAAAAATCGTCGCCAATATGGACTAACGCCGCATAACCTGAAGGTGGGTAGTGCCCAATAAAGTTAGGATTTTTGAATGAGTAATAATATTTAAAATAAGAGTAATATGTACATTTTCAAAAATCTGGTTGACAAGTCAATACTAATATCTCCGGGGACCAATTCAACCAGCTAACTATTTCACTATCTATGCAACCACACACACACAAATAAACATGTACATGTTCTATATAGTCTAAAACTAAAATTGTGAGGAACTGTCCTACGAGATTACCGAACCTTATACTAATCTTGAACCATTTACAAAAGTCGGTATACTGTAAAAACGAATAACGATACACAGTGAGGATAAAAACTGTTAGAAGCTGACGACTATCTAACGACAATAAAGTCTATTCTAAGATATGAAGACTGACGCTACTCTAATCAACATAAACTAGAGTTTGAGTACTGGGCTCCCGATACTACAGGACTGTTCTAGAGTACCACTTTGTTCTAGAGTACCACTTTGAGTTCCGCTAAATACCTCTTGAGTTCGTGATACCCAGAACGCCTCATTTATCAGTACACGTTCGGTTATGTTCTGTAGAAAGGATAGGTCATTAGTCAGAATAAATACCCTTTTAGAGACCATTCGAGTAGTGTTTCTTTGGGGAGTAAAAGAGAGAGTTTTGAGAAAAAAATGCTTTGAAAAGGTTTAGCAAAGAACAAAGTCTTTGGGTTTTCATAATTAGTCAGTTTTAATCATTTGGTATATCGTTTTTAAATGATCTTTTGTTGGTATATTACATAGCACTTTACGAAAATATTGTAAAAAAAATTAATGTTATATTAATAAAATGCACACACTCAGGGTGTCTAGAAAAATAAATCAGTGAAATCTGTGGGATAATTTAATGGTTTGAGAACCTTTTACTTTATACAGTTCTATCTAAAAATCTGCTATGCAAAAATTATAATTTTCTTATTGGTGAGAGATTATTATTATTTGTATTATTTTTTCCTATGACATCAACATTTAACTTAATCCTAATAACGAACAGGACTTTTATAATCCTAATAAGTTAAATTTAGGCAAATATGCTGTCTAGTGTATACTGACAAAAATGTCCTACAACACTGAGCCGTTTTGGCTTTATTCTTCTGACTTTCATCCTGAACTTCAAAACATTTCACGACTAGACACCCTGTGCAAAACAATCGCTACAACATTTGTAACTTTTTAGGAAACTATGCAATCTGAAATTAAAATTATTTAATTACAATAATAATATCTAAATAAAATACAAGACTTATTTGTTTTTACTAACTAACTGTGAAGAACACACTACTAAAAAATATAATTTTAGCAAAAGAGATAATCTTTTTCACTTACCAAGGATGATAAAGTGCCTTGTTAATTTGACATGGATTATGGATTAAATTGAAATGGATCTTAAAATGTAAACATACGAATTCTTTATATTACTTCTATGCTTTTCAACAAATTGAACATTGATACTTTGATAACTGAAAAATTAGACAACATTAAGCCTCATATTTAATATTTACCAACTGAGCCATTCTCCTGAAGTGCCTCAGGACTTCAAACAACTAAAATGGGTTTAGAACTTCATTAGAGTTCTGTCATTAGATTACTTCCAATAAAAGCAGCCTTTGCTTATTCTTAAAAGCCAAAATTCAATTCTTGGAGAGGTAACTTCATAAGGGTCTTAAGATAAAATTTACATGTGTGAACGTGGTTATTGCTAACAAATTTTGTGGTATAAAACTTTTTTTAATGGGTAAACATTCTTCAAACAATTGGTGTTATTTTTAAATTTTGATTGGTGTTATCCATCATTCAATAACGTTGTGAAAGAGCCAAGAATTGACATATTTGACAATAATAAAATAAAATATATAAAAAAAACGCTTGCACATAAAACTTTAGACAATAGTAACACCACAAAATAGCACAGCTTTAACGCACATTTTGCTCAAAGGCACAGAAGGTTCTGAAAGACATAATGGGACAGTAGACTCAAGGATCATAACTACAATTCCTATTTCATGTAAGACACAAATGGTACCCTACTTGCCATTAATGGCCAAATTTCAATATCAAGGAATTTATTAATGTTTTTACGTTTCTAGAGCTATTTTAAGTTATTTTAAAAGCTTGTGTTCAATCTACTCACCGCGGTTTCTCTTCTATCAAACACTGGCATTGACACGGATGTCATGAACCTGTATTTTTTAGTGTCTCCTGGAGTTTGGTCTTGAATCTAAAAAATGCATTAATTTCATTAGTAACTTTTTTTGAGTAAGTTCAAAAAATAAATTTCAACTTCATGAGGAACTGACACAAGTAATACATACTCACCCTCCTTAGCTTTTTGATGTTCCGCCTTTCTTGTTCATCGGGTTCCATAAATTTTTGACGGTCTTTCCTGAAGTTCATTGATCTTTGCTTCTGCTCCTTGCACTCTTCTTGTTCCCAAAGATAATCAGTCATTGATGGATCCTATAGACAGTGATTACAACTAAACTTTAACGAGTAATAGTGGATTGGTAACAGAATGGTGCAGGCTCAGCCCAGATTCAGAGTGTCTACGAAACATAGCCGCAAAAGAACTGCTGACAAGAAAATATCTCGCTTGCCTGGTTGAAGGGTTATACTTATAGTAATCTAGCTGATGCAGTAAACATCTTAACTCGAAGAATACAACAGTTGTGTGTGCTGCATTCTGCAGAATTTACCTTATGAACATTTTAGAATAATGAGTTAATGTTGACAGGGCCTGATTGAGAGATCTGGCACCTGTAGGCTTGAGTAATTTGGCTATAGACAATCATACTATGTTATATCGGCCGTAAATGACCATCGCACACATAATCATGGCCGTAAAAGACGATCGCACAGCAGATGACCGTTTCGAAGATATAAACCCATCTCAAATCAATCCTGAGTCAAATAAATCCTGCCCGAAAAAAACGGGATTATTTCTTTCTCGAAAATTTTCCAAATTGTTGATACCTGTCCAACCCTAATCTTTAAGGAGCTAAGTTGAGCTAAGAAACAACTAAACTAACCTTCTATCAAAAGTGTTAACTGAGAATAAAGCCTGTGTGGTGACAGGAGAGGGCACCGGAACTAAAATTCCCTCTAGCCAATTGATCACCACACTTCCAATATTATTTAAAAAAGATTTGAGTCCCTACGGCGCCCTTTGGCTGACTGGCGCCCTGGGCTGAAGCCTAGTCAGCCTAATGGTTAATCAGACCCTGAATGTTGATGTGATACAAAATAAATTGTTATAATATTAATATTAGAACTTTGAAGACCAATGGAGTGAAGCCCTGGAGAAATGTTGTAAAAGCGTTTCTTAGCGAGACCTAGGACCAACAAGGAACATTTAATGTTACCTATTGTATGTGCCAAATTTCACTTCTGTAAGGTATATAGTTAACAAGATTTTGTGAAGAGTCAGTGAGTGGTATTTTGCTTATTTTATATTCTGAAATGTGAGGGACAAACTGGTATAGATATGCGTCTCATACGGTTTTATTGCTCTTAACTTATTTATTGAAGGCAGACATGCCATTTTCAATAGTCATGCAGTAAAATTATTTATTGATTGAATTTTCAACACTTGTTTTTTGTGGAATTGGGACAGTTTTGCCTTTGTACAAAATATATTGTGACAGTTTTTTTTAAAATTTTTTTGTAATTTCCGATACATTGTAAATCATTGTCATGGAGTAAATACTATTATTACTATTAAACAGAACAAAGAGAACAAAGGGTGTAACAATCACATACGCCATGCATTTTCACAATGAGATTGTTAAGCAATGTATAACAAGATAATTTCCCTAAACGACGAATAAAGATAAACAAGTTATTAACATTTTAAATTATTTTCTAATGTTTTGAACAAAAACAATACAAGTTAGCACATAATATTTTCCAGATTAATCAACTGAGTAATTTACTTACAAAGTCCATTTACAACATGACAAACTTACTGTGATATCAGCATAAACTGAAGTCCAAATCACCGGGTGAATGTCACGGTGCAACACCATTGGTCGAGCCATTACAGGGACGTATTGTAACACTTGCTCTCTCACTTCCGCCAAAGTGCTCAGATGCACGTAGTACCCTGTAGGAAATAACAAGACTATTATCTTAACATGGCTATCCAGGCAAGAAAACAGTTACCTAATATAATTTTAAAATTGCTTGTTCAGGCACATAATGGTTTCTCAACATATAAGGGGCCATACACATGTTACATAACACACTTAAGGAGGGGAGAGGGTATGGCGTAGCGTTATGCTGTGTTATGTGGGGGAAGGGGGGGGTTTGGATCAACATTATGTAACTCACACATATTAACCCTAAGAGCTGGCGCACTCCCGTATCTATTAATACTGCTATAAATCTTTAAAAATTAAAAATAACCAAATTGATATCTAAATCATGGTTACAGTTAGTTATATAAAAATACATCCATCATATTATTGTAATAACAGTTAAACTGTGTTTTGAGTAAGTTCTGTATTGCTTTACACCTATGTTTTGTGTTGTTTTTGAGTGTAAAATCATGATTGATTGCGTTACGTAACACATTGGGGGAAGGGGGGGTATGGTCAAGCGTTATGGTGCGTTACATGGGGGAGGGGAGAGGTCTGAAATTAAGCTTAAGGTCTGAAATTTAGGGGGACCCCTAAATTTAGCTCAAAGCCCTAGTTATAAGAATAAAAAAAATCAACACCAGATTCTACCATTATTGTATTAATTCTAGTTTATACCTCTACACAAAGTTACTCTGTTCATACGCAAAGTTACCTCTGTTGGTGTTACCTCTTCACAAAGTTACCTCTGTTGGCGTTACCTATTCACAACGTTACCTCTGTTGGTATTACCTCTTCGCAAAGTTACCTCTGCTGGTGATACCTCTGCTGGCATTACCTCTGCTGGTATTACCTCTATGCAAAATTACCTCTGCTGGTATTACCTCTACGCAAAATTACCTCTGCTGACGTTAACTCTACGCTCAGTTACCTCTGTTGGCGCAGGCCATCCACTTAACCTCGCGCACATCTGCCACCTCCTTGCCCAGGAGGTATGTGAACACCCGGACCGGCATATACGGAAGGTTCTTCCAATTGAAGGTTTCGAATATCTCCTTGTAGTTGTAAGGAACACCGTCGGTGATGAGCATGATCGCTTGGTTGCAGGCGGCACCCATGCGGTTTTCACGATACTGAACAAAATATTGTATTGAGAGGTCGGAAAGTCAGAGAAAGCGAGATAAATTGAGAGCGCTATGTAACTTTCCTGAGCTGGACATGTAGTAATACCAAGGAAAAATTGATTCATGCAGAGTTTTTCCTCTAATATTTATAAATAAAACACGTAATCACATAGGTACCAATCAGGAATTCCTTTTTCAATGATAAACTTAAAGATAAGAATATCTGACGATATCTTGCATAGTCAAACTCTTATTCATATTGTTTGGATAAAAATATTTTAGCTTCAAACAAAATCTGATTGATATACAATTTTTTCATAAATGTGTGCAAAATATTTTAGTGCTGCCGTTTTTTTTAAATATATTTTTTGCTTGTCTATGCCTGTGGTGTTTTATATTTAACGTTGTTAGAGATCAATGGTCCAAACATCTCAAAGTCTTATGGGCGCCTTGGGAATCGAACCCGTAACCTCTTTCCACGAAATCAAAGTCGCTAATCGTTAAGCTAGCGAGGAGCTCTGATACTATTGCACACTCACAATTTTTAATGTGTACCTTAAGTAATAGGATTCTCTTCATTCATTCAATAATATAAATATTTTTAACACAAACCATAAATAATTTATCTATTACAAGTTACGACAAACAAAACAAACTAATGCAAAAATTAAACACCGTTTTATTACTGAATTCTAACATTACAAGAGAGGTTGTTTGTTTCCCCAATTAATTACAGGCAATTTTGTAAAGTGTTGTGGATTGCATGAAGGTGATGCAGATGCTACTCAACTAATGAGCTCGAGTAGGATATGAAATATTGACCACAAGATCCATAATGTACCCACGTTCACAAGGCTGCTGTGTATGTGTATTTATCCGTCTCTGTGTGTATAAGACCAACGGGAAATGTCCCTTATTGATTATAGACTACTTTAAAAAATTAGGTTGAACAAACAACATTTGTTTTTAAGGAATTATTTTTAAAAACAAATTTAAATAGTATACATTTACCTAGAATCCTGTTTTGAAAGGGTTTATCAAGAACATAATAGATACAACAATGAGGCTGGTTTCACATAGTTGTGGTAATTTCAGAACAAACTTGACAATAATATCAATAATACATAACTTGACAATAATACATAACTGAATTATCTTCACGGTGTCCTGCGTGAAAACATTTTGAGCATGAAGGGAAGGAAAAAGGAGACTTTACCACGAAATTCTCTACCCATTTGTAGGGATCTGCGGTGCAACGAATAAACGGTACCAGTACGGTACAAAACTAATTACTGTCATTAGTTCGGTACAGAACATAAGCAAGGTACAAATTTGGTATGGTACAGTTTACTGATTCAAACTAAAACAGAGATAAAAGTGGTCTCACATTTCTCGCAAACAGGCCTGAACATTGGACCACAGACTCCTGTTGATAATTAGTCATTTCCTTGAAGGAAAACAAGCACCAAAACTCTACTTGACAGGTGTTATTTATAGCTGAACGAGAATGGAGATAAGAGAGGTGGGCAAGGGGAGGGGGAGGAGCTGGGTAGTGTCGCAAAAAATCAGTCGTTAGAGATAAGAAAGGTTTAGACTAGGAAAGCTTGAGGGGTGAGGGTGAGGGTTTGGTTATTAGCTATAAACCAGTTGTTTGTCCAACATAATTCCTAGTGTGAGAAATGGAATACTATCTTTTAATCACGTTCTTTCTCCATTACATTTCAAATAAAACTGCTTTTATTTATGTATTATTATTATTGTTTTTGAAGTACCTATACTAGTAAAGTTAATTTTAAATTATATAAAAAAGTTTTAAAACTATTTGAAAACTAATTATAACAAAAAACTAAATTTATTTGTTGATGAGGTTAATAGCTAGATTTTTAAAGGTGAGATAGCCAAATTAACAGAATATCACTGTACTTTTATTACTTTCTTTCTTTATCTTCCAGATTGTCATGGTACTTACGTTTAAATAAATGTACTATAATATTTTTTATAGACTTCAATTTTGAATTTAGTAGCCTAATTAAGTAATTTTAGAGTATTTTGATTTTAATCTTCAGTATTTCAAGTGTCTAATTTTTTTTTAGTTTCACATCATACATAGTTCTTTTTGTAAGTTACCTTATTTTCCTTTGTATTAATGATACAATATTCTACCAATGCACCAAAAATGGTATTTACAAAACTTTGGTTTTTGCTGTTTTTATGTTTTGAATCAATAGTTGTTATTTACATTGAAAGCAATACAATTAATCAGTTAAGCAACCTATGCAATTGATTGACTTTCAAGTAAGTTTTAATCCATTTATCATGGATATTTCAAGAACTTTTTTTAATATTATTAATAACAATTTTAAAATGCAATAATCCAAAGATGCAGGTTTTAGCAAATATTTTTATTTATAGTACAGTTCTTTTAATCAAATTAATAATACAAACTGTATATGACCTTAAGTATTACTCAACAACTTTGTGAGGGGAATTGTTACCCATTACTCTGTTTATACACAACCGTTTGTGAGACAAATGTGGTGATATGATACAATCACTTACTTGCTGCAGAATATCGAAGGCAGTAGTGAGAGCTGTGCTGAAGTTGGCTATAAAGTGTGCATTCTCCAACTGTCTCATTCCTAGCTTCAATTCTCGAATGTTCTCTAAATTTGCCTGAAAACAATAAATATATAATTTTAAACTACAGTAGCCTCCTTCTTATTCGACCACCTTTTACCCGGTTCTCGCTTTAACCAGTCGGAGCCGGCCAGAAATTAACGCGCAGTAGCGGCCGCAAAAGCCAATAGCATCACGTAAAATCGGCCGAAAATGACAATCGGACCTTGTAATTTCAGTCGTAAATGATGACGGAAAACAAAATAGTAGCCAAACATTACGACTGGATCACGTACTAAAGGCCGAAAATGACGACGGTATATATAATATCGGCAAAAGTGGCGCCCGGCCACTTAATATCAGCCTTAATTAACGATTTATTCATCTAATATTGATTATAAACGTTGTCTGGACCTGGTGACATTGGCCAAATGACAACCGGACCGTGTTTTATTGGCCGGTAACAATGTCAAACCGTGTTTTGTTTGTCAATACGTAATCCAGTTTGATTTTACTGGCCAAAACTTTGTATTGCTACTCATGTATTAGTTAGAAATCATGTTTAGCTTATCAAATCTAGGGTGGTGTCCAAATCCCATTACACTATTAAACTACCAACAGATGGCAAATACTCGCTCGAAAATACTTGAAACTCGAAAATAATTGGCACTACTTGGCTCGACTCGACTCGATTAAAAAAATCACTATTCCCTCACCCCTAGTTAAATGTAGCCATACCTTTTGGTAGTCTGATTATTTGCATTTTTTATAACAACTTGTGCCTGTGCATGGTTCAAATATATTTGATTGCATTTGAGTTTGCATTTTTAATTAAAAATCAAGAGTGAGGAGCCAAATATGAAGTTATCTTTATAAGGTAATAATAATAAAAATAAATTATATGAGGTGATAATAATTAAATCATTTTAGAGATATAAACTATTAAGAGCATAAAACGGGTAACAAAAAAGCACTTTTTACATTGTTGTTAAACAAAATATGAAGTTATGTTTATGAGGTAATAATAATAATAATAAATTATATGAGGTGATAATAATTAAATCATTTTAGGGATATAAACTATAAGAGCATAAAACGGGTAACAAAATACCCCCGTTGCAGCGAACCTGCATACTCAGCGAATTTCAAATGGTACTTCACCAAGTCATGAAGCCACTTACCAACTTTAATCAAAGCATATAAATAAATAAGCGAGATATGATATTTGATTTATTCCCCATAAGGAAAACATTAGAACTGAGTATGCAGGTTTGCTGCATCAAGAACCACAAAATCTGTTTTTTATGCAAATACCAATGGATCACCTCCAGATGAAGCAACATACCAAGTTTTATCAATTTATGTTCATAAACAAGCAAGATATCACATGTTTATTATTCTCAAAAAGAATAACATTATAGCTGCTGTGTACACATGTTTGCTGCCATGGGAACCACAAAAATTAGTTTTGTATGCAAAAATAGCATTAAAACCCAACCATATAAAGCCACATACCAAGTTTCATTAATATATGTTCATTAATAAGCGAGATATACAATTTTTCTTATTCTCCATAAGATTAACATTGGACAACGTACTGTGTTTAGTACTCTCAATATCTCGGTAACCAATTGACGTAGAGTGATGATCGAAATACCAGATTGTTTGTTTTTTTAAGCTGTATTTAATGGTGTAAACCAAAATTTGGGTTTAAAAAGAATGATATGTAAAAAGTTCAAAAATACATTTTTGGGTACCAAACCCCCTTAAAGTAGAGAGACCTGTCTGGTTCTCGAACACATGAAAATAAATGCTTCCTTGCACGTTTATACCAAATTTCATAAAGATTGGACCATTTTTACGAAAGTTATCGTGCCTGCGGACACATATATATATATATATATGAATTTGAACGAATGGTGTTTTTGTCATTTGGGGGCCTCAAAACGAAAAGTTATCATGGTCACAGGCCTAGATCTTACCATGCCATCTATGGTAATAGCTTCTTCCCTATAGAGGAAATTCGCTAAAATCACTTTTTACATTGTTGTTATACCAAATATGAAGTAGTGATGCGCGATTGCGAGATGTTGAAATTTTCGAAAAGTTGCTTTACGAATGATATTAATTTTCGAAATACCTGATTTCGAATGGTTCAAAATATGCATTTGAATGAATTCATTCGATTTGTAACTGTGTAATTAAACTTTGGAACAATTATTTTTCTTAATCTAATAAGTTTTTAAAATGTGTAATAATATACCACGGTGTATAACCATTTATGGGTTTTGAAATGTAGACAAAATCATATTTACGGTTAGCTGTCATGATTGATTGCAAGTAGACATAATTATTATTTTAGTTGTAATAATATAAGTAACGTAGTGGTACGGCGGTACGCATATAAAATCAACTAAGTTTATATCTTTAAACTCCTTTGTTTGGTTTATTTTGTGAAAAATAAAATAATCTTAAATGTATAAGCGTGTTTTATTTGTGTCCAAATCCGAAATGATTATATTATTTCGAATGCGCCATTCGAATGTGAACTCATACATTCGAAAACATTTTGAATGGATAAAACAATCAAAACGTTTCGAATGGTACATCTCGCAATCGCGCATCACTAATATGAAGTTATCTTTATGAGGTAATAATAATAATAATAATAAATTATATGAGGTGATAATAATTAAATTATTTTAGAGGTATAAACTATTAAGAGCATAAAACGGGTAACAAAAAAGCACTTTTTGCATTGTTGCTAAACCAAATATGAAGTTATCTTTATGAGGTAATAATAATAATAATAATAATAAGTTATATGAGGTGATAATAATTAAATAATTTTAGAGATATAAACTATTAAAAATAAACGGTATCAGGAAACTGACACATACTTTCTCCCTTTTAGCCCAACTTTAATGAATAAATTACTTTTTATTTTCTACATATAGAATACAAAGCACGGTCGAATGTACAGAAAATCTTGTAAATAAGTTGTTTTAAAAAACATCCACCCAAATCCCTGCTTTGGAGGCACTACAGAATCCATTGCTACACTCGTGGTTTTAAGAGGGGAAATGCCCCCTATCCCCCCCCCAGGGTTGTTAAGGGGCAACATATTTCGAATTTCCTCTGTTGGTCAATGCTAACTTGACAAGCATATCAAGTTTGAATGAAATTTATCCATAAATAAGAGAGAAATAGTAATTTTTGTATTCCCCATAAGAATAACATTGGACAACGTACTGTGTTATTGCAAAATGAAAATTCCAATTTTCTCCGCAACCAGCAATCGTAGAATAGTAATTCAGAATACTAAATTATTTAGTTTTTTGAGCTCTTTTTAATAGTGAATAGTAATATTTTTTATGTTTATGTTTTTTTATGTAAAATCAAAAAACTGAATTTTGATGTTTTAAGTCCTGTAATTTCTGAACCCGAATTTTTACAGACATGCGGGTGGTGTCATTTTGTTGGAAAACTAAAGTTCTACAAACTACCAAAGTTTAATCAAAATCGTTAGAGCCGTTTTCAAGAAATTTTGATTTTTCATGATTTTTGGCGGTTTTTGGGGGATAATTACCCTTAAAAATAAAAAATTCAAAAAAATGAAAAAACACCTGGAGATATCGTGGATTAGTACCTACATACCAAATTTCATAAAAATCGGCCCATTAGTTAGGGCTCTAGCTCTGTACACATCCCACAGACACACACACACACACACACACACACACACACACACACACACACACACACACACATATTCATCTAATATTGATTATAAACGTTGTCTGGACCTGGTGACATTGGCCAAATGACAACCGGACAGTGTTTTATTGGCCGGTAACAATGTCAAACCGTGTTTTGTTTGTCAATACGTAATCCAGTTTGATTTTACTGGCCAAAACTTTGTATTGCTACTCATGTATTAGTTAGAAATCATGTTTAGCTTATCAAATCTAGGGTGGTGTCCAAATCCCATTACACTATTAAACTACCAACAGATGGCAAATACTCGCTCGAAAATACTTGAAACTCGAAAATAATTGGCACTACTTGGCTCGACTCGACTCGATTAAAAAAATCACTATTCCCTCACCCCTACTTAAATGTAGCCATACCTTTTGGTAGTCTGATTATTTGCATTTTTTATAACAACTTGTGCCTGTGCATGGTTCAAATATATTTGATTGCATTTGAGTTTGCATTTTTAATTAAAAATCAAGAGTGAGGAGCCAAATATGAAGTTATCTTTATAAGGTAATAATAATAAAAATAAATTATATGAGGTGATAATAATTAAATCATTTTAGAGATATAAACTATTAAAAGCATAAAACGGGTAACAAAAAAGCACTTTTTACATTGTTGTTAAACAAAATATGAAGTTATGTTTATGAGGTAATAATAATAATAATAAATTATATGAGGTGATAATAATTAAATCATTTTAGGGATATAAACTATAAGAGCATAAAACGGGTAACAAAATACCCCCGTTGCAGCGAACCTGCATACTCAGCGAATTTCAAATGGTACTTCACCAAGTCATGAAGCCACTTACCAACTTTAATCAAAGCATATAAATAAATAAGCGAGATATGATATTTGATTTATTCCCCATAAGGAAAACATTAGAACTGAGTATGCAGGTTTGCTGCATCAAGAACCACAAAATCTGTTTTTTATGCAAATACCAATGGATCACCTCCAGATGAAGCAACATACCAAGTTTTATCAATTTATGTTCATAAACAAGCAAGATATCACATGTTTATTATTCTCAAAAAGAATAACATTATAGCTGCTGTGTACACATGTTTGCTGCCATGGGAACCACAAAAATTAGTTTTGTATGCAAAAATAGCATTAAAACCCAACCATATAAAGCCACATACCAAGTTTCATTAATATATGTTCATTAATAAGCGAGATATACAATTTTTCTTATTCTCCATAAGATTAACATTGGACAACGTACTGTGTTTAGTACTCTCAATATCTCGGTAACCAATTGACGTAGAGTGATGATCGAAATACCAGATTGTTTGTTTTTTTAAGCTGTATTTAATGGTGTAAACCAAAATTTGGGTTTAAAAAGAATGATATGTAAAAAGTTCAAAAATACATTTTTGGGTACCAAACCCCCTTAAAGTAGAGCGACCTGTCTGGTTCTCGAACACATGAAAATAAATGCTTCCTTGCACGTTTATACCAAATTTCATAAAGATTGGACCATTTTTACGAAAGTTATCGTGCCTGCGGACACATATATATATATATATATATATATATATGAATTTGAACGAATGGTGTTTTTGTCATTTGGGGGCCTCAAAACGAAAAGTTATCATGGTCACAGGCCTAGATCTTACCATGCCATCTATGGTAATAGCTTCTTCCCTATAGAGGAAATTCGCTAAAAGCACTTTTTACATTGTTGTTATACCAAATATGAAGTAGTGATGCGCGATTGCGAGATGTTGAAATTTTCGAAAAGTTGCTTTACGAATGATATTAATTTTCGAAATACCTGATTTCGAATGGTTCAAAATATGCATTTGAATGAATTCATTCGATTTGTAACTGTGTAATTAAACTTTGGAACAATTATTTTTCTTAATCTAATAAGTTTTTAAAATGTGTAATAATATACCACGGTGTATAACCATTTATGGGTTTTGAAATGTAGACAAAATCATATTTACGGTTAGCTGTCATGATTGATTGCAAGTAGACATAATTATTATTTTAGTTGTAATAATATAAGTAACGTAGTGGTACGGCGGTACGCATATAAAATCAACTAAGTTTATATCTTTAAACTCCTTTGTTTGGTTTATTTTGTGAAAAATAAAATAATCTTAAATGTATAAGCGTGTTTTATTTGTGTCCAAATCCGAAATGATTATATTATTTCGAATGCGCCATTCGAATGTGAACTCATACATTCGAAAACATTTCGAATGGATAAAACAATCAAAACGTTTCGAATGGTACATCTCGCAATCGCGCATCACTAATATGAAGTTATCTTTATGAGGTAATAATAATAATAATAATAAATTATATGAGGTGATAATAATTAAATCATTTTAGAGGTATAAACTATTAAGAGCATAAAACGGGTAACAAAAAAGCACTTTTTGCATTGTTGCTAAACCAAATATGAAGTTATCTTTATGAGGTAATAATAATAACAATAATAATAAGTTATATGAGGTGATAATAATTAAATAATTTTAGAGATATAAACTATTAAAAATAAACGGTATCAGGAAACTGACACATACTTTCTCCCTTTTAGCCCAACTTTAATGAATAAATTACTTTTTATTTTCTACATATAGAATACAAAGCACGGTCGAATGTACAGAAAATCTTGTAAATAAGTTGTTTTAAAAAACATCCACCCAAATCCCTGCTTTGGAGGCACTACAGAATCCATTGCTACACTCGTGGTTTTAAGAGGGGAAATGCCCCCTATCCCCCCCCAGGGTTGTTAAGGGGCAACATATTTCGAATTTCCTCTGTTGGTCAATGCTAACTTGACAAGCATATCAAGTTTGAATGAAATTTATCCATAAATAAGAGAGAAATAGTAATTTTTGTAATCCCCATAAGAATAACATTGGACAACGTACTGTGTTTACTGCAAAATGAAAATTCCAATTTTCTCCGCAACCAGCAATTGTAGAATAGTAATTCAGAATACTAAATTATTTAGTTTTTTGAGCTCTTTTTAATAGTGAATAGTAATATTTTTTATGTTTATGTTTTTTTATGTAAAATCAAAAAACTGAATTTTGATGTTTTAAGTCCTGTAATTTCTGAACCCGAATTTTTACAGACATGCGGGTGGTGTCATTTTGTTGGAAAACTAAAGTTCTACAAACGACCAAAGTTTAATCAAAATCGTTAGAGCCGTTTTCAAGAAATTTTGATTTTTCATGATTTTTGGCGGTTTTTGGGGGATAATTACCCTTAAAAATAAAAAATTCAAAAAAATGAAAAAACACCTGGAGATATCGTGGATTAGTACCTACAGACCAAATTTCATAAAAATCGGCCCATTGGTTAGGGCTCTAGCTCTGTACACATCCCACAGACACACACACACACACGCGCACGCACGCACGCACACACGCACGCACGCACGCACGCACACACACACACACACACACACACGGACACACACACGGACACACACACGGACACACACACGGAGACACACACGGACACACACACACACGGACACACACACGGACACACACATGGACACACACACACACACACACACACAGACAGATATCACGTAAAAACCACTTTTTTGGGTTCAGGGAGCACCAAAACGAATATTTCCACTAAGAACTCAAATTCGAAAATTTTTACGAAAACAATACTTTCTCCATATACTATGTATAGGGGGAGAAAGTAAAAATTGGCAAATGGGTACTATAAATGTGTGATCTATTTTCCTGTTAATGATGTAATCAACATGCTAGTAAGATATCAGTAAACCTTCTTTCATCTACCTGTATAACTTTGAGATAACATGTTCACACTGGAACCGAAAACCATAAAACATGACAGAAAGCTGACTACCATGTAAATGACAGTTGAGTTTAAAATGGTTAGTTCTGTCACCAGCTTCTTTGAACGCTACTGGTGCTAGGTCGCCCAAAGGGGATGCATTCAGATACTCTTCCCGCACTTCCCACTCCTCTCACACCCTCTACCTCCCCTCCGGTGATCTGACTAGTGAAGCTGCCTCGGGTCCGCAACCCTCATATTCCAGTCAGTCCTCTGTAGTGTTGCATAGTTTTCTGTGATGCATGGTTTACATTTTTATTACTATCTCCCCCTTATACATAGTATATGGAGAAAGTATTGTTTTCGTCAAAATTTTAAAATTTGAGTTGTTAGTGGAAATATGTGTTTTGGTGCTCCCTGAACCCAAAAAAGTGATTTTTACATGATGTTTGTGTGTCTGTCTATCTGTCTGTCTGTATGGATGTGTACAGAGCTAGAGCCATAACCAGTGGCCTGATTTTTATGAAATTTGGTATTACTAAACCACGATATCTCCAGGCGTTTTTTTCATTTTTTGGAATTTATAATTTTTAAAGGTAATTATCCCCCAAAAACTGGCAAAAAACATGAAAAATCAAGATTTCTCAAAAACGGCTGCAACGATTTTGATTAAACTTTGGTCGTTTGTAGAACTTTAGTTTTCTACCAAAATGACACCACCCGAATTTTTGTAAAAATTCGGGTTCAGAAATTACAAGACTTAAATTAAAATATCAAAAAAAAATTTTCTGGATTTTTCATAAATAAAACATAAATATAAAAATATTACAATTCACCATTAAAAAGAGCTCAAAAAACTAAATAATTTAGTATTTTGAATTACTATTCTACGATTACTGGTTGCAGAGAAAATTGAAATTTTCATTTTGCGGTAAACGCAGTACGTTGTCCAATGTTATTCTTATGGGGATTACAAAAATTACTATTTATCTCTTATTTATTGATCAATTTTGTTCAAACATGATAGGCTTGTCAAGTTAGCATTGACCAACAGAGGAAATTCGAAATATGTTGCCCCTTAATAACCCTGAGGAGGGGGGGGGATAGGGGGCATTTCCCCTCTTAAAACCACGTGAGTAGCGATGGATTCTGTAGTGCCTCCTAAACAGGGATTTGGGTAGATATTTTTGAAAACAACTTGTTTACAAGATTTTCTGTACATTCGACCGTGCTTTGTATTCTATATTTGTGAGGCGGAAAGGAAAAAGGGACCTCTTCGCGGCAATTTTTGATTTTGAGTTATTTATATTTTATTTCTCATTTAATTCCTAACAATTTGGCGCAAGTCCCATGAGTCTACGATTTTTGTTTGTTAAAGTTATAGGACTTTGAAATTACGTGAGAGAATAGGGCCATTTTTGAGAAAAATCAATTTGAAAATTTCAAATAAGCATAAAACATATATTTTTCATATTTAAGCAATGATTTTGGTATCAAAAGAAAATGTTGTCTGTAATGGAAATACCTATTTTTGTCTTACCTCACAGTAGTTTTCAAGAAAATAATGTTTTTATCGAAGCATGTTGTGAAAAGTGATATTTCAGAAAAGGGACCTCTTCGCGGCCCTATGTTATTTCTCCATAACGAATCGCAAAACTCCCGAAAGCGACCTCTTGGCGGCATTTTCCGGTTTTTAGTTATAAAAATTGTTTGAATCAGCTTTAAAAAAGAAACATTTCTGCTTGATATCACATACAAAACATAAACAACATCAAAATCGTCTGCATCGCCGTGGTTCAACCGAGAGCGGTTCGCAGAGCTGCCAACTGTCCTCCCTACTGTGGCGCAAAACTCCCGTAATTTAATGTTTCAACAGTACATAAACTTATCAAAATTAGAATGTATTACTTAATAATAATATAAATAGTTAATAATACAATAATCAAAGCTTAACATGCAGTTTTAGATGTGTCAGTACAACTACTAAATGTATTTGGATTTTAAACCTGTAAAGAAAAGGTAGTTGGGATCGAGAAAGGGATTTTTATTAACAGAAGACATTCTAGATTTACAATAAACTCGTAGTAGTTCACCTCGTTACCGGTAGAATTCGTCAGAATGCAGTTTTCAAAGTGTTGCATAGCTATCTGATTTGTTTTAAAAAGGGACCTTTTCGCGGCAATGTTATTTCTCCATAAGCGCGAAGAGGTACAGGGTTTAAGCTGCGGTCGCATTTGTCGCAAAATGCGACATGCACCACGAAAATGCGACAATATTTGGGCAGGCTGTCGCTTTTTTGCTACAAAGAAAAGTATAAGAAATTGTTTTAAATTTTATTGCAGAGAATCTGGCTTTAACAATACAAATTGCATTAAAAGTCCATGATCACGATCCACAACCAAAAAGATTAGAAGAGTAGTTGGGATGTTGTAGAGGCTTAACGTTGCGTTGGTTGCACTAAGTCACTTTACCAATCGCCTCTGAGCGAGTGGTAGAGGAGACGAGCCTACATTACGTAAACAGTGTCTGTCGATTTCAACTGCGTACCTTGTAAACAGAACGGGCGAGTTACTGATATGACAGTTGTAGTGACAGTAGCTAACCCCCTAGCAGACGTCATGCGCTGTGACTCAAGTTTGGCGCGCACTCTGTAGTAGCCGAGTCTAGCCGAGCGAATCGGCGAATGCGAGAATGTCGAGGGCTAGTTCGCCACCGAAGGGATGATTGCGCTCGCCTCGCAATCACACCGATTCTTGTCGGTTTTTGTGACCGAGTCAAAGGAGACGAGCGGCAGGTCCTCCATACTTAGTGCCGCTCGCGGTCTCGACTCGCTGCAGAATGTGGACGGTTACACGAGCACGAGTCGCTCGAAATCGCAATGATCGGGCCAAAGTGTTGAGGTACCTTAGCGAAAACAGACAACTCAAAATCGCTGATGCGCAAATGCGATCGCGATATGCTTTGAGGTTATGTTTCAGGTAATGTTTGGGGTGTGTGAGTTTTAGTTGTTCTGGTGCCATATTAGGACTATTCTATTAGAATGTTTAGTATATTTCCATTACCGACTTTAATCGTTAAAATGGATAAGATAAGTTTCCAAGAAAAGTAGACTCTGCTGAATTATATATTATTAAAATGTTAAACCTTAAAAACAAATACAAGCAAAAAACAACTTAAGACCAAAAAATAGTATAATGACACGCGATAAAAATGCGAAAAGGAAAATATTTTTGCTACAAGTCTCTAAGAGCTTGTAGCATTTTTGCTCAAAGAATTTTTATCCCAGCTGAATCCCTGAAGAGGTACCTTTTCTCAAGCTAGACATCGACTACTTTAATCATGATTTTGAATATTTTATTCGATTACAACAGTTTTGTAATCGATTTCAACCGGGAAAGGACAAAATGGAGCATATTAAAATGCAAACAACCGAAAGTCGATATTTTTCACTTAAATCGATAAAACTGCCCGTACTGAAATTTTTACTTTGCCGCGAAGAGGTCCCTTTTGCCTTTCCGCCTCACATTTAATAAATAAAAAGTAATTTATTCATTAAAGTTGGGCTAAAAGGGAGAAAGTATGTGTCAGTTTCCTGATACCGTTTATTTCGTTAGTGGTTTCCCTGACCAAAAAAGTTAACCCTTTGCGATCGGAATGAATATTTGCCGCTATTCCTCAGCGGTCGCGCGGCCAGCTCTACTGGCCGCCGCCATTAGCACACGGAAGTTGGATTTTTTTCCACAGCAGTTGTCCTTTGCGATCGGACGGCCAGCGGTGCTGGCCAACATGAAATCCAAACGAACGCTCGGGCGTCCAGCAGGACTGGCCGACAACAATGTTTTCGTTTGTAATATTCCAAACTGTGGTATAATGCCTGTAAAGTGCTGCAACCTAGTGAGGAATTGTTAAACTAAACAATCAGCAGGCTTGCAACATTATATCGTAAGAATTGTGGTGGAAACAACTAAAATAAACACCTGTTGTTCTGTCACAAGTGCTGTCATAATCATCATTGTTTTGGTTCAGTTTTATGTGATTTTTAACTGTGTTTTGGTGATTTTCTCGAGAGATTTGTGTTTATTTGTAGTTTTAATTCAGTTTTAAGTTTTAATGTACATGATTATAAGAACACTTGTACGTTTACGTATAGGCCGACACTTATATCATAATTAGGCCTACAATAAAACTGTTTTATCCCGTATAAACATTTATTAGTAAGAATGGGGTTATGTTTGTTTTTTCCCCGTATATTTTACTAAGTAATAATGGACGATTGTTTAAGATCAGACAAATTGAGAAACGTTTTATTAAAATTTAAATCCCCTATGCTAACATTGCAGGTTTTCAGTGAAAACAATTCCGAGCTGCTGGAAGCGAGCCGCCATGATAAATGCCGAGATGACGCGGAGTGGGACTTGGCCAGTACAGCTGGCCATCCGACCGTCAGAATCAAGTTAGTACGGAAAGAATTCCGACTGGCTGCGGACTGCGTTGTGACCACTCCTGCTAGCCTTCCGATTGCAAAGGGTTAATTTTCCCTGGACTCAGAATGCACACTTTATTTACAACAGAAATTTTGTTGGATTCCCACCTTCTCTGTAGCTGTCCATGCTGTTCTGTTTATTTTTGTATTTTAATGTTTACGCTTTGTTGTTGTCCAATACATTTATTGCCTTACCAGTTCACTTACTCTTTGTTGTACCGTAAAAACCGATTTAATAAAGTTTTGATTTTCGCACAGTATTGCTTTGTGTTTACGATTAAATCAAAAACCCTAACTTGTATTAAATATCAAACATTTTCCCTGACTTTTGGCATTTTTCCAACTTTTTTCCTGACTTTTCTAAATTTCTTGACTTTCCAGAAAGTGTGAACCATGTTTACCATGCACACATTATAATATTTTACCTGTACAAGCATGTCCTTGTAGCACTCTACGACTTCTTTGGTATCATTGACGAATGACATGATGTTGACAAAGTCGTTGTTTCCGAGCGTGTCGAGGATGCTGTTGACGACGTGTCGCGCGATCTCCTTCCGCTGCCCCATCATGGAGCCCGAGTTGTCGACCAGGATGAGCACGTCCTTGGGGCTTGTGGCTGCCTCGATGTACCACGCTCGCGTGCGGCAATCGTACAAGTCTACAGGGTCCACTGACCAGCTGGTCGCTGTGAAGCAAATTGTAGCTTTTGAGATAAAACTATTTAAAAATATTTGTTAAAGATTGTGTTGGCTGTAACTTTTAAAATTTCAAGTTTCCATCCTTACTTGTAATATGGCAAGATACATTTTGACAGATAAACAGCTAGTAGTTGGTTGAAAAATTACAGGATTATGAGAGGGCTAAAGATCGCAAGAGATTCGGGAAGATATTATACAATTTTGCATCTGAGCATGTAATAAAAATTCCCGTAAAATAAGTATTAGGATGTAAAACGTGTGAGTTGCTTAATGTGTTTCTTATCTTGATTACATGTCTGACATAATATTATAAACGACCTGACAAATATTTATGGAAAGTGGCAGGTTAACTTTTCCTTGGAAATTGACAAGTGATAGCAACAAGGTTAATATATCTAGAGGTCTCATCTTGTGTAAAACAAGTGTAGCCTACATGGCCAAATGCTATTTGCCCCTGTCATCACTGCCCCCATGGCAACCAACATGGTGACCAATAAAATCTTCTCTTCACAAAGTTATCTGACAGTCAGCTGACAAACATCTAACTTGTGAAGAGAGGATTTGATTGGTTACCTGAGGAAAATAATGGTCAACCATGTAGGCTTCACTTTTTTACACAATACAAGACCTATAGGTATATTAAACCTCTTTGGTTTGCACCCTCTATATGTATTAACCTTGTTGCTTGGACCTACCTTCAGCCCTATAGCGTATCCACTAGACTAGACCACCACTTCATCAATTTATTTAATCGATACAATTTTTGTTAGTGCAACACATCTGAAATAGATAGTTCAATACATTTTTTTGTAAAGCTAATCACTAAATTTGAAATGAAGAAATGAGGCAGTGTTAAACTAAGGTCCATAGAGAACAGTAGTATGCTTTACTGAGAAGGTCTGCTCATTAGGTGTCAAGAGGAGAAAATCTGAACCAAGCGACATGCTGGATACGTAAACAATAATAAACACCCATAATGGCACGTTTGGACTAAGTGAGAAGTAGGACTATCTGAACTCGGAATAGTAGGGTACTACTGTATTTATCGTTTGTGTATCAACTCTTTTATTTTCCTTTTACTTTAAACTTTTGAAATAAAACTTGTTAAACTGTTTACATGCTTTGATTAGCTGTTAACACATAGTTTTTTATTCTATTATCTTTATTTACTACTAGCTGTTACCCGGCAGACGTCATGCCTTTGACTATTACCAACTAAAACCAATATCACCAAGATCACCTGTTTCAAGTAAACATGTCATTAGCTTTTATGTAAACAACAATATCATTCCGTAGGGTTTATATGGGAACCCTTTTGGGTTTCTTGGGAGGAACCCAATTGAGTTAGGACAAAATGGACGGCTTAAAAACCTTCTTCGTGAAAATTTTACATATACATACCAAGTTTCATGGCAAACGGTCCAACGGTGTCCGACTCCATAAACTTCAAATATATATACAAACAAACAAACCAACATTGTTTTTTAATAAATATAGAAGATTTATCAAGGGAGTGTTTTTATTGGTAGGCTATATATCTCCCTTAATACTTCATCAATACCAATACCTGAGCCACAATTACCTTCACCGCTACACGTGAAAAATAAACAAATAATTCAAAACCATACAAATTATAACTGAATGGGTGACTCACTTATTTACTTGTCAAATGTATTGGTGGCACAATCTAAAGCGATAAGTTCAACTAACTCAAAACTGGGGTCTCAGTGCTCAAGCCGCACATGAGCAATTCCGTTAGTTTAAAATGGACATTATTATTTTAAAATATAAATCAAGGAATCTCAGCTGGAATATTTGTAAGCAGAAGGCAGGTTCATTCTCTCCCTTTCCTGTACTGATATTTTTGTTGTGTTTTGTAATAATTATATACTGTTGTGTTTATTTGATATAATATGTGGTTATTTTAAATCCCAAACATTTGTTAACATTAATAACGTAAAACCTTGAACAAAAGTGATGAAACTAAGTTGTCCAGCGGTAGTTTAAAAAACCTGTCTCATTATTTTCCTCTGTAAGAGTGGCAACACTTCGAGTAGGTTGATGATATTATGCACCACCTGAACGACCTTGGAGGACATCATAAATACAAAAATTACTCTTACGAAAATGAGCAGACCTGGGCTGCAATGGATGCTGCTGCTCATCTCTACAGACCTTAGTGTTAAACATTCCATTCAATATCACTGAAGGTTTTTTTTATAATCAAAAAGTCATACCTGGAAACTGGCGCATGAAACCTGTTGAACTGCCAAAATACTGCCAAGATAAACTAGGATCGTTTTTGTAGTTGTCTTTGAATATATGCTCTAAACGTTCCGACCATTTTATAGCGTATATAACTTCTTGAGCTGGAAAAATAATGAATTTTTATAAACATGATTCTGTATCCATTAAATGCTGAAATGAAACCTATTGGCCTATGTTTTTTCTAGCTACTAGTGATCCATGGAAATCAAATTAATTCAGATTTTTTGTTTGGGACAACATAAATTTGGTTTGATAACTAACCAAAAGCCTGTTGCAAACATTTACTTAAATGAATATCCTTTAGAGGAAATTAATTAAAATAAATTTATAGAAATAACTTTAGGTGAGCACCCTAACTGAAATACTGTATCCACCGGACTCTTTGCCCTTAGAAAATTATTACAAACTTGTGGTGTGAAAACAATTAATTCTAAATTTTTCACTAAAAAATTTGGGTAATTGCTTAGTGCTTGTCCTATATGGCTGTACTTCCAAACGGAATCTGGACAAACTACTACTATTACAAATGCCGGTCGTCAAAATCATATTAAAATTAAAATGGTTTGAAGCTAAGAACTACAACATTACATTTCATTGATAGTTTTTTGATTATCGAATAAATAGTGAAGAAACAGGTGAGGGGGTTAATTGCCTCTCACACTCTGTTTACTTGGCCTTCAAGTGATCTCTGTTCAGTAGATCCTACCGTCACACCTCTGTTTACTTGGCCTTTAAGTGATCTCTGTTCAGTAGTTCCTACTGTCACACCTCTGTTTACTTGGCCTTCAAGTGATCTCTGTTCAGTAGATCCTACCGTCACACCTCTGTTTACTTGGCCTTTAAGTGATCTCTGTTCAGTAGTTCCTACTGTCACACCTCTGTTTACTTGGCCTTCAAGTGATCTCTGTTCAGTAGATCCTACCGTCACACCTCTGTTTACTTGGCCTTTAAGTGATCTCTGTTCAGTAGTTCCTACTGTCACACCTCTGTTTGCTTGGCCTTCAAGTGATCTCTGTTCAGTAGATCCTACCGTCACACCTCTGTTTACTTGGCCTTTAAGTGATCTCTGTTCAGTAGTTCCTACTGTCACACCTCTGTTTACTTGGCCTTCAAGTGATCTCTGTTCAGTAGATCCTACCGTCACACCTCTGTTTACTTGGCCTTTAAGTGATCTCTGTTCAGTAGTTCCTACTGTCACACCTCTGTTTACTTGGCCTTCAAGTGATCTCTGTTCAGTAGATCCTACCGTCACACCTCTGTTTACTTGGCCTTCAAGTGATCTCTGTTCAGTAGTTCCTACTGTCACACCTCTGTTTACTTGGCCTTCAAGTGATCTCTGTTCAGTAGTTCCTACTGTCACACCTCTGTTTACTTGGCCTTCAAGTGATCTCTGTTTAGTAGTTCCTACTGTCACACCTCTGTTTACTTGGCCTTCAAGTGATCTCTGTTCAGTAGATCCTACTGTCACACCTCTGTTTACTTGGCCTTCAAGTGATCTCTGTTCAGTAGATCCTACCGTCACACCTCTGTTTACTTGGCCTTCAAGTGATCTCTGTTCAGTAGATCCTACCGTCACACCTCTGTTTACTTGGCCTTCAAGTGATCTCTGTTCAGTAGATCCTACCGTCACACCTCTGTTTACTTGACCTTTAAGTGATCTCTGTTCAGTAGTTCCTACTGTCACATTTCTGTTTACTTGGCCTTCAAGTGATCTCTGTTCAGTAGATCCTACCGTCACACCTCTGTTTACTTGGCCTTTAAGTGATCTCTGTTCAGTAGTTCCTACTGTCACACCTCTGTTTACTTGGCCTTCAAGTCATCTCTGTACAGTAGATATTGTAAGACATTTACAAACCTCTATCGTAGACGTTGGTTGGCACATGGACCGAGCTGACGCTGGTGTTGGCGGGGAAGTCGAAGAAGTGCGTGTTGGGGGTGAGCAGCAGCTCTCGCGTGCCCTTGGGATCGTCCCCCGACGTGTTCATGGTTCCCGGGGCCCTCAGCAGCTTGGCACTGTAGTACTGATACGACCGAGGCACTGGCTCGTCAGGGTTGGAGTCCACCGCTGCGTTCTCGGCCGTGTCCACTATTCTCTGTGAACAAAAGAGTTATTAGCGAATTTCCTAGGAAAAAGTGAACTATTAGAATGACTCGCGCGGAAACTTAAGCCCAGGACCACCACGGAAGTTCTTAACATGACTCCCTGAACACGTTTTGAGGTGTTTAAAATTATAATATAGCTTACCTATATATGTATTTGAACTCTAGTGGTTCCACTTTTTGTTCGATTTACTTCAAATTTGGTAGAGACATTCCTTTCTGTAATAAGTTGGACAAGTTTGCTGGATAAAACAATCGGAAAACTGCCTTTTTTAAGGATTTTATTTTTCAAATGTTGAGCTTTTGGGCCCAAAAAAAGTCAGATCACCCCCGGATATAAAATTAATGCAAGTAAAATTATAGAACTTACAGAGACAAACGTTTTAAGCCCTTTCTCAACATTCTAGCACAAATATTTACTGTTTTATTAAAGAAAATATATAGTGACTAACCACAGTATATATTGTCTTAATGGGATTTTACATTTAAAAAGGCTGTTATTTATATGTTGGAGAAGTTTTAACATCCCCAGTATTCCTATGCCTACTTTCAATCATGACTGGACCTTTTTCTAACCTTATAGTGTGCAACATTGTTATCACAGCATTGCAGAAAAATAGAACCAGAAACATAAGAATAGTAAAAGATTCAATGTTTTCAGATATGCAAACAAATTGAAAAAAGTCTAAGTTTTAACACAGTTTTTTATTTGTTAAAGCTTTAATGTGTAATTTGCTCCCCTCAAATCAGCATCCTGTGTGTGAACTTGTTTACGAATTAAGAGCGGAAAGTAGGTATTTGTCGCTTGAGTGAAGCTGGATCATGTTGTGCGGTAATTTTCCAAAAGTGACAAAGACGCTTTACACTCGAATTCCACACACGATTTTTCCTACAACTGCAATTTTGGATACCACAAACATAAAAATTAACTTTTATACATTTTGGATTCACAAGATTGAGGTTATAAACACTGAGTCAGTTACCGTAGCTTGGATGAAAGAAAGAATTAATCAACTATTAATTATTACTTCAGCGGGCGGAAAAGTAAGTCGCAGTGAGAGAAAAAGTCTTTTTCGCTCGCTAAACAAAAAACAGCTGTTTTTCGATGTGTTTTTAGATCGTAAAGAAGAATTTTAGGTGCACTTGTAGAAGAACTACTTTTAGGGATTTTGAAATTTCAACCCTACCATCTCTTAACATCTTTCAAACTACTGAATATTGTACTCCAAATTTAAATGTTAACAGATTTTAAGGAAGAATAATCATAATTATAACACTAAAAACTCTAATCCCTTCCAGCCAAAACAACATAGACTAAATCTTTTTTCTAATCTCCCATCACGTACAGGTGTGGCGTTTATGAATAAATTACTAAAAGTGTATACAATTTAAAAGTAATTCAAAAACATTTAAAAAAAGAACTAAAAGAATTTGTAATCATAAAGTCATTTTATCATTTGTCTGAATATATAGACCCATGATATATTAATTTTGAAATAATTGATGATATATATAACAGCATGTTTTTCACTGATTAAAATTACAAGTTTGTTTTTCATAATACGATATGTTTATCCTTTTTTCATACAAACTTTACTTACCTTCACTGCTGCCACCTTATGGTTCATCATATTCTCCATCTCTCTCGCCAGCTCACTAACAATTTTTGACCCTTCTCTTGACTCCACTTTTGCATCTTTAAAGCTCTGAAATTACATAAAAGTAATGATAAAACTATTAACTATACTAACATATAGTATTTTTCTATTACATAGCTACATTTGCAAAACATTAACTGATAATTCTCTAACAAATTTCAACAAATGGTCTTTTTGGTATCTAGAGACCTCTGGACAAAAAGTTATAATTTCCTTACCTTATTTGCCTTATTGTATTATTATGCCAACCAGTAATACCTTCTTCCCATAGGAAAAATTCACTACAGTTTTTAAAGGTCCCACAGAGCTCCTAGCACTCTGGAGGTTATTTCATCCAACTTTAATTGAATTATTTTGTTGGTGCCGTGTGAAAAATTGTTGAGCACGAAGGGGAGGAAATGGTGGGAGGGGGATTTATTCAAAATTATTTTCATCTCCCTGTGTTCTGAAAGTAAAGTATGAACCTAAATTACTTAACACCATTATTTCAAATTTAATTTCCATGGCCGCCGTCGCTAGTCCGTCAATCTCAAGATCTCGGGTATCGCATGTCTTTCAAATGAACTTCCCTAGCTGTCGGGAGCTAGGCGATGACCGGCAGGGTGCACTTCCTAGAAACGTATCAACAACATTTAAACCACACACTCTACACCGGAACAATGAGAAGATAAAGATGAGAGATGGAGGGGTAGAAGAGGACCAAGGAAGGGAGTCGGGGATCATCGAGGAACAAGGGAGAAGAGGTTTAGTCGAGGGACTGTGTGTGTGTGCTGTGTGCTTCAGTGATTGGATATTCATGTAATAAAGTAATGGTTTCCAAAATGTATTTTAACTTGTATTATAATTTAATTAAAATGATGGCCCTAAAGGCGTATTATCATTTTATTTTAGTTTTCATGTGATCAAATTTTTATTTGATCAGTAATTTCAAGCCGATTTTGTTTACCATTAATGTAAAGTTTAAATATCAGTAAATTTAATCTTTAATCTTGTTGTTTTGTTCATTTATTTAAAAAGGGAGAAATTGTAGTTTTTGATTTAAACTCTTTATCTGAAATTGTAGATTAGATTAGTATTTTATTTTATATTTAACTTAATGTTGTTCACTTCCAAACTTAACATTTTTCTTTAATATAAATTGTTTTAAGAGCAGTCTTGAGTCTCTTTACTTTGTCCCTCTCACACTTCGCCCAGCGCCCCTGTAAACACATCAGGGGCACGGGACTCGCATGTGTTTACAGGGGCGCTTGGCAAAGTGTGAGAGGGGCAAAGTAAAGAGACTCAAGACTGCTCTCAAAACAATTTTTATATTAAAGAAAAATGTGAAGTTAAGAACTGAACAACATCGTGAGATTGACGGACTAGCAATAGTGGCAGAGCACGGCCAAGGGAATTAAATTTGAAATAATGATGTTAAGTACTTTAAGTTCATTCTTTACTTACAGTACATACTGCAGTTTCAGTGGAGCAGCCTAATTTGACCTGATCTTTGTTGACCTCATATGAGAATCCTAATCATAAAGCCTACCTTACATGGTTAAAAGATTTCCCCATTAACGTATTATTTTGTTGTAAATTTGGATACATTGTTAACCATTGTCATGGAATATAGAGGTAGCCTAGTAGGCCTATACTTACTTCAATAACATCCGCCCTTCTTGTGACATAGTCGCCGAGGTTCCAAAGCTCCGCCCCTAGCTTCTCCGCCCAGCCTTGAACTCTGAAAATATATTATAATATATGTAATTCCGGTAAAACCTAAGAATAAAAAGAGTATCGTTCATTAATTTTAAAACTTTGACCAAAAATGGTGTAAAAACTCCTTCAATCAGATATTTTTTTAGTCTGTAAAACATTTATTTTTACCACACTTAAGTTAACTACTTTTTGATAAAAAATCATTATATATATAATAACAACTAATTAAAACCTTTACAAAGATGAATACCCCCGTCGCAGCAAACCGGCGTACTCAGCGAATTTCCAATACATACATATGTTTCTCACTACCACATAAAGCCACTTACCAAGTTTCATAAAAATAAATAAATAAATGAGTGATCATTTAGCATTTTATTTATTCTCCATAAGAATAACATTAGGGCTGAGTACGCAGGTTTGCTGTAACGAGGAAGATAAGCAATGTGTTTTTTCAATTATAAATATAACTCAACCAGGTGAAGCTACATAACAAGTTTTATTAATTTATTTTCATAATTAAGGGAGCTATGAAACTTTACTTATTCTCCATAAGAATAACATTAGGGCTGAGTATGCAGGTTTGCTGCTACGGGGATAATCAACAAAAAACCAATTTTTTGTGCAGATACCAATATACCAATACTACTTGAAGCCACTAACCAAGTTTCATCAATATACATTCTTAAATAATGGAGATATCAAATTTTATTTATTTCCTTTTAAGGATAACATTGGACAACGTACTGTGTTTAGCACTTTGAACATCTCTGCAACGGTTAGACGTAGAATCACAATTTAAACACCAAAATGAATGTTTTTTGGAGCTAAACTGATTGGTAAAAGCAAATGTGAAGTTTACATTAAAATGAACTGAGGAAAAGCAAAAAACCTTTTTCCCATAAGATCAACATGGGAGATTTTATTAGCAGTTTTTTTTTATTTTCTCCGCAACCACTTAACCTAGGTTAGTAATTTAAAATACTATATTGTTTGTTCTTTAAGATCTTATAACATGTTCCAAACCGAGATTAAGCGTTTTAAAAATTTTAGGGTGAAAAATGCAAAAAAAGATTTTTGGAAAATTTAAAACCCCCATAAACCCCCCTTCTTATAGTCCAATTTTTCTGGTTTTCGAACTCAAAGTCACAAATGTCACTTTACACATTTGAGCCAAATTTAATCGAAATTGGATGTTTTTTACTCATATTATCGAGTTCACGGACATGTATATATATATATCAATTTGAACGAATAGTGTTTTTGTCATCTGGGGACCTCAAAACAAAAAGTTATCATGGTCTCGGGCTTAAGTCTTACCATGAGACCTACGGTAATAGCTTCTTCCCTATAGGGGAAATTTGCTAAAAACATAATTATTACTGGTATTATGAGAGAGCCTGAATGTTTTGATTATTTTATTACAATTATTTATTGAATAAAATTAACTAAACATTGCAAGTGTATTTTATTTAATACAAAACTAAACTTCATAGTTTACCTAAAAGTTATGAATACAGAGGTGTACATGGTATATTTGAGTTTATTATTTGCTGATCAAAATTGTGTGACATCTGGCCTTATAGTGATCAGTTTTCTTCAGAGCGATGTAAACTTCCAGCTTGCATACTTTACTTCCTGCTCCTTTCCTGGCAACCAACTTAGTCCCTCACTTCTGGTTGGCTAATTTTTCCATCCTTGTATGCCTGGAGCGAATTTGCTTATATCTCAAATCAGCTTCGGTCGGTATAGTCCTACACGTACCTTTAGACTCATAAAGATTTCATTATAATCTGATGTCGTAAAGAGAATAGAAAAACACCTACCGATGTTAAGGACTGTACATAAATTACATCATCTGAAAATAAGAAAGGACAGTTTTGGATACACGCGACGATGAGATGACATTTGGGGGAGGATTACTATAAAATTATTGATTATGAAAGTTATTGGTTCAGGTATTTGGATGTACTTTTCATCTCTCCTGTATTTACCACCTCTTGGGGTCACACGCTTTGATTAAAAATTCTTGCACCTGGTCACTCCTCAACTCGACTGCCCTGCTCTTCTATAGAATTCAAACTTCCTTTTGTCACTAGATCCTGGGACCTCTTTGCCAAGGCGGTTTCTACTAACAATGTGAACATATTTAGTACTGTCCAAAGGCACAGGAACTCCATCCCAAGTGATCTTGACATTTTTATTTGCAGCGGTTCTTCCTTTAAAAGGTGTCTTCTTGGTGGTCAGTGAACTCAGTGGCGATGTCTGGTGGAGCCTCTAAAGGGCCACATTTAGTGCATCGCCTGTTATGAATGCTCATTTGGGTTTACTTGGTGGTGCCTCTAAAGGTGTTGCGTGTTTTTGCACTACTGGCAACCTAATTGGTAAACGCCAGTCACATTTTCGCTTATTAATTATTAAATAATTTGAAGTTGTTGTTATTTCTACTTAGTTATAATATTTGAGTTGTTTATTACTTTGTTTATTTCATTGTTTGGTTCGTTTACAGTTACTGTTAAGTTTTGTTTTGTGCTCATTGTTCCTGCCATTTTTGATACTCTGTCTCATGTTATGTTTTTATTCTTGGTAATACTTAGTAGTTTTTGTCATTGTTCTCTACTATGCATACAGTGGAACTCAATATCTCAAATCTCAGGGGGAATAGAAACAATTTGAGTAACCAATATTTTGAAATATTAAGATTCTACTTATTAAGGTGGTCTTCCACAGACTTTGACTTATTGAGGGTCAAGGTAACGCAATTAATGAGTCATGAAAGAGTAGAATCCATAGCCTACATCATTTTGTGTTTTATACGCAGAGTCTCATAATCAATCATATCATAATAATTATAATTAAAAATGATTTTAACAATTGAAACTGTCAAGAATGGGCCTGGAAATCCTTCAGTGAACAGTGAAAATGTCATTGAGTAGGAAAGTAAACAGATAATGACTCACAGTTTGGTAGTTTGTAATGTTTTCCCAGTTTTACTACTTCCTGTCTATTATGAGACTTTTTTCAGGTTACAACATGAACGATAGATGCTCAAATACAGTAACTGGGGTTTTGAATCTGATCCAATAATGTACAATTTTGACTTTAGCGGTTCACCAGTGAACACTTTGACTTATAGAGCTACGGCATTTTTACAAATTCAAGTTATAAAGGTTTTCTAGTTAAAACTTTGAGTTATAGAGGTGCGCGGTAGACTAAGAAGACCGCAAAACATTGAGTTATCGAGATGTTCGCCACAAACCCTTCGACTTATATAGAGGTAGAATAGCATAGCATTAGGTAGCAAGTTCAAGGGGAATAACAAAACTTCGACTTATTAAAGAATTTGATTTATTGAGGTTCGAGTTATTGCGGTCCTACTGCACTACTATGTGATATGTATGTGATATAAACTATCTGTGACCTACTCATAGGCGTGCGCAGAGTCCGTTTAGTGTGGGTGCCGGATATGAAAAATGCCCCCCCCCCCCGTAAGTCTTGCTCCTTGAAGAACTTATTGACCTGCTGAATAATTAAATACGTCAATGATCGTATCTAATCTAAAAGTTTACTCCTCCTGAACACAAATATGTGCTATATTATTGAATGCAGTAAATATTGTGTGTAAATATATTTAGTTTATAAAATATCATAATGTTTGACTTGTTTTGTATAGTCTTTAAAAAAAATCGGTACGCTTAGGCCAGGCGGATGCACTTCACTCCGACTTCTCAGTAAAAGTATGTATCTTTGTTTTGAAAACAATATAATAATTAGCAATATGTTCCAAGCACTATTGCCAATATGGTTCTAAGCACTATGATAAGAGCAGGGGGAAGCAAAAAAGTATTTCTAAATACAGTATTTCAAATTCAAACTATTATTGCATTTACTTTTCCACTAAATCTCCACCTAACAAAGAATAAAAGGAGGGCAAAGGAATATAGTATATACCCGGAATTCAAATTCCAAAAAATCTGCCGATCGTCACGGAAAAAAGACGCATGACAGTCCATGTTTTTGATGTCAATTTTAATTGAATATACATTTTGTAAATACCTAATGATTTGATATTTATATACCACATGTTTTAAAAAGTACTGTAAATAGCTAAATTATCCATCACCTGTATAACTTTGTATTTGTTTTTGTTTATCTTGTAATTTGGCTGACTTCAGAGTTTATTAAAACCTATCTTTAGGTAATTTGCTTATGTGTCTTTATTTTCATTACAATTTTATAAAATCTATAACAAGTCATGGACAAACATCTCAAACCAGACAGATTTGATATAGATCCTGAACATGATTGTGCAGAAGAACAATGGTTGCATTGGCATCAGACGTTTACAAACTTTTTGGAGGAATGTGATTCTCATCCAACAAATGAGAAAGTAAAACTTTGTTTACTTATTAATCATGTCAGTCCGTCTGTCTACAAATACATTTCTGGGGCTACAACATTAGATGAAGCTATTATCACACTAAAAGAACTCTATGTCCGACCAAAAAATGAAATATATTCTAGACATTTTCTAGCCACGCGCTGTCAGAAATCGGGAGAGTCAATGGACCAGTACTTACAAGCTTTAAAAGATTTAAGCAAACCTTGTAATTTTTCTCAAGTAACTGCTGAACAAAATAAAAACGATTACATTCGTGATGCGTTTATTCGGGGCTTACTTTCTCCTATAATTCGGCAAAGACTTTTAGAAAATAAATCATTATCTTTGAATGTGGCTTTAGATAAAGCTCGAGTTTTGGAATTAGCTCATTATCAATCAGGATCCTATACTAAGCAACATTCTGTATTAAATTGTATACAATATTCTAAAACTACTGACCCAGAATCAGCCAGGAGTGATCATTCCTCAAATAATGGCGAGGAAACCGTGATATCTGCTACGTCCTGGAAATGCTATTTCTGTGGTTCTAGTAAAAAGCATACTCGGATCGAGTGTCCAGCATCCAATACGTGCTGCCATACTTGTGGTAAAAAGGGACATTTTATGAAGGTTTGTAGATCAGGAAATAAATCATTATCTTCTACAAAATTAAACTTTCAAAAGTCTCCAAGTAAAAAATCAGCTACTTGTGCAGCTTCTCCTAAATCTTTATCTAAATCGACCATAACAATTGAAGTTAATGGAATTAAAACTGATGCACTAGTCGATACTGGCAGTTCGGAAACATTTATTAGTAAAACACTTGTAGAAAAGAGAGGGATAACAATTTTCCCATCAAACGTAAGTGTTGCAATGGCATCCACTTCTTATCAGCCCATCACTGCAGGTTTTTGTCTAGTTGATATGACAATTCAGGGCCATATATACCACAAAACTAAAATTCTTGTTCTAGATGGGTTATGTGCTGATGTTGTTTTGGGGCACAATATTTTCAAAGAACATTCAAGTGTTGAAGTTTCATTTGGGGGTAAGAAACCACCACTGAAAGTGTGTGGGCTTTCAGCAGCTAAAGTTGCACCAGTCCGCTTGTTTTCAAATCTGACACTCGACTGTAGACCTATCGCTGTAAAATCGCGACGTTACTCAGAAGAAGACTCCATGTTCATAAGAGAAGAAACTGACCGACTACTGAAAGAAGGTCTCATTGAGCCAAGCTCTTCACCTTGGCGAGCCCAGGTACTAGTGGTTAAAGGTGAAACCAAGAAGAAACGTATGTGCATAGATTACTCACAGACGATTAATCGATTCACCCAACTTGACGCTTACCCACTACCTAGGGTTGAGGATGTTGTTAGTAAGGTTTCCAAGTACAACATCTTTAGCACAATAGACCTCAAGAGTGCTTACCATCAAATACCCATTGAGAACGAAGAGCGATTTTATACTGCTTATGAGGCTTGCGTGCGTCTTTATCAATTTTGTAGAATATCTTTCGGAGTTACGAATGGTGTCTCCTGTTTCCAACGAAAAATTGACTCTATAATACAAGGAGAAGGACTTGAGTGTACTGTGGCTTACTTGGACGATGTGACTATTGGAGGAAGGGATAAGAATGAAGATGATAATAACTTGAAAAGGTTTTTTGACGCAGCAAAGAAGTACAATTTAACATTAAACATGGACAAATGCTCATTTGCACAAGACAAGATTAATCTACTGGGGTATGTTATCACAAACAATGAAATCCGTCCTGATCCAGATTGTCTTCAGCCTCTTCTTAAACTGCCCCTTCCTCATGATGTTCAATCACTACGTCGAGCTCAAGGAATGTTTGCTCACTACTCAGATTTCATAAAGAATTTCTCAGAAAAAATACTGCCTCTTTCATCCACTAAAAGTTTTCCATTAACTGAAGCAGCAATAAACTCTTTCCAACAGTTGAAAAATGACATAGCCTCTGCTACTAAAGCGCCTATTCAGGATGATGCACCATTTACTGTGGAGACCGATGCATCTGAGTTCGCGATTGGCTCGACACTCTCACAGGCAGGACGTCCAGTAGCCTTCTACTCTAAAACGTTATCCAAGGCTGAAAAGAATCATTCCTCTATCGAAAAAGAAGCTCAAGCAATTGTCGAATCTCTAAAGAAATGGAGACACTACCTCATTGGCCGACCATTCCAACTCATTACCGATCAAAGATCAGTTTCCTTCATGTTTGACAACAAGAGGTTTGGAAAAGTAAAAAATGAAAAAATACAGCGATGGCGTTTGGAATTGTCTTGCTTTAAATATGATATTGTATACCGCCCTGGTAAGGAAAATGGAGTTGCAGATACTATGTCAAGATTGTGTGGATCTATCAGCGGTCGACCAAATTTAGATGAAATCCACAGAAGTCTGTGTCATCCGGGAGTTACACGGTTTTATCATTGGATTAGAACTAAAAACTTGCCCTTTTCACTGGAGGAAATTCGTCGCACAATATCCCAATGTCGAATTTGTGCTGAACTTAAGACAAGGTTTAACAGATACCAAGGCACCTTAATTAAAGCGACTGTGCCTTTTGAGCGATTAAACATGGATTTTAAAGGCCCTATTCCAAGTTCAACTCAAAACAAATATATCCTAACAATAGTTGACGAATACTCACGTTACCCATTCGCTTTCCCCTGTCGAGAGATGTCGTCAGCTACAGTGATTCAAAAACTTCGGGAACTCTTTGCGCTTTTTTGAATGCCTTCTTTTATTCATTCTGACCGAGGGACATCACTGATGTCAGAAGAACTAAGATCTTTCCTACAAACTCATGGCATTGCATCAAGTCACACTTCTGCATATAATCCTAGAGGAAACGGCCAGGTAGAAAGATTTAATGGAACTATATGGAAAACAGTTTCACTTGCTCTTAGAACTCAGGATTTACCTGTAAAGTATTGGGAAACTGTTTTGTCTGAGGCGCTTCACTCAATAAGATCTTTATTATGCACCTCTATCAATGCAACACCTCACGAATTAATGTTTAAACATCCTAGAAGATCTTATTATGGAGGTTCAGTTCCAAGCTGGCTGTCTCAACCTGGTCCAGTGCTTCTCCGCAATCACAACAGGTCGAGCAAGTATGATTCACTTGTGGAAGAAGTTCAACTTATTCAAGCAAATCCTGGCTATGCACATGTCAGACTCCCAGATGGAAGAGAGAAGACTGTGTCAATAAAGGATCTGGCCCCAATACCAGAACTGACAGTCCAAGATCATTCTGACTTTCAAGACCAAGTCCAAGATCATTCTGACTTTCAAGACCAAGTCCAAGATCATTCTGACTTTCAAGACCAAGTCCAAGAAATTGAGGAACCAAGCTCACCATTTCAAGACCGACGAGTAACAACTGAGACGTTTAATGAAATAAATGATCACATTGAACCTGAATCAATATCAGAACCGACAGTAAATCAAGAACGAATGTCACCTACCTCAGCCACAAATCAGAATGGAGCACGTCCTCAACGATGCCGGCAAAAGCCAAAATATCTCAATGACTACGTCACTTTTTAGGCTGGGAAGAATGATATGATATTTATATACCACATGTTTTAAAAAGTACTGTAAATAGCTAAATTATCCATCACCTGTATAACTTTGTATTTGTTTTTGTTTATCTTGTAATTTGGCTGACTTCAGAGTTTATTAAAACCTATCTTTAGGTAATTTGCTTATGTGTCTTTATTTTCATTACACCTAACTGTGTAACAATTATTATATTCCCAGTATTTTACTATCAAAGCGAAAACTTACATTTTGTTCCATACTTACTTCATACATGAAACTTAATTTGTTCAATATACTAACATCTAAACATTTATTTAATCATCTATTTTAGTGCCCCCAATCCCTATTTGGAGCTGCGGCATCCACGGCACCCACCGTGTGTGTACGCCTATGGACCTACTCTCTGTATATCATGGCTTTGCTGCAGGAATGATGAACAAAATTAAATTATGTAATTAAAAAAAATTATTTTTGACCAATTTCATTATTAATTAGAAAAATTTGGTCAATTAAAAAATATTCATTAACAAATTTAAAATGTGTATTACATATGTTATTTTACCTAATTCCCAATTTGCTAGTATTTTAATTCAAAGTTAAAATGCGAAGAACAAATTTTTCAAATGTCCAATTTTACAACAATAATCGTGGTTCCTCAACTTGACCTCCAATAATAATCATGGTTATAATTCATCATATATATCCTGACTGATTGGAAGCAGCCCTGTTTATAGTAATAGCCCCCCCCCCCCAAGCAAGCACATCCGAAACAAACTCATTTCACACTCCCTTATCAGTTCCCACTCCTCCATGTTTCAGGATGCTGTGATTGTCAAGTGATCATTTTGTGTTTCACTGAGTTTTATTTGATTTAGTTTAGTTTATTAACTCAGTCTATGATTTCTTATAATGACTTAACTGACAAATCCAACATCTGCATAATTATTAAGGCAGATGACTGGTATCCAATAGATGGTAATCTCTTGATTTATTTTGATTGGCTCTTAGTAAAATTGTCAAAGTTGTTTAACAAGAATATCATCAACAGCTATTCTCCACAGTTAGCTTTTAAGGCAGTCCCACACTTCCCGCGAACATTCTCCCGAATATTCATTGAACATTCCGTCCCGTATGTTCCCGTATGTATTTAAAAGTTCGTGCAGCTCCCATACTTCTTGCGAATTCTCCGAACATTCGGAGTTCGGCCGAGGGTTCGGGCGTGTTCGCGAGAAGTGTGGGACCGCCTCTATTGTAATAAAGCCCTAAAATGTTCTGAAAAAATGTAAGAAAATATTTTGTACCCATAGATGGTAAAATATACAAATTTTAGTTTTGAAAATAAATCATAAAACAAAAATTGGCGATATAATGAAAAATATTGTTGCGTCATTTTCAAAATTGTTTGTAATTCGGCCGATATAAATAACATCTTTTTTAAGGGGAGTGGGGTTAAGCCGATTGTTGAGAGTATATGATTATGGGGTTAGGGACTGAAAACTAGTAAACGCTTATTGTATAATTTATGGATGTCCCCTTGATCTACACATGATTAAAATAATATCTGCTATAAAAAGACAATATATGTAGACCTAGCTGTTTTTTAATTACCAACCACAAAAATAAAAGTCAGAGTTTGTTTAATGAATGCACTACCTTGAGAGGCCTACTAAATTAGGTACCGTACTTAAAAGATGTAATTTTGTTATCAGGAAACTTGTGCTTCAATTTGGCACAACCCTATCCTGGAAATCCTTTTATCATTAGTAAGTAATTAAAATTAATTTGATGGTATAAATTTACCTTGAATAATAAGGCTGAATAGAAATAATTGATAAGAAATAAATTAATTACAACCTTTGCATCTGGATGGGTATGGATATCATGGCGCTACATTGAAGCTAATTTACAAAGCTAAAACAACCAAACTAGTTTTGGCTCAGTTACGTTTAGACAAAATAATGTTACATTCACTTTAAATAAGGGTAGGCCTTCGTTCACCGTAAAATCCCGTGTTATCGATTCAATTAACATTCGTTAATTTTACCAGCTGTAATACTTACATTTGAGGTTTTATTTCTTCCTTAACCCTATTTTCCTGTTGTTGTGCTAGTGAAACAAACAATAATTGTCCGAGAATAAAAGTGTAAGAACAGAAATTAGTTCTCATTTTTCACTAAACATGAACCTAATCCACCACTTTCTGTCGTCTGCTAGTGCAGTGGTTGTCTGCTGTCTGCTGTCTGCTAAAATCGATAGAACCAACCCCCCTCACATTCCCGCCGACAACACCACTCTCCAACCCCCCCTCCAGACGCATGCGCGCCATTATCAATTTGATATAAGTCCATTGGCTGTAAGTGGACCTGCTCATATGATTGTAATCGTGTGTATGCGGCACTGCGCATTGCTATGAGCGCTTTGGAGATATGTTGCCTCGGTTTTAAATGCACAAGAAAGCAAGTAAATAACATTTTAAAACCTTTTTCTTTTTGACTTGATGTTGAAACGCCTTAGCTTAGAGTTTAGAGCATTCTTATTAATTTGTTATAAATTGAATTATGCACAATTAGGGTTGCCACATCACCGGATTTCCCCGGAGATTACCGGATTTTTAGGGTAAAAAATAGCTCCAAGAAATTTATGTGAAAAATTAAAAATCTCTTTCTGACATTTTTCTCAAAAATGTATTCAATAACGCAAATTTTGAGTTGAAATCCTATCTGTGAACGAAAATGTATATGCATGCGTTTTTAACTTTATCGTCATGCAACGATTGCCAAAGCTAAATCCACTGAGCTCTATTTTATATCATAGACCTCATTGGCTAAATCCTGTCTTCCTATAACTTTAACCTCTATCATTTATTGCTCTTTGCCTTTATTTTGGCGGGAAATATCGGTAAATATCGTTAACTTTCACATATATTCGCCGTCATTGAACGCTCCAAAACAGTGTGAAGATTTATAGTTTTCTGCAGTTTATTAAATTATAAATCTGAAAAGTAGGTAGCCTATATTGTTTTAGACTAATAATTGTAGTTTCTATACTTTTGCTTAGTTTTTGTTTGATTTACGATTTAAATAAAAATAATAATAATATATTTTTCTAAAAAGTTGACTTTAATCTTCAATTACTTGTTCATCACTCCCACTAAATTTTGTAACCGTAAGTCCAACAATTTTGTATTCTATGATTGATTTTGTACGCTAAAAGTAAAAAGCATTAAAAAGTGTTTTTTAATAAATAAATAAAATAAATAAGGTCTTTAATTAGCGATTTTCAAACAATATTAATGTTTTTTTTACAAAATAACTTACATGTTATAATATCTACTAGAATTGTCTACAGTTCTGCAACAATGAGGTTGTCTCGAACTTTTCTTCTTAAAGTTTTATTACTGAACAATTTGATTCCCTTTGGAAGAGCATTGTACTGTTTTGTCCCAAAGTATCCAAATCCCCTTCTTCCTACTTCTAGCTTGGTGAATGGCACTTCTAGTAAATAATCCTGCCGAGTGCTTTTTTCTCACACATCTTCTATGTTCTTAAATTTTTCTTTTAAATGTGCTGGAAGACCAGTGGCAAGGACTTTGTGTACAAGTGTTACAGTTTGCACTTTGCAAAGACTCCTTATGGATAAAACCTTAGCATTCTTACGTTAATCCGAAATGTGGTCAAACTAAATGATGTTCAACATTTTACGGGGAGGGGGAGGGGCAACCCAGGATCCTCCAGGGTTATTACAAAATCTCCTCTTTTGTCAGGGGTCGCCAGCTAAAATCTCCTCTTTTGTCAGGGGTCGCCAGCTAAAATCTCCTCTTTTTCCCACTCTACCATACGGCAACCCTATGCATAATGTGATCTAGGATGCATCTATAGTAGAAAACTACTCATCCTCTAGCTTATTTAATGCATCCATGTGGAATTTTCCAATAAGTTTGAGGAAATTTACATAAAATAGTGGTAATCACCAGTAAAGTAATGAAGATACACTAAAAAAATGTGCCGCATATATTTACTTATTTAGCATATTACTTTGGGACCGTGCTTTGCTCGACGAATGTCAGTTAGTTTTCTTAATATGCTTTGATACTTTTTTACCGCGCCCCGTCTCAACCCAGGGTGTAATATATATTGCTTTGGCAATTATTCGTCTCTTTTCTGCATGGTGTTGCAGTTTTTAATACTCAAAGTTTCTTCAAGTTGTGAATGTGATGGTTTGTTTTGTTTTTTAGTACAGTTTACCAGTTTACCATAATAACATATTCGTTAGGTTTGTGATTATTATCGAATTTCCCCTATAGGGAAGAAGCTATTACCATAGGTCTCATGGTAAGACTTAAGCCCGAGACCATGACAACTTTTTGTTTTGAGGTCCCCAGATGTCAAAAACACTATACGTTCAAGTTTATATATATGTATATATATATATATCTATATATGTGTCCGTGAATGCCATAACTTGATTAAAAAAGTCTGATTTCGATGAAATTTGGCTCAAATTTGTAAAGTGACATTCATGACTTTAAGTTTGATAACAGAAAAATTGGACCATGGGAAGGGGGGTTTATGGGGGTTTTAAATTGTCCAAAAATCAGTTTTTTTGCATTTTTCACCCTAAAATTTTTAAAAAACTTTATTTTGGTTTTGACCATGTAATAGAGCTTGAAAAAACAAATAATATGGTTTTTTGATTTATTAACCTAGGTTGAGTGGTTGTAGAGAAAATCCAAAAAACCTACTCATAAAATCTCCCATGGTAATCTTATGGAAAAAAGGTTTTTGGTTTTTCGTCAGTTCATTTCAATGTAAACTTCACATTTGCTTTTACCAATTAGTTTAGTTCCACAAAACATTCATTTTGGCGTTTAAATTGTGATTCTACGTCCAACCGTTGCAGAGATATTCAAAGTGCTAAACACAGTACGTTGTCCAATGTTATCCTTAAATGGAAATGGTTTATGTTCCTTGTTTCAGCAAACTTACGTACTCATCACCAATGTTATTCTTATGGAGAATAATTAAAATTGTGTATATCGCTTATATGTGAATATATTTTTATGAAACTTGGTATACGGCTTTATGTGGTATTAAGACATATATTATGCATTGGAAATTCACTGAGCACGCAGGTTTGCTGCGACGGGGGTATTTTGATTTCATTTAAGTGTAGATCTGTTGAACCGCTAAATTTATTATCAGATAACAAATGACATGATACTGACCCATTATTTTTCTGTAAACAAAACTTTTTTCAATCTTCGTTCAAAGAATATGGTCAGTGCTCACTCATTTGTATACATAAGAAATGCCTAATTTGGTACTATATGTTAGGATAATCACATTTTATTGAAAATTTAATCTAATAATCTCAATTTCATGCCATTGTAAAGTTTTTTTACTAGCTGATGTACTCGTTCTTCGTACAGGGGTTTTCTTTACCCATTCTTTAGTCAGTGCAATTTGCATTTTAGTTAGCTTGAAACAGCTGTTCTTGCTTCTGCTCTTTAAGCTGTCAAATGGAAGTGTCCATAGCTGTTCGCATTACAGTTTCTGAATGTTTACTTTTTTCTGAAATGTAAACATTGAAACTTAGGACGTTCACGGGTCGTAGCCCGAGGGGATTTTAAAGAAGTGAATAGGCCTATGTGTTGCATGGGTTCGAGATCTACGTTTGTGTAAAGTTTCAGCCCAGTCGGTTCAGTAGATTTTGCGTTTACCCGGCCGGAACTTCAGACAGACAGACAGACATAAACCACCTCTTCTTTATAATATTCTAGATATTCTAGATTACTTAACCTTTTGAGCCCCGAATATATGATTAGAGTTTCAATCTGTGTTGTTTTTATATTAATCTTAGTACTTTGGATACCTGATCGCCTGAATTATGACAAACATGTGGTGGACACACACACAAACACACAAGGATGGTTAAAAAGTAGCAAAACACCTGATCAGATGTGCAACTCAAAAAGAATCCACCCATCCCGTCAGCTTGGACCCGAGCCGTCCACCGTTTGCTTAAGGTCCGCCCTCCCCTTCAACTCCAGCCACAGACTGGTGAACTCTCCATGAGTTGCACATAAAAACCACCAACTGTGACGGGATTCGAACCCTCGATCAAAGTGTTACCCCCAGCCAGGAAGGTCCTTAGACCGCATAGCCACTGATCAGACTAGCAGCTGCAGTGGATCAGTTGGTATTATAGAGACTAGGCGCTGGACGAGGTAGTTCAGTTCGTGTCTACCAGGTTTCACCACATGTCAGACTCAGACTGAGCACCTATCGGTACAATCGCTTATGAAGCAGTAACAGTGTTTATTGATAACAGATTTGATATATCGGTCCATAGCACTGAAAGGGTTAACAGTATGACTTAAAAGTATATAAGATCCAAAATTAGAAAGCACAACGTTTTGGGCACATTTATATTGTCTGATTAAAAATATTGTTGCAAAGTTCTGTCTGACAGCCTCTGTTTACTGAAAATTTCTCCACAAATGTTTATAACGTTAATAATTTAAATCCGTTTGTATCATGACCGAGCTGGTACATTTCATTTCTGGAATCTGTCTTAAGCTTTATGCAGAATGTGCACTCTCCGTGAGGTAACTGTCACTAAAACTGTCCTATCTTAATTGATTTTATAAGTTTTGCGGAAAAATTAAATTTTATAAGGCAACTTTTTTTCTTGTATACAAGCCATCAAAGTCCGTTTTGATCTAAAACCATTATACCACTATAAACGCAATGTCACATAAACGTAAATTCTCCCTGCATTTATACCTTTCTTCCTAGTCAGCTCTTCCCTCTTCCAGCCCTTTGTACAGTAATTGGATTATTTGTTCGTCTCCAATTATAACCTTTTACATGAAAGACAGACATATTTTTTGTACATAAATATAATACAAATAAGGATGGATAACAAATATTGATGAGCGGAAATCGCCTCCCCTGAGTGAGATAAGCCTTATCAGCCAGCTCATGTTATGTATGTTGACATTCAAGTAGGTCACTCGGTAAAAGAAGTACCAAGGTTTCCTGTTTTACCCCACATTTGGGAAGCTCACTGACATAAACATTACACGTTTCTAAGCAAACAGTGGTTATCACTAATATTACTCACTAATATCACTCTCATAAATGTGGTCCATGGAATTCATTGATGATGTCTACCGGGATTAATTGATAGCTCATATTTCCCAGTTATTTCATGTAAGTTTACAGTTTTATTAACTAATGTAATTTTATATTGCCTTAATAAATATGTAGTACTAGCTAATTACCTGTGCTTCGCACAAAGAATTCAGGAATGAACAGCTGATTAAAATTGTTGCTGCAACTACATCTGTTTCTGATCTATTAAACATATTGCTCATAAGAATAACATGGAAAATTTAAAGTCCAATGGGGCGAAGCACATTGAACTGAGGGAGACAAAAGTTATTCCATGACTTCTACAGAGGAATCCCTTTAATTTGACACCTCAATTATCGAAATCGGTTCAGAAATAAAAGAGTTTTGCTGTACACAAGAAATTCCTTAGGGAATTAGTATAATAGATTTTATCTCATATTACACTGTATTTGAAGTACACCAGAGCCCTGAAATTAAAATTGTTCTACGGTTTCCTTAGTTAAAAGTCATTTTTTTAGATTAAAATTCACTTTTTATCATACAAATTTTCAAAATGTCCATAGTTTATTTAGAATTTACTATACAACAAACACACATGTGATTTAACTGTCCACCTTATTTCCTATTTACCAGTATGATTGGCAGATTGAAAACGGTTTCCAGTTTGAGTCTTTTGTAAATATGGTAAAACAAAAAACAAAGTTGTTTATGAATAAATGTAACTTGACAATTTAAGTTTAGTATTTACTATAAAAGCTGAAATAAAATAAAAAGTGTCGAAATTCCTCTAGTAAATGCTGAAACCTCTAAAAATGAGAAAAGTTTTTGTCTAGTGAAACTTAAGTATGTAGACACTATACAATTGCCCGTGCACACTTGTACATTGAAACCACCTGTTTGAGTTACATGAACTTGTCATTAAAAGATGGTGCCACATTGACCCCCAATAATGGGAAGTAAGTGGGAATTTCCCATTAAACTATCATTGAATAAGAATAAGAATTTTTTATTGATGTTGCAAGGTTTTCTAGCATGGCACAGTCACTTGCTGCAATTCATTATTTAAAACTACGTTTACAAACAGCATTGATTTTATTCAATTTTAATTTATTTTTGCATTCAGCAGTGAAGGTAATCTTCAATACGATGGTTTGAAAGTATTAAGGGAGGTAAGGCGTATATCAAAAACATCCTTTATAAAGATTTTTGATAGATAATAGATTTGTATTGAAGGTTTCTCCAGTTAACTGCATTTTTTCTAACTTTTTATTATAGTTACTTAAACGATTAAAAAGTTTAAGATTTCTAATAACATTATTATAACATACTGCTAGACCTTGTGCGGTTCTTCGTGAAGCCTGGGTGTTATTGGTAAAAGTGGTTTAAACCGGTTTTTTTTAGGGTGGGGGTGATTGATTGACATCTGCTCTTAGTCTGATGACTAAAAATCGCTTGTGAGAATCATCTGTTACGTGCCAAACCAAAAACATTGCAACCGCAAAATGATTGTTATGCAAATATCCTAGGTTAAGACTGTCTCACACATCTCGCAAACTGGCCTGAACATTTGGCCGAACATCCTCCCGAATGTTCAAGTGAACATTCCGTCCAGTATTCTTGCTCCCAGTACACAATGGCCCAACAAAGGCGAACTAAGGAGAAACACAATAGTGTACTCAGTGTGATCGTGTTTTTTCGGGATAGTTCGCCTCGCCATGATTCGTAGTATTCGTAGGATGATCCTGTGCTCCGTTTTTTGTCGGGTTTTTGGCACGAATCAAAGGAGGCGAGCGGAAGCGAATGGGCGAGCATGGTATTGCATGGTATTGGGAGAGCGTGTAATTGGTTATTTCATTATGCACATTCGGTTGGTTTGGTGCAAGACTCGTCACGACTCGTTCCGAACATTCGGCGGGACATTCGAGCAAATCATTCGGCGATTGTGTACTGATGGTACCAAAAAGTTTGTGCAGCTCCCACACTTCTCGCGACTACTCCGAACATTCGGAGTTTGGCCGAATGTTCGGGCGTATTCGCAAGAAGTGTGGGACAGCCTTTATTGATTAGGCCAAAACTCAAATTATTTTAATTTGCCTTCAACCTAGCGAGTTTGTTGCGCCCATATGTTTAAACATTAGTTTATATTTATATTAGTTTTTTAGTTACAAATATTGTAATTACAAATAAACAATCAGCAAAAGTAAATACTCTCTTTTAAGAGCAAAAAAACAGCTCATCTTACAAGACCAAATATTCAAAATACTGCTTACAATAGTGAAACAGTTCAATGGCTTGTGTTGACGACTTCATTTGAAAAGAAACTCAAGGAGCCTAATGTAATAATTTAGAATTTGTTAAGACATAATTTCAAATACATTATTCAAAAACATAAAGAGTATATTGTCAATTATGGTTTAAATAACATCCTCGTTTTTATAAAGACTATCATAAAAACGTAATTACTATACGTTCACCCAGTAAAATATATTTTATATACAGAGTAGCCAAATATTTTCCGCAGGAATAGTATTATGCCACATGGTATTGTGACCTTCCCCTCCAACGCTGATCCCCCCCCATATTCTTCTGCTGGCACCCCCTACTCAGGCTTCACGAAGATCAGCACGAGGTCTAGCTGTATGCCTTCATATATAACATATAAATCAACACTTACACTCACCAGCATACCAGTTGTGGGTATCTACAAAACTTGATTTAAATTCTATAAAATAAATATTTCAGTAATCTTATCACCAGTCACTGGTACTAAACATTAAATCAGCAATAATTTATGACAAATATTTTGCATAGTAAACAACAGACTACATTCTGACCACCTTTGTAAAAACCATGTAAACTTGTTATATGAAATAATCAGGGTAAGAACCAAATTATGACGTGTATTTCTCTAAAAATTACATAAAATATGTTAATTATTTTTAATCTGTGATAACAAATATCACTCTTTCATCTTAACTTAAAAACCATTGGAAAAACTCTCGATTTGAATAAATAAACTCTTATATTGTTATTTAAGTAGAAAAATTATTGGATGGTTCAAATTTAGTTGCAATTAAATGTAATTCAAACATCTTTATAGAGTGAGAATCTAAAAAAAAAGGAAAACTATTAAAGTATATACTCTACGATTAGATGATTTTTCAAGATATCTTTCTGTAATATCAAAACTGATTTTGACAAGTTTCATGAAACTTAAATGTATTTATGAATTGTAAAAATGAAACGGGTTCAAGAGAAAATACCCTTGAGGGAAATTCCTAAATTTGGTTTTGCAACTTTTGATAAAAAAAATAATAAAGTAGTTTTGCCTGAAACGCTTTCGCTTTGAATTAAATTCCTAAAATAAGAAACAAACTAGTTGTATTCCTCTTGCACTGATGGTATAAGTTATATGATATAATCTTTGTTGTAATGTGGTGTGATTTAACATGTAAAAAAGGCTTTGGTTGAGTCAAAATAATTCTTTCCTATTTTCACATACTCACTTTATCAACTTCAATTTTGAGATTTGGACATTACACAGTTTGAATCGTGTTACATAGAGAATGCTATGAAAAAGATCAAAAATACAAAACGCATACAATCAACCACTTCCTTGAATATAAAAAAACTTCAGGAATTAAAAAAACCCTATGAAAAGGTCTTGATGAGAAAATCCGAGGAAGAAATATTAGTTTTTCCATAATTTCAGTTGAAAGAGCATAATCAAACAGTGTCCTTTTAAAACTGATCAGCACAAACTTCAGTTGCACAAATACAAGCAAATTTTTTTCGGGTTAACTTTTCATTTACGGTTATATTAGTTTATACTCGTACATTGTGCCGGAATTCCAGAAGTTAGCTTGAAATGTATGTCCTTGTTTATATAATCTGTTTTGTTCCTATAAAACAGCTGTTAAGTGTTCAATAAAATTGATTTATATTCTTTAATGAGATTATAATTTGAAATTTGAAATCCCATCGGGGGTGGCAAGGGGGGCAGTTTCCCCCCCAATAATTTAAAGGAAATATTATTCTAATATATGAAAAGTCACAATAATCACGATCACCATTTTTGCCCCTCCAATCAAAATACTGAAATTACGCTTATGTCTGACAGAGGGTGTTTTCCAAAACACCAAAAGGCACATTTAGGGCATTCAAATAACACATCAAATATGTGGCTCACGGAAATCAGCTTATATTTTAATAAATAGATTCATATGAATGGGTGGAATTTATTGGCTCTTGTGCTCAGCTATTATACTTCAACACAATACTAATTCTACATCATTCATGTCTCTCTTTTATATCGTAACATTTGTCCAAACACACCAATCATTATAACGCTTCAAACTACCTGTTCTTACTTGCAAGTACAGAATACATTAAAAATTTGTTTATGTAAAATACATATTTTAATACTCTCTAGGAACATTACATTAATGTAAAACGAAAAAGAAAAATGAATAAAGTAAAAATATATCTGATGGGGAGTGAGAAAAAAAGGCAAGTAAAAAAGGAAAATAAACATACATTTTTAACGGTTCTTTATTACAAATATATAAAACTTAATTTTACTAAAGCTTTCCAGTCAACATAGTTGTTATCGCCATTAAAAGAACATAGGAAATTTTTTTTTAGTTAAAATATTATCATTCTATCCATTTTGAAAATAACATAAAAATCTTTTTTATATACAATAGCTTGCTACATAAATAATCCATTGTGCTTAGCAATTAATATACAGCTTTAAAAGAATGTTATATATCTTACCTACAGTTTCCATCATCTATATTTTTATAATGTTTTACATACCTCTATATTGAAATTATCAGGATCTATAATTATATACAAGGCTTATCAGATAACATAAACTTGTATTAAAAACCAAATTGGTAAGAATGTATCAGCCCATCTAAACAACCATGTTTAAAATGTAACAGATGTAGACGTTTTACGACATAAAATTGGAAAGTAAAATCAGTTTTATCTTCCAGGTGTATTTTGAGGGAGAAAAGGATCAATGAAATAAACTAGTGTAAATTAACAGAAAATTAAAACTAATTTTTAATTATAAAAAACTTTAAATTTTACAGAAAAATAAAAATAGTTATAATTGCAGTAATACATTTTTGTTTTGTAACTGCTGGCTTTCTATTTTACTTAATGGTTTTATTATACTCTACAGGGAATATAGGATTTGTAGTAATATTGGTAATTAATTTGGTAAAATTTGACTGATTTAAAATAACATTGGACTTTTAGTAACTTTCATGATATTCATAGTAAGACCAGAATTTTGTTATCAGATTAATTAAAAACGTGTTACAATATTTAAAAATATATATACATTTATACTGTATTTATATGTAATACAGTAAATATGCATAAAACATCATAAAAGGCAGTCAATTTTGATTGGTCATGCCGATCATCATCAGGCCCAATGAGAGAAAGGCAAATAGATGTATCCTCTATGATGTGCCTGATGATGATTGGGGTGACCAATCAAACATCTATTATCTTTTACCACATTTTATACAGGGTGTCACAAAAATGCTTAGCGTGCTATGCATAACCAGGTTCTACATACAAAAATAAATCAAAATTGTACAGTGACATTTTTTTGATTTCGGCTTAGTTTATCCGTAATACGCCATTTTGTATTCTTCTGAAACTAATTAATAATTCAACAACCTTTGGAGATATTTTTATGGAACTTGGTATAAACTTTAAGTTTTTTGTTATTAATATTTTACAAAAATATTGTTTATAAAACTTATCAAATTTCAAAATGGCGGTCATATAAAGATTTAAAAGTCGAATTCCATAAAAACTAGCAACTAAAACAAAATGTTACAAGACATCAAATTTAAAGCACCTTTTAATCCAAATCCAATGACACTTTGTACAGATTGGTTGATAAATAACAAAGTTTTGATAATTTTTAATAATAAATTTCAAAATTGCGGCCATTTTAAAATTTTAATGTCAAATTTCATGAAAACTAGCCACTAAAACGAAACTTTACAAGGTATTAAATTACAAGTGCTTTAAATTTGATGTCTTGCAAAAATTTGCTTTAGTTGCTAGTTTTCGTGAAATTTGACTTTGAAATTTTAAAATGGCCGCCATTTTGAAATTTATTATTACAAATGACCAAAACTTTGTTATTTAATAACCGATTTTTACATTAAAAATGTCATTGGATTTAGATTAAAAAGTGCTTTAAATTTTATATCTAGTAAAATTTTGTTTTAGTTGCTAGTTTTCATGGAGTTTGACTTTGAAATCTTTAAATAGCCACCAATTACAACATAGAAAATTTGTTTAAAAAATATTTTTGGAAAATGTTAATAACAAAAAACTTAAAGTTTATACCAAGTTTCATAAAAATATCTCCAAGGGTTTTTGAATTATTAATTATTTTCAATAAAATACAAAATGGCGGATTACGTTTAAACTAAGCCGAAATCAAAAAAAAATTACTGTACATTTTTGACTTATTTTTGTATGTAGAATCCGGTTCTCCATAGCACGCTAAGCAATTTTGTGACACTCTGTATAATTACCGTCTTGAATTTAAATTTATTATAAGTGCAAATATATTTTAAATTGTTGTAAGACGTTTCTTAATTATGTCCCGTGATTATAAGAACATATGATCAAAAAATCTTTTAGCCATAATGTGTCCATGGTATTTCCACACATTTAGTAATATAACTTGCTTGAAAAAATTTGTATCTTATGGATCCTACAGCTTAAAATTAAACTCTTTTAATTTTTTAGTGTATATTTCTTATTCAAAACTTTATGTGAACGTTTTTTGAGATTCTACTATCAGCTATTAAGCTGCGAAAACAATGGGCAGTGTGATACAGTCTGTACAATGACTAGAGGTTTAACTAATATTTAAAAAGTTGCCAAGGGGCCCAAGCTTCAAACAAAAAGCTATTGAAAATTATCATTATTTATAGCTTGATATCTCAAATTAGTGGTAACAATAACATCACATTCCTTTCTTTATTGTAGACCAGATATTTTATTGTTGCTGTTGCTGTGGTGCTTACTTAAGCTGGTAATGACTTGAAAGCAAAACTTATAGAATGCTGTTGACATGGCTACACATTAAATGCTGTCAAGGTTATACTAGGGTTTAGTATTAGTTGCTAGAGAGAATTACACACACAGTGAATTAAAATGCTCTTCTGGCCATAGGCATTGTTATTCCACTGTCCTCAGTACCCCTCAGAGCATCTTGTACTTCTTGCAAAGTCTTCCCTCTTGTTTCTGGCACATAATACAAGGTAAAAATAACAGTCAGAAAACAACTAATGGCAAATAAGAGAAAATTAAGGTATACCCCTTCCCAATGAGCGATAACCAGATAGAATCTGTTTATTACAAAACCTGCAACTCCAAAAATTACGTTTGTAATGGCGCAGGATTTACTTTTTAGATGAGCAGGAAAAAGTTCACTCTTAACACAACCAGCAAAATGTCCACACGCTAGGTTGTAAAAAACTACATGGACGAAAAACATCAAAAATGGCAAATAACTTGTACTTTTCATATTCAAGCCTGTATTGTCATTTAGAAAGAACCATACTGACACTGCTAGCATCGCAAAACCACACCCTAGGCAGGATATGTAGAGAAGGACTTTCCGAGAGAACTTGTCCAGAATGCAGACCATAAGGAAGGATGTGACTAAATTAGCCATACCTAAAAGTATCACACACTCAGTAGGGTTCAAAATCCCAAAGGATTTTTCTGGTAGAGACGTAGACGCAAACACTTTTATGGACTCGGAACCTGAAAGAATTTTCATGGTAGTAAAAACTGTGCTTATAATAATCGCTTTTCTTGGTGCTTCTGACACAAATATTTCATGAAATGAACTTTTACTTTGTATTTGGGCCTTGACAAATAACTCGATTTGTTTTAGTTCCATATCGAGCTCTATGTTATTGAGGCCTCCTCGAAGCCAAAATAAAGATTTTCTCGCATGATCCGGTTTCTCCTTCATCATGTAGAAATAAGGAGACTCTGGCATGGCCACAAAGGTGAGATTGAACAGGAGAGGAAACACAAGTGAAATCAGCGCCAGGTCGTAATAGTAAACAAACGGACCGACAACAAACATTAGAAGGGCTCCAGCGGATACCATGAAGTGGTTGAAAACAAAAAGGGAACCTCTGATATCAGGCAGAGAGATCTCACCGATGTAGATTGAGTGAACAGTGGCTATCGTCCCAAGCTGCAAGCCTGCCAAGAATCGCGCGACATACAAATGAACTGCACTAGTGGCGACCAGAATTATTAACCACGACATGATTGAAAGTAGACCGGAATACAAGAGTATTTTCTTACGGCCAAAACTGTCTGCTAAGTAACTCGACGGGATGCAGCTTATAAGGTTCCCCACGTAAAATAAAGACACCATCCTTGACATTTCCGTGACGTTGAGGAAGACTGGTGCATCGTGGGCTGCGATCTTCGGTAGAGTGGGGGAAGGCCATGCAGATGCTAGCCCTGACGCCGCAAACGAGAGTGACGCTGGAACAAAAACTGAACTTTAATCTCCATCAATACTAGCTGATGCACAACTTTGACTGTGTGGTATTTATTATACCTGTTGTTTCCCATTGATTCCTTTTGAGCTGGAATTTGGTAGGAATATAGCTAATATGCCACAGTAAAACATAACATAGTATATCTATAGGTTTCGTACAGTATGGACTACACGGTATGGTTATTATGGGAATAGTTATAGTAATAAACGGTATCAGGAATCTGACACATACTTTCTCCCTTTTAGCCAAACTTTAATGAATAAATTACTTTTTATTTAGGGCCTACTAAATATAGAATACAAAGCACAGTCGAATGTACAGAAAATCTTGTAAACAAGTTGTTTTAAAAAACATCCACCCAAATCCCTGCTTTGGAGGCACTACAGAATTCATTGCTACACTCGTGGTTTTAAGAGGGGAAATGCCCCCTAAAACAACTCAGGCTGGGGGGTATGTTGTTGCCCCCAGGGTTATTAAGGGGCAACATATTTCGAATTAACTCTGTTGGTCAATGCTAAATTGACAAGCATATCAAGTTTGAATGAAATTGATCAGTAAATAATAGAGAAATAGTAATTTTTGTATTCCCCATAAGAATAACATTGGACAACGTACTGCGTTTACCGCTAAATGAGAATTTAAATTTTCTCCGAAACCAGCAATCGTAGAATAGTAATTCAAAATACTAAATTATTTAGTTTTTTGAGCTCTTTTCAATGGTGAATAGTAATATTTTTTATATTTATGTCTTTTTATGAAAAATCCAAAAAACTGAATTTTGGATGTTTTAAGCCCTGTAATTTCTGAACCCGAATTTTTACAGGAATGCGGGTGATGTCATTTTGTTGGAAAACTAAAGTTTTACAAACGATTAAAGTTTAATCAAAATCGTTAGAGCCGTTTTTGAGAAATTTGGATTTTTCATGTTTTTTGGCGGTTTTTGGGGGATAATTACCCTTAAAAATCAAAAATTCCAAAAAATGAAAAAAACACCTGGAGAAATCGTGGATTAGTACCTACATACAAAATTTCATCAAAATCGGCCCATTGGTTAGGGCTCTAGCTCTGTACACATCCACACAGACACACACACACACACACACACACACACACACACACACACACACACACACACACACACACACACACACACACACACACACACACACACACACACACACACACACGGACACACACACACACACACACACACACACGGACACACACACACACACACACACACACACACACACGGACACACACACACACACACACACACACACACACACACACACACACAGACAGACATCACGTAAAAACCACTTTTTTGGGTTCAGGGAGCACCAAAACGAATATTTCCACTAACAATTCAAATTCGAAAATTTTGACGAAAACAATACTTTCTCCATATACTATGTATAGAGGGAGAAAGTAAAAAGTCACTTTTATACAGTTTTTGTTTGTAAACATTTTTACATCTCAACAACCACAAAAGTGTGCTTTAGGTTGTAGAATGTGCTAGTAGGATTGTGACTGAAGATGGGTTGTAAATAATCCAAAACCAGTTTTACATATGTGATACCAATAACCGGTAAGCCAATAACCAATAAGCGGTAAGTTCCTAATATACTGATTTCCTATTTACAACAAAATTTTAAATATATTTATATTACAGTTCTGGTTTATAATGCAATGATTGATTTTTATAAAAATTGTCAGATATGTGACAAATGATATGGCCCTTTAGGGCTTTAATCATTCTATAATAATCATTGCCACTTTGTTTTTTTCCTTCTATTATAATTGGGAGTATCACAGTGGTATTTTAAAATATCAGAATTTGCCAAAACAATCACAGAAATTAAAATCAAATATGTACAAATTTATGACGTTCTGAATGTTTTGAAAGGAAAATAGTAAAAAATAACAGGCTGGTATTTGACCTCTATGATGTATTTATTCTCTGGTTATCCTTTAAACATCCGATGTTCTTTAATAAGACACATCATGACTCAGAAACAACATCCAAGAGTAAACATACCCATACTGTCATACTGTCAAGCTCTTTCTTTACATCTTCAAAACAAAACCATACAACATTTACAACACATTCTGTGTAACGAGTTAGACAATTCTAGGTTATTATGTTATATACTGATATTTAAGTTTAGAATTTTTTTAATACACATACAGTTAATTTTAGAAAGGTGAGTTGAATAATTATTTTAAACTACGAAAGATTGAGAGTAAAAGTAAGAAGTCAAAGAAAAGCTAATCATAAAAGTATAACAAAACAGTTTTGAGCGAACATAGAATTAGTTCAAAATGGTTATGTACAAAATGTTCATGTATGAAGAAGTTGTTTTATCAATGGCCCAATTAAGGCCATAATCTTTATATATAATTCTGTAAGCAAAATTTGTAAGTCAAAATTGTGGGAGTGTTTCTAGTTGTAGGATAATGGGGGAGGGCTAAAATTTAAGGTCTTGATCCCAAGGACTCGGGGAAAAATAGCAATATTTCCAAAATTTTACCTGCAAACGAGAAATACCATGAAACATTCCCCATTAGAAAAGCATGGGAATTTAAAAACATCTGCTTTGATCACATTAAAACATGTGATTTATTCATTAAAGTCACAAAATACACCATACAAAAGAAATTACCTTAATGGTAGGTGAAATGCCATTGTTATAAAACAAATATTTCTTAACTCTAACAATCAGGCTACATAGAGGAAAAAATCACATCAGATGGTTAAAAAGGGCACTTCACTTCTCTTCACTTTACATTACTACTTATTAAAAAAATCATCTAATGAATAAAACATATGCTCCTTTATATGTTTGTATGCTTATCTGTTGACCAGTTTTGTTTGAAATTTGTTTGTACAAGTTTCATTGCGGATGTTAATTGGAAGTTTGTTATACAATCTGCTAAAGTGTTCGGATTAAGTGTCTACTTTGTTTACAAACTGACATGTGTTCCTACTTACACTATTTTTACTCAGCAATTAAAGAGTAAAGAGATCGGAGTGTTTTTGAATTTCAACGCCAACGGAATTTTTGTTAATAGTACACAAACGCTTTTTAGGGAAAGCGGCACAAACCCCTCAAATTTTTGTGGACACCCCGGGATTTGAACCTGTGACCCCTTGAACTGAAGCAAGGTTAGGGGCTATGGTCCCTTCAAGCCACTAGTTATTAATTATTTATATTATATTACCATTGATGGTTGATAAAAAAGTTGTACTATTTGCCGATGATGCAATATATCGATACTTCTGAAATTTCAAACAAATTAGAAATTTCACCTTTCCAAATGTCTCTAACGCCTAATTCTATGCTGGCTAAGACTTAATTGCCATAAAAAAACTTTTAGAATAAAGGTATATCAAACCATACAATATAATTTTAGTAACATAACTTACACTATAATTCTTTGTTTAACATTTATTGTTGGTTACAGTGAGTTTATGTTGTTTAGTAAGATATAATAATTTGTATGAAATTATTGCGGACATTTTCCATCATTAATTTGTAAAAACAAGTTTCACGATGTTTCGGGATCTGGAATCTGATCCCATCTTCCGGTGGGAAGAATACCTAAAACATAACAAAGTTTCTAGATCAGATTCTAGATCCCGAATCGTCGTGAAACTTAGTTTTTACTAATCAGTGATCGAAAATGTCCGCAATAATTTCTTAAGCATGAAATTATAAGCATGGGATTAGGGGAGCATTGTTCTGTCGTTTATATGCCTGGAATCTTTCATGGTGTGATAAAAGGCAAAAATTACTCATGATGTATCGGATTACCTGAACCAGCGACGATGAACTGCCTAACAACGGCCAGAGACTGGGGTTGTCGAGGCCAAATGTGGAAGGTCATCCCTCCAGCTACGTTCAGAGAGCTTCTCCTTCGTCACCCTAATGATCAGAGACATATTTTATTGAGTTAAAAATTAGAGAAGCACTTGTACTAAGCCTTTTATGGCTTGGTATGTATTAGATTTATTAGGATAGGGGCATAAGCAAGGGGTCTGCAGGGATAGAAAATACGAGACAGGGTCAGCAAATTACCTTCACAGCGCACACCGCATCCTTACAGTTTATTCCGATGGCAATCTCCCAGGTCGATTCCACCTCGATAATATCCTGGGCCCGAGATGAGGACCTTCCCTACCTGCCCCATCTATACATCAATGTTTAAGTTGCCAACATACGCTTGTCCATATTTTAAGGGAAAATATTAAAGAGTTATGACATTAATAAGTGATAACTACTTTATTGTGCTACATTTTACATGTATGGCAATGAGAATGGAATGACTTATCAGTAGGGGTGTGCGAGTACTCGAAACTTCGAGTTTTCGGCCGAGTATTTTAATACTCGAACTCGACTCGAAGTTTTGAAAACTACTCGAAAGTTCGAGCGAGTATTTCCCGCAGATTTCCGGACGATCGCTAACGATTGCGACCGGCCAAAACGCGTAGTAACGGCCGCAAAAGGCGATCGCATCACGTAAAATCGGCCGAAAATGACGACCGCGAACGATTGCGACCGGCCAAAACGCGTAGTAACGGCCGCAAAAGACGATCGCATCACGTAAAATCGGCCGAAAATGACGATCGGACCGCGTGATTTCGGCCGTAACTAACGATTTCGTCATTTAATATTGATTATAAGTGATGTCTGGACTAGGTGAAATTGGCCAAATGACAACCAGGTTCTGTTTCATATTAGCCGGAAACGAAAGTCAAACCATGTTTTGTTTGTCAATACGTAATCCAGTTTGATTGTACTGGCCAAAACTTTGTATTACTACTCATGTATTGGTTAGAAACTACATTTAGGTTATCAAATCTAGGGTGGTATCCAAATCCCATTACACTATTTTAAACTACCAACTGATGGCAAATACTCGCTCGAAAATACTCGAAACTCAAAAATAATTGGTACTACTCGACTCGACTCGATTACAAAAATCACTACTCGCACACCCCTACTTATCAGCCTGTGTTACTAACACCGACTGATTTTTTAGCCAGGATCATCTTCTTTATATTAATAGGCAAGTACAAAACTGTCCCTCCTTTTTTCTCAGAGTGTGTATATTATAGAAAAAATTCATGCATACCATTAGAAAGGTATTGTCTAGCAGAAACCCCTTATAATTTACACCGGGGGGGGGGGGATGAGGGGCGGGGAGAAGATGAGGTGGAGAGGTTTCAGGCATAAATAAAAAGGCTACTGATTACTGGAATGGTAACCCCCTTCTGCTATCCTTTTTAACTCCACATTAAAAAAATTACCTGGAAGTGAGGGTTTGGGAGGGGGAGGGAGAAAGAGAGACAGAGAGAAAGAGAGATATGAGTGCAGCAAAACCCACTAGATATTAAATTTTGTTTCAAATATTCGTAAATAATATTTGGTTGAATTTCGACCATTAGGCGTTCTCTAGTTGACGTTATTGTCCTGATATTTTACATGTGTGGCAATTATGTGTCTCAATAGTGGGAAGCCTTATGCAGCCTTTGTGACTAAGACCAACTGATTTTTAGCCAGGATTATTATTATTTAATAACCCATTGAACTAATCTAGCTTCCAGAATCCATTGGATTCCCCCCGGATGGTTTTCCCTCCAATCTGTCAGACCTTCGATTTTGTCAGGTAACATTATTTGGCGAATATTTGAAAAACAAATTTAATATCTAGTGGGTTTTGCTGCGCTCATCTATCTCTCTCCCTCCTCCCAAACCCTCACTCCCAGGTGTCACTGAACAGGCTAAGAATATTTTCTTTTCTCTTCAAAGGCTCAGCCCAGGCCTGGGTATACAGACTCAGTCAGGGCCTCAGATTACAAGAAACCACCACCTAGGTTTCAATGTGAAAGAGAAGCTGGTCAGAGTGGAAGGGAAAGGAGTTTTCAAATCCATGTTAATCCATTATGAAAATATATAAGTGTGTTCCTGCACAGATTCAGTGGTGTCATCTTCAAAGATAAATCAGTTAGCAGTTATAGGGGCTACACACTTATTACATAATGTGCTTAAGAGAGGGAGGAGGTAGAGCGTAGCGTTAGTATGCGTTACTTGGGGAGGGAGGGGTCTGGGTCAGCGTTTCGTAACACACGTTTTGAATATAATGCTAGGAATTACTTTTTTAAATGAAAAAAAAGACTTCGGTTTTATAATCTGATATTAGTGCTTTTTTAATATTTATTACGTATTAATGTGGCTTACTGTTCAAAATTTGTCACAAAAGGTTTCAGATTTATGCTAGTTATTATTTTCATTTGTCACGTTTTAGCTGGGATATTTTATTAAAATATCTATTACGGTACATAAATATTGTGGTTGCTTGTTCAAAACTTATTACCAGAAGGTTGATTCAAAATGTGTGCTAGTCATTATTATTAATTTGATAAGTTTTCGCTGAGAACATTTATTTTCTTGTTTGAATCTCGAAAATGTTACTTAAGCTAGCAGTTGTATTTTATGGTTTATATCTAACCTTTTCCATATTTGTTTTATTGATTTAGAGTTTTGCGTTATTTAATGATTATGCATTTATTTAATTTTTATTAAATAATAAGTTTTTTATTATTGTTGAATTAGTTTGTTATGAATAGTATACTGGTAACAGATATGTATATATATATATATATATATATATATATATATATATATATATATATATATATATTTATAATATTTTATTTAAATCATTGCAAAATAATGCAAAAGATGATGTTAACAATATCCAAGCTCTTTTGTATTATCTTTTATTATGATTATGTTAATACAAGAAAGTGAAGAGATGGGGTTGGGGAGTAAGTTCAACTGTTACGTTTTATTATGTTGGGGAGTGGGAGGGATATGAAATTACAAAAAAAACTGTATTAGGGTATGTAATATGTGTATGTCCCTTTATTTGAAAGAGTACCTAGACCGAGGGCCTTTCGTCATTCAGGATGTGGCAAAATATTCTTGCAAAGAACCATTATTCGTAATTATCGCTTTGAGTTCACATAGAATTGTTTGTTGACAATTGTTATTGGTTGAATATCGACCGCTGGGCAATTGCTAGCGTTATTACATTACATAATATATAACACCACACAGAAAGCATAGCAATGAGTTCCTTGTCAATTGCAGTGGCACCTTGTGTAAATAGTAATGTGTGTGTACTAGAAAATTTGAAGTTTTAAGGAGTTTGGGAGTTGTTTCCGTCGATTTGCGGTAGATCACTTACAATAACAAATTGTTATGCTGATGATTTGGCCTCATAATGTAAAGGACGATCAAACCTCACAATATTGTCAGTAAACAATGATTGGACTACTTAATATCAGCCATAAATAACGATTTAATTGTGTAATATCTGATGTAAATTATGAACATACCACCTGATAATGGACGTAAATGTTGACCAGACCACGTGATTTTGATGGAATGACAACGTGACAGGAACATCTCTTAAGTTGGTGCTCCCCCCTCCACCCCTTGTGACGCTAAGCCTATATATTTCTTTAAGGTTTTGGGGAAAAACTTAATGGATTATCGTGGTGTCTCTAGCTAAAAAGGTACAATCACCATACTCATTGGCACAAATCACCATTATTAATAATCATAAATATGACACAATACCTTCCTCCAGAAAATTTGTGTGACCATAAATATTGATACACAGGAATCAAATAATTAATGTATGCTTAATTCTGTTTGAAACTTAATACATGAATTTATTATCGGTTTAAACTGATCTAATAAATTCAAGTAAAGTTTGAAGGCTGATGGTACAAAGCACTGAAATACAATTTGTAAATGCCTGTGGTACATCAAGGAATGATTGTACACCATTAAAATAATAATCAATTAATTTGTCTGGGGAGAATAAGTATATAAAAATGCATAATGGTTATTTGGTTTTTTAAATGTCTTCCTTATCTTATACAATCTCAATGAGACTTAGTATGTATTGTGTTCAAATTGTTTATGTATCTTTAGAAACTTTTGGTAAAAGAGCACTGTGAAAACAATCTATGTAATTGATTTACTTTATATCAAAGGCCGAGCCAGAGCATATCATCAGTCTCTGTAAATAGAGAACAAATTTTACTAGTGAACTATTACATCTTTTAAATTCGCTCTTCATTTATCTATTCATTCGGGTATCCACAACATACTAAGACTAAATCTGAGCCATTACAATTTAGGTAAATAAGTTGATAAAAAGTCAGAGAAGTTACCATATTTTCTATTCGAGGTGATGTTGATCAAAGTAAACTGCTGCCTGTATATGCAGAGAACGGTAATAAATAACTTTGCCAGGTAATAAACAGAAGGAGAACACTTACGAGTAAAATATCACATAGTAAAAAAGATAGGTCGTGGATTTTACAAAACATGTATGTTTTGCTATTAGTAAAATAGATTAAAAAAATATTTCCTGTTGGAATTTGACATTACCTTTCTGGTGTGTGATGCCAATGGGACCTCAGATGGTGTCTGGTAGGTGAAGTTGAGTCCATAAAATCAGCAAACACTGTTATCTCAGCCATACACAGAGATGCACTGGATGTTTGGAGTGTCAAGTTTTATTCCCTGCTTGAAATGTTGTTTTAATTTTGAAACTTTGAAATAAAAATATAAGAGTGAGAAAGAATCAAAATAGCTTTATTGTCATAATAATATTTTATTCTTTTACAACTAGCGTTGATAGCGCAGGTCTCTCTGAACTAAATTATCAAAATATAACAACTTATAATGTAGGCACGATAAAATAATAGTATTCATATCCGTATTTGTTATTACTTTAGTACGCGATTGACTAAAACTATATATGTATTCTTCGGTTCTTAAAAAACTCTGAAGAATTGTCCGGAATATTAAAATTTGTATTATTTTCAAATTTATAATGGATTTTGATTGGTCATTTTGAACAAGTTTTTAATTTTGTTTTAGAAAAGTGATATAAATAAAAATCTGAAGAAAAAAATATCGCAAAATTGGAAGATCATGTTTTTGGAATTGTTGGTTACATCTTCAATTTTGTGTAAATTGATGAATCTTATACCGTATATCTATCATACAGTAAGTGTGAGATCTAATGGGGTTACTGAATCGATTTTTATGCTTGATGTGACAGCTGAAATTGAAAAATGGGTAGATTCAACAGATTTTCTTGCAATTTACATTCGTCTTTAAGGCTATACCCCATAGGCCCTCAATGCTTCAATGCAAATCTTATAGAAGAATAGAAATTGATTTAATTTTAAGTTTATCAGCTGTTAACACATTAACAAAACACAGCAAGAACATATATTACAAACATTATAAAACTAATGACTACAGCAAGAAAACCCATTAAATAATTTGTTGTACCATTGAATAGTTACTAGGCCATGTCAAAATGGTTACAGACAATCAAGAAAAGTCTTTAGTTAGTAAATTAAATTCCTCCAAACCATAGCAATAAACCTGGAAGTTTCCTCTGGAAAGGTCTGCCAGGTTAAGAGATATTGCTAATATGTTGAACATGTTTAAACCTGACACAGGAAAACAGTTTATAGGTTTATAGACTTTTAACATCCTACAACTTGGTACATCAAACTGCATTTTATTTTTAGTGTCGTATAGATTTCTGGAATTTACTGGTAGTTATTCATTAACATTTTACTTAACCCTTTGAGTGCCACGCAACGATATATCGTTGTGCACGGAACATCCGAAAAATACTTCACAACGATATATCGTCGTCGGTGGTCTTACCGAAAAATACATTGCAACGATATATCGTTGTTATGGAAAATTTGTCTTACGTCATTACTTTTTATTATTTCTTTCAGGACATTTCCAGGATATTTTCTAGCTCTATAAATCTAGTAGTTATTTGGTGAAAATATTATATTTGAACAATGTTTATTTATCTGAAAAAATATATAAAAAATTTCCCGCATGTATAATATGTATCTATTCAAATTTTTTATTTTTTATTTTTTAGATATTATATATGTGCATAATATTATAGCTAAACTTTAAACTTACAAAACAAAAAAAGTTTCATAATAATATCTTACCAAATAAAAAAGTTATTGATTTTATGTACAAAACCCTTGCAAAATGTTGATTTTGTGAATCGTTGTTATAGAAAATTTTTCTTACGTCATTACTTTTTATTATTTCTTCCAGGACATTTCCAGGATATGTTCAGGTAAACATATACTCCATAAATATACGATGCCTAGTTAGTCTGCTTTATGAAATAAAATTGTAATAAAACTTAAACCCTTGAATAAAGTTAGGCTACTGTCTTGTGTACTAATTTGCCGTTTTTATATTTTTTTACATTTATGGAAATAACTTGTCCGCCTAAAGCCCAAATTTGATGAAACTTTCAGGAAATATTTTGGGAAACATGTCCTCTATAAATCTAGTAGTTATTTGGTGAAAATCTTATATTTGAACAATGTTTATTTACCTGAAACAAATAAAAAAAATTAAAAGAAATTTCCCACATACATATATGTAATCAAATTTTTTATTTTTTATTTTTATAAATATTATATATGTGCATAATATTATAGCTAAACTTTAAACTTACAAAACAAAAAGAGTTTCATAATAATATCTTACCAAATAAAAAAGTTATTAATTTTTTTGCAAACCCTTGCATAATGTTGATTTTGTGCCTGGCACTTTTTGGATATACTCTGTTAAAAACTCTGGCACTCTAGGGATATGACGACCGAAAAACTCTGGCACTCAAAGGGTTAATATACTGCAGATACAATTAAGTACCTGGGGGGCCGAGCTTTGCTCGGGGGAAGGCCAGTTAGTTTGTTTAGATGACTTGGAGCATATTTCACCACTTCCCCCTACTGATAATAAGATTTGTATAACTCATTTATTGCCTCTTTTCTACATTTTTAAGGTCACTCCAGTTGTTATTTATAGCTCAATGTCCCTTTGATTTATTTTACTACTCTATATATGTAATCTTCACTCAAATCTTTTCATCTCTGCTCTCAGGAAACCACATGTTAATAATCATAAACAACATGAGTATGATGTTCATGGTTACGAAATTACCATGACAAATGAAATTACCATGATTCTAATTTTTAAAGGAACCAAGGAGAATACTTTGCAAGCCACTGTCTCCAAAGACAGTGTTAACGAATGCGTTTAATTCGTTTGGTTATATTTTTTGTTTGTGACTTTGACAGTTCCCTGGTTGATTATGGACAGCGTTATAATTCTTTTGTTTTGATTTGAAACTCCATAAGCCCAATGTTAATTTTGTTAACTTTTCATTTTAGTTTTTTTATTTGATTTTTCCTGGGGATGAGACCTGTCTAGAACTTGTTTTTATCCCAGAAATTAGTTATTTCGAACATTTGAAGGAAATCGTTGGAGCCGTTTTTGAGATCAGTGTCGCAAGGAAGCAAGCAAGCAAACATACAAGCAAACCCTACTCATATTAGAGTATAGGATAGGATATATACAAGTTAATGACTAAAAATCCTTAACTGCTTGAAAATGGGCTTACAATGCTCCAAGAGCTCTTAACACCAGTTAATATTCTCAGAGCTTTTGAAAATTAAAACTCTCTGCACAGAATTTGTATGACAGAACAACTTAAATCCATAAGTGATATGGCTGCTTAAAAAGCAAAATATATGTAATCAAAAGAGATATTGTATTTTGATATTCTAAGCATATATCAAGTTCAAAACTGTAAATTGTAAAGTGTAAAGTGATGTAAATTCAGAAGTATGAGAAGAACATTTGCTTGAATTGTTTTGGAATTGTTGAAAATGGAGTTGTATTCAAAGGTACTAAAATAGTAATTCCAAAGACAATGCAGATGGAAATCATCAAAATAATTCACAAGGGACATCAAGGTATTCAATCTTGCTACCAAAGAGCAAGAGAATCACTGTATTGGCCTAATATGTTTGAAGATTTCACTGACTATATACGATCATGTACGGTATGCCAAACTCAGAGCAGAGCAGAAATCAAAGAGCCAATTAAAAATAAACATATTCCTAGGAGACCGTGGGAAGTTGCTGCGACTGATCACTTTGAGTTTAAAGGTAAAACATATCTAGGTCTTGGTGACAGCTACTCTGGTTACTTTGAGTTTGCCGAAGTCTCTACATCAAATGTTGCAACTATTAATCAGTTAAAGTCATGGTTCGCTGTACATGGTGTCCCAGCGATACTAGAATCTGATAATATGCCATTCAACTCTGCTGAGTTCAAGAACTTCTCTAATCGGTGGGGATTTGAACAGTCCATTTCTTCCCCAAATTTTCCAAGAGCTAACGGATTAGCAGAGAGGTTCGTCCAATCCGCAAAAACCCTCTTGAAAAGATGCCATCAAGATGGATCTGACATTTTCGAAGCACTCTTAAACTATAGAAATACACCACGCTCTGACCTTGGTTCTCCAGTACAAAGACTAATGTCCAGAAGAACACAAACTTTGGTGCCAATATCTGATGAAATTTTAATGCCATCAGTTATTGATCCCAAGGAAGTTCATTATAAACTACTACAAGCAAGAGAAAAAGAGAAGATGTACGGAGATCGAGGTTCCAAAACAAAACCAGAATTTGCTGTTGGGGAAAATGTAAGGATGAAAAAGGGTTACAGAAACTGGGATTTAAATGCAGTGATTAACAAGCAGGTAAATTCAAGATCCTACATCGTGGAAAACAATGGAAGGCTATATAGACGAAATACAAACCATCTGGCTAAAATGTATCTTCCAAAAAGAGATGCAGATCTACCTAAGAAGACTATGTAACTAAATAACGAAGACGAAATATAAACCATATGGCTAAAATGTATCTTCCAAAAAGAGATGCAGATCTACCTAAGAAGACTATGTAACTAAATAACGAAGACGAAATACAAACCATCTGGCTAAAATGTATCTTCCAAAAAGAGATGCAGATCTACCTAAGAAGACTATGTAACTAAATAACGAAGACGAAATACAAACCATCTGGCTAAAATGTATCTTCCAAAAAGAGATGCAGATCTACCTAAGAAGACTATGTAACTAAATAACGAAGTATCGTTTTCGTTACGTTATTCCAAAGAGGGGAGGATGTGACATAACTAAATATTTTAATATCTAGTTAACATATGTTTTGTTTTGTTTAACATATGTTTTGTTTTGTTTTGTTGTTGTTTTTAGTTTACACAAATACAATTGAAGTCTTATAAGAACCATGTTGTGATTATCCTTGAATATTTAATTTACATATCTTAGTCAAAAGCTGCCACAAGTATGATTAATAGTATAGCACAGGCCTTGGATGGAGCACAGAGGACTTTGGAGGTTCTCTGTGATCTATCCAAGGCATTCGATTTTGTTGATCACGACATACTTATTGAAAAATTAAGAAGGCTAGGAATTAAAAACTCAGCTGGTTTATCTCATAACTAAAAAACAGAAAACAGAGAATCCTCATTCTTGAATTTAATAATATCTACAAATCAGAATGGACTTACACCCCACATGGAGTACCTCAGCGATCAATTCTTGGCCCTTGTTTATTTAGAATCTATGTGAATGACCTTTGTAACTCTACTAACTTATTAACTTTTCAATATACAGATGATACTGCTCTAATTTTTAAAGGAACCAAGGAGAAAACTTTGCAAGCCACTGTCTACAAAGAGCTGCAGAGCCTCAGGGACTGGTTTGCAGTTAATGGTCTATCCATGAATGTGTCTAAATCACAAATGATAGAATTTTCAGCTTCCTATTTTGATAACAAATTCAACATAAACTCTAGCACATTTTCAATAAATTCTAAAAATTCAGTTGACTATCTGGAAATAAAAATCGATTTACACTTAAATTGGAAATTACACATAGAAACCATATCAAAACGTTTAGCTTCAGCCACCTTCGTTCTTCGTGTAATTAGAGACACCACAAATTTTGAAACCCATCTCACAATCTACCATGCATTTTTTCATAAATTATGAATTATGGATTAATTGTATGCAGCTCAGCTAGCCAACAAAATTTTTGTTCTCCAAAAAAGAGTGGTTAGAATTATAGCAAAAGTCCCTCAAATTACCAACTGTAGGCCAATTAGTAGTGGGCATTTGGGGCTTCTGGGCCAAGTGATTTATGGCTTCCGGTCACGTGACCGGAAGTGCTGAGTCATTAAATACGTCATCTGAGCCTCAGCCAGTGACGTAGGCGGTTTTGTGACGTAATGAGGGAAAGTTTAAAGGTCAAGGTCACGGGGAGGTTATTTTAAAAAAGTACTACCTCGCACGCGTAAAACTCGATTGTGATTCGATAGTTGTCATTCGATAAAATATCGAATGAAAACAATCGAATGAAGCAATCGAATGATACGAGTGTGAGGTAGTACTATTTCATTTAACTTTATTTTTTACTTTTCTTTTTATTTACAATAAGTTATGTTTATAATAATTTATGTTTACAATAGTTCCCCGTTGTTCGTTGTCATCGATGTTGTTGATCCGGACGAGTTGCGGCCATCACTTCGCTTTCTGATGAAAGACGGTAGATACTTCGATTCCTGCGCAGAGTCCATGTTGTTTTTTGATGCGTAAAGTTCCAAAGATAAATCGTAGCCGGACGCAATGAGAAGTCTTAACTCTTCATTAAAAACCTCGAGGTCTTGGAAAGTCGCCAGATGAATAGAGTCATAATGAATACACCTAATTTTGATGGACATTTCAACAGAGAGCTCGATGTACACTGGTCAAGAGCCGGAGGTGTACTGACTATTCGCTAGCTAGCGTTTTGGTATCAAACAAAATGGTGGGGGTAAAAGTGTGGTGGGGCGGAGCAGATGGCGGACGGCAGATGGCAGGCGGCAGGTGGCAGCTGGTGCGAGGCAGATGGTTGCTACTACATCCGCCATCATTAGTCAAACCCTATTAGGGATGCCATTATTGCTTCTGCATCAGAAGATATTGTGCTAGAAACTTCATGTACTTGTATTTCATCATTTGTATTATCAGCTTGCTCAATATTAAAAGAAGAACATGTGGAAGAAACAGTAGTGCCTTGTATTTGCGAATCCATGTGAACTATGCAAGAGCCGCAGGTATACTGAAGTGATACAAGCATGTAGGATAGACACTCGCCTTTACCCCCCACCACACCAGTTTCCCCCACCAAGTTTTCACATCGCACAATAACTACGGGGCATGCATTAGTTAGGGTCTAGCTCTGACTCTGTGAGGATCGGAGCTCCGTAACTGAAAACATTAACAATTCTTGCTCGACACTATTTTTACGCAATCATAACAGTCACTGTGATCTAATCTATTGCATGTACTCATATGATGCATCTTGCGTAGCAGACAACTTGCTAAGAATGTTTCAGCCTGGAGTATTCTACGGCGAAATCGCTCACAATCCACTAACAGCGTAGACCTTCTATCTTCACAGTCGGAGAAGTAGAAGGTGGTGGCAGGCGGACTGTTGAAGGACACCTTCGTCATATTTCTGTAAAACTGTGATATATTTAGAATAACACAAACTCTATAGGTAGATGTTAATCCTGCAAGAGCTGCAAGTATAATGATATAGCACTAGCGTGTATGATACCCACCCGACCTACCCGCACCACAACGTTACCTCGGTATACTTTAAACTATAAATAACTTATCGTAGTTTAATCCATAAACAAAGTATTTATTTATGTCAGGCCTTGAAAGTGTTGTTTTCGCGCTATTTCTTCCCTACTCTCAGTCTGATCTGAATTTTATTCGCACCATCTTGTTCGTCTGATTAACCCGCGTAATTTGAGTACCCACTCGCTATACTTTAACCCAATAATAAAGAAGTTATTAGTATGTAACCTTGAAAACATTGGTTTTTTCGCTATTTCTGCTATACAGTTGGTCGGATCTGAATTCTGTTTGCACCATCTTGTTCGTCTGATTAACCCGCGTAATTTGAGTACCCACTCGCTATACTTTAACCCAATAATAAAGAAGCTATTAGTATGTAACCTTGAAAACATTGTTTTTTTCGCTATTTCTGCTATACCGTTGGTCGGATCTGAATTCTGTTTGCACCATCCTGTTCGTCTTATCAATTCGCGTAATTTGAGTACCCACATGACATACTTTGGACAAACTTTGTAGTTTTTTCGCTTCTGCTACTATACCCTTGGCCGGATCAAAATTCTGTTTGCACCTCCTTGTTCGTCTGATCAATTCGCGTAATTTGAGTACCCACATGACATACTTTGGGAAAACTTTGTACCCCCCCCCCTCAACATGGGTCATGTTCAAGATCAAGGTCAAGTTCAAGGACTTTGGGACTTAGAAATTTTCACAAAGTGGGCTGCACACAAACATAAGACTAACAGTCTCCTGCCTATGTACAGGCCAAGTCCCTAACTTGAAATGCTTAGGGTGGTCCTGAAAAGGACCGTTTGCGTGCTGAGGGATGGTTTGGTTAGGAATGGTTGGTCTAGGGATCGCTGCTCGGTTTAAACTTTATTTTATAAAACCCACTTTACCCTCCCATCTTGTCTCATGAAGTACAACTCCTGGGTGTCGGGTATCAGAGGGGGTGGTGGTGGACAAGTCTGCGGCAGATGCACCTCGACGTAGTAGTCGGTGTGTTGGAAGAGGAACACGTGGTCCCCGTTCCTAGCCACAAACTTGTACTCCGTCAACCCCTTCAGATTCCGGAACTCGGCCTTGGAGGTGTCGATCGGCGTCACCAAATCATCGATTCCCATCACTCTTGTCCGCTCCATCACCTCATCTACAGTTAGTGGTGGAGTTGAAGGTCGAGCTGTGGACGTAGAAGGCTGAGGCTGAGTTGAAGGTCGCTGGTGAAAATATAATGGGTGACACCGAAAATCACGTCTAAGAGCAGACTTAAAAGCCGAAGGTTTCTTAAATCCGCTTCTTCTTTCCGTCGACTTCTTCAAGGACTCCTTCAAACGTTGAAGTTTTTCGGGAGTCAGAGGAGAAGACATGGTGTTGTTGGATGGAAGGGAAAATGGATAAGATAGAGTTGGATAGAGCACGTGTGTACTGGTTGCAAACCAAAGCCGGAATGAGGCGGCAGGCAGAGTGAAGCAGGTCGTAAAGTGAAACCTTGCCCTATCCATATATGGGTAGAAAGCTGAGGACTGGTTTAGAACCGGTTACGTCAACCCCCCCCCCGATTTGGGTCATGTTCAAGGTCACCCCCCCCCCGATTTGGGTCATGTTCAAGGTCACCACCCCCCCCCCGATTTGGGTCATGTTCAAGGTCAAGGTCAAGGTCGAGGGAAAAATGTTCTTGGGAGTGCGGGATAAAATCCCGCAACGAAGCAGGGTTATCCCTTATCCCGCTTTCCCCTTAATATCCCGATTTCCCATTCTCCGTCTATATAACCCGAGATTTCGAGCGTCTCTTCGCAGTAGCCTGCCGCCCGTTGCGATGAACGTCCCACTGGGTTGCAGTGCCTGCTGCAGCGTAGGTCTGTTAAGTGTGCGTTGGGCCCGACGCGCAATTAAGAGATCCACGCCCTTGCATGTTTAGTTAGTTTGTTTAAGCATGTTAGATAACGCTTGTAGTTTGCTGCTAGGTAATGTAGTTAGTCTAATATATATGTTAATGTGTGGTATCGGTTTGAAGTGTTTTATTTACTAATAACATATGTACTCCCGGCCCTACAGGTCCCTCAACAACCTTGGTCAAAACTTGGGTTCGCAGCAGCCTGACGCCGGGTGTTTGGGTCTACGTCCCACCGGGTTTCAGTGATACTGTTGACCTTTGCAAAACCGACCTCGGCTGTTCTTGTAAAAGTAACGTTAACTGATTAATTTTATTTAAATAGTTGTTGGTAAAGTCTTTATTTTAAAAGTAATGTAACTTGTTTCTCATCCTTTTCCTATCCCCTTACAAAAAGGTATGGCGCGCAAACCGACCATATGTCATTACGGCGCGCAAACCGGTTGACATTACCCATCTTAGCCTGAGAAACGTTTGTGAAATATAAAATCAGCCTCTTGTTTAAAATCAGCCTCTTGTTTAAAATCAGTCTCTTGTTTGTTGTCTTTTGCCCACTTCCCCAATACAGAGCGGGGAATAGAGCAGTATGTTATGCTCTATTCCCCGCTTTGGCATTATGTCAGATGACCTTGACCTACTGACGGGACTTAGAAAAACCGTCGTTTGATCAAATATTGGAAGAAATGTGGACTTAGAGATATTTCATGCGGACAAGGTTGACACAAAAATGTTGTATTAAAAATAAAAACTGGAGGGGGAAATGTTTTATATACTGCAACAGCGTGGTAAAAATCATCATATCGCTATGGAAGCTGTAGGTGTAAACACTTGGCTTGTTCCTTCCGAGCTTGCTATTTCAGAAGCCTTTCTGTCTATCCTTACTTATGAGTTCCGAGGCATTAAATTAAAAGTAAAGGTAGAGCTGAGACCGTTGCATAGAAATGATATGCATTGTATTTTGGTGGAATGGGAATCGCCCTCCGGCATTAATCTTTTCCATTTTATCAAAAGATCGTGCAAGGAGTTTTATGTAAAACGGATAACAGTCTCCCTTGTTTAAACGTAGTATAGCTTGCTTCCAAAGTAAAATGGCAAAGGTAACACCTTTGCTATTTTACAAAATATTTTAACGTGTCCTTGACCCAGTTACCGGACTTGGAGCAATTCAGAGTATGCGATACAGTGTTGGAACAAACTACTGTCGAAGTCCTTGCCCCCCCCCCCAGATATATTCCTATAAAAGCGGGAGCAGCCCGCAGAGGGTTCGCAGTCGCAGGCCGACAGCCTAGCTAGCTGTTTGCCCGCGCTGTCCGCAATAGTATCTCTAGTATAGAGTTGGTACCACTGTATATTAGAGATGCTACCTTAGCTTAAGGCATGTCTGTTTATTATTAAGCATGTTAGAATAACGCTTGTAGTTTGCTGCTAGTAAATGTAGTTAGTTTAACTGTAGTTAGTTTGGTGTTGGTTTTAAAGTGTCTTTGAAGTGTTTTTATTTACTAATGAAATATGTACTTTTCTTTCACGCTCCCATTCAAAAAGGTATGGCACGAAAACCGACCTTATGTCTTTAAATATCTCAGGGGGGATTATGTTTCTCAAATAGACACCTTTCCTAACCCCTTACAAAAAGGTATGGCACGAAAACCGACCTTAAGTCATTACGGCGCGCAAACCGGATGACTTTACCTATCTTAGCCCTTACTCACGAGAAACAGATTCAGACAGTTTGCTTATTTTTGGTTAAATTTAAGGGGACCTTGGTCAGGTAATTATTGTACTTCGGTTCGTAAAACTCTGACGCCTACACAGTGATGAACGTCCTTGCGGTTTCAGAGTGCGCGACTGTTGTAAACTGACCATATTGCTTATCTTAGGGGGATACATCTTCGGGGAAATAAACTTAAGGGGACCTTGGTCAGGTATTATTGTACTTCGGTTCGTAGTACTCTGACGCCTACACAGTGATGAACGTCCTTGCGGTTTCAGAGTGCGCGACTGTTGTAAACTGACCATATTGCTTATCTTAGGGGGATACATCTTCGGGGAAATAAACTTAAGGGGACCTTGGTCAGGTATTATTGTACTTCGGTTCGTAGTACTCTGACGCCTACACAGTGATGAACGTCCTTGCGGTTTCAGAGTGCGCGACTGTTGTTAACTGACCATATCGTTTGTTTGTTGGGTGAATAATTTTTCGGGGGAGAGGTTAGTGTTCCGTTATCAGATTTATTGCCTATAATTGCGAGCTTTAAACTAGTCCTCTTCTCCTAATACAGAGCGGGGAATAGAGCAGTTTGTGGTCCAAGTGAGAATCACTTACTGCTCTATTCCCCGTTTTGGCAACATGTTCAGATGACCTTGACCCACTTCAGGACTTGGAGAAAATTATTGTTTGGTAAAAACATTTACTCTTACAATAATACCCCTTTCCTATCACTAACACCCCCCCCCCCGTAAAATGGGTATATAGGAGAGCTTCCACCAGTGGTAAAATCATTCTGCTGCTTACACTTCCCGAGCGCAGTTCAGTTTCCGACATGTCCAGCCGTAGGAAACAATCTTCACCGAGGAAGGTTGAACATTCTCCACCTGCTCCGCCAGCTCCTTCCATCCTTCGGCAGGCGTTGATGCTGGCATGCGTTGTTCCTGCGGAGCCAGCACCACGTTCGATGCCAGCTCTTGACGTATCGCCACCACTTCAAGCAAACCCTGTTGCTCCCCCGTCTGCTTCTTCATCTTCTTCATCGTCTTCATCGTCTTCATCGTCATCTTCTTCATCCTCTCCGGCCACTTCTCGCCCACCTTCTCCGGCTAGTTCAAGTTCTTCCAAATTATCTACATCGCCGAGGAAGGTTGGACAAACACCACCTACTTCATCTCTGGCTTCACCAGCTCCTTCCATTCTTCAGCAGGCGCTGGCAGACATTCTTCCGCTGGAGCCGAAGCCAATCAGAGATGAGAACCCACCTTCTACATCAGGCCCTTCTACACGTCCGTCTGTAATTTTTAATAACCCGCAATCTCCTTCTGAGAATTTAAAACAATTAAAATGTCAATGTATATATATCTTCAAAAAAGGTCCGAAGAAAGGTGAACGCTGTCACAGGTCTTGTGTTTCAAATGAGGAAATATGCGGGTATCATTTAAAACTGAAACATAAGACTAGCGTTTCTCGATCTTCACCAATATCAACAGTGAACCCCAAAAAACTTCGAATTAATAGGCTTCGTAAAAACGAACGTTACTTTTTTGTTAAAAAGAAAGGTTTTCTAAAGGTGATTCTAAAATGCGCAGACCAACTGTTCTATTTAGCATTACCTAAGGGTATGTTCCACCCTGTAAACCCTACCAGACGAGACTATTTAATTCGAAACGAAAAGGGAGTCACTGTGTGGAAATCATTACCGTAAAATTAAAGTTCAAAAACCTATCTTCCAAATTTAAGTAAATACTTTGTTTTTCCAAATTAAAAAAAAAAGTGTGGACAACCTATTTAAATTCTGTAGCATGCTGCAGAAGGTAAATAGGTTGTCCACACTTTTTTTATAATCTTAAAACGACCTTGACCTATATAGGCGCGGGTATATAAGCGTGATGTTACAGAGTCAGTTATCACTTTGGTTGTGGATTGCATCAAGAGAGCATCTACCATGGTATACCTCCACTATATTGACTCAACTGCTAAAGCGGATACTTTTACCCAGCGTGTGTACCAACTGTTAATGGAGGACCAACATGTTCAGGTCAAAGGATTGGGTATTCGTGGAACAGAAGAACTAAAAATAGATGTGAAACCAATTCCTTTGAAGAACAAAATTTACCAATTATTACAAGAAGGCTACATCCTGTGCCTTTATTACACAACCTCATAAACTACATACAAGGTTCAGGGGGGGGGGGAATACAGAACGGGGAATAGATCAGTTTGTGGTCAAAGTGAGAATCACTTACTGGTCTATTCCCCGTTCTGGTAATAGTTTAAGGTGACCTTGACCCACTTACAGAACTTTATACTCTGTTAGTATTAAATTGTTTATATATTGTTACAATAATACCCCTTCCCTATGACTAATTACCCCCACCACTTAAATCGGGGGGTATAAAAAGAGGTTTTTCATCATTGCTTATCTCATTCTGCTACTTGTGTTAGCACTAGGATATATAGCAGCTATGTCACCAAAGGATAATATATTTCCTTCTGCAAAATCAATCGTGGGAATTATAAAACATATTGTGATTGAAAGTGAGGATGAAAATGAAGACGAATTGGAAGATGTTGAATTATTAAGTGATATGGATGCAATCGAAGATCTTGAATTATTAAGTGATATGGACAGTGATGATCTTGAAGCAGGATATATGGAACAAATTGAACCGTTAAGTGACGTGGAATCTGAAACCTTTAGAATCTATCAGCATCTTCTCTATTCTGAAGAAATACATGATGAAACCCTAACCACTAGTAGTAGTAGTTTGGATGGGTTATTTTTAGATAGCGCACGAGGTGTATATCATATTCGTCGACGACTATTTCTTTCCGATGCTTCTGATACAACTGATTCCGATTCATCAAATGAGTCTGATTAAGTGTTGTTTTTTTTCTTGTCAACTGTCAAACTTTAAATACAGAGCGGGGAATAGATCAGTTTGTAGTGAAAGTGAGAACTACTTACTGCTCTATTCCCCGTTTTGGTAATATCGTTGTATAACCTTGACCCATTTACAAGACAGAAAATATTTACCAGCTTTCAATTTTTTTTTGTTTGTTTTGAAAAAGTGGGGGTAACTTATACATTTAATGGTGGGGGAACGTTTATTTAATGTCGATGCAACAGTGTATATTTATCATATCGGCATTATGAACCCACCAGCAAACTCCGTTTGTTACAGCTTTCCCCTCATCGATATCGATGATGTGATAAAACTTACATCAATAACAAAACGGTTTGAAATGGAAAGGCGACTAATAAAAGTCGACGTAATTCCACAAGATCTTCGTTCGGCAATGTTGACCATCGAATATGTTAAAGATGAATCTACAACTGAAGATCCCTATTGTTTTATGAAATTTTTAGTTGATCGAGATGCAATGTGTACAATCCGATTTCACATCCGAGTTTAAAATATATCAAATTTTCCTGTTGGAGAAAATTGTCCTTGTTAAATACAAAGCGGGGAATAGATCAGTTTATGGTTTAAAATGAAATCATTTACTGCTCTATTCCCCGTTTTGGCAAATATGTTCAATGACCTTGACCTAAATACAGAACTTTGTAGCCTCCAGCTACAATAGTAAATATAAAATGTAAAAAATAGTAAACTTAACGTAATACGTACCCCCACCACTTTTGCTAGGGTATAAATAGAGGGACATTTGCAGATTTTTTCATTATTGCGTTGACCCTTGTGGAGATCACACCTACATTATGCATCGCTGCAATATTTGTAAGACCTCATTTAAGGATGAATTTCTTTTAATAATTCATAAGGAACTAAAACATAACAACAACCATGATGAAGAATATGAAGAAGAAGAATTGAAGGAAATAGATCAAATGTTAGCCCAACACCAACATTCCAGACCAAGTGTTATTCAATATGCACAATCAACACCATCAACAACAGCTGCATCGAATTCTACGTCTGCTCTGTCTACACTTCACCGTCCTTCAACATCAATAGCTGCATCGTCTTCTACGCCTGCTATGTCTACACTTCATCATCCTTCAACATCAACACCATCGACTTCTACGCCTGCTATGTCTACACTTCACCATCCTTCAACATCAACACCATCAACATCGACTTCAACGCCTGCTATGTCTACACTTCACCGTCCTTCAACATCAACAGCTGCTATGTCTACTCTTCACCGACCCTCAACATCAACAGCAGTAGATGTGGAACTACACGCTCAAGCACTACCTGGTAAGGTAGTAACACATTTTAAAATTGACAACGTAAAATTACAACTTGAAAACCTTTTACATAACGCCAAAGAATTAGTCACCAAAACACTAAAGAATGAACAAAAAAGATTAAATTTTATCAAATTTGGACTGTTGCTAGATGCCATATTCACTAACATTCAAAACGAAACATCACCAAGAGGTTTCATGACAAAAAACCGAACCATCATGGCTGCGTCAGATATTGAAAAGATCGTAACAGAATGTCTTGAGGAACTTTTGACGAAACTACAAGAGCATGAAGGAAGAGGATCTGGATGGACTTTATTAAGTATAACAAGTCTGGATGTTAGAGTTCATAAACACGGTTATGGAATGAGAGGAAGTAGCTATATCCCTCTACCTCAAAAAATTATGAATACCAAATCCTGTATTAACGTGCAAAATGAAAATAATGAATGTTTTAAATATGTTATGTTGGCCAAATATGTAAAAAACCATCCGGAAAGACCAAGTCAAGCATATGAAGAAGTTCAACACAAGTATAATTTCCAGGGAATGACTTACCCTGTTGCAATTACTGATATATCAAAATTTGAAAAGCAAAATCCGTCGGCTTCAGTCAACATATTTGGTTTGGATTCGTCAAATAATGTGTATCCCTTGCGCATAACATCGAATGAGCGCAACAATCATACTGACCTGTTATTAATCAATAAAGGAGAGATATCACATTACGTGTATATAAAAGATTTTGAAGGGCTCGTATGTAAACAGTTAACAAAACACAAAAGTAAAATCACAACATGTAAAAGATGCTTTTGCCACGTGAGCAAACCATTAAGAAGAGGAGGTACAGAATGGTTAGTAGAACATCAAAGGTTATGTAGTGGAAACTATGAGGTAAGAATTAAATTGCCACATCCCAGCAGAGCGCAGATAAAATTTGATAAAGTAAATCACCAATACCCTGTTCCATTTGTTGTGTACGCGGATTTCGAAGCATCCTTACTTCCAATTGAACAACAAGAAGAGGATATCACAAAAAGAAGCAAATATCAAAAACATGCACCAAACAGTTATTGTATACTAACAAAATCCACGTTGTCTGAAGAACATCTTCAAGAATTTGGACTATCATCTGCTCCGAAGATTTATCGTGGTGAACAAGCAGCGAAACACTTTGGAGATGAGTTGTATTACATTGCCTCCAAGGTGGAAGAAATCTACAAAATTAAAATACCGATGCAGCCTATGGATGAACACCAACTTCAACATCACAATTTGGCAACAACATGTTATCTGTGTAATAACCTATTTACACCAGATAACGTTAAAGTGCGTGATCACGACCATCTTACAGGAGCCTACAGAGGTGCAGCCTGTAACGCTTGCAACTTAAATTACAAAGTACCATCTTTTATACCCGTTGTTCTACATAACCTTAGTGGATATGACTCTCATTTCATCATCCCGGAGTTAGGAAGAGATGATGGAGCAATAGATGTTTTGGCAACAACAATGGAAAAATTTATAAGCTTCTCTAAAAAGGTTGGCAAAATAAAACTTAGGTTTATTGATTCGTTTAGATTTATGCCTTCTAGCCTAATGAAATTAACTGAGAATTTAAAAAGAGAAGATCTGATAGAAACAAGCAAAATTGTAGCCAGTAGTAAAATGGATCTGGTTCTTAGAAAAGGAGTCTTCCCCTACGATTACATCGATGGACTGCATAGATTTAATGAAACATCACTTCCTCTACCAGAAAAAATTTAAGAACAAACTCAATGAATCGGAAATTTCACTTGAAGACTATCAACATGCATGTCGAGTATGGAACGAGTTGGATATGAAGACTTTGGGAGAATACTCAGACTTTTATGTAAAACTTGACGTGACTCTTCTCTGCGATGTTATGGAAGAATTCCGAAGAACCTGTTTTGCAGCATACGGTTTGGACCCTCTACATTCGTATACATCTCCAGGACTAGCTTGGCAAGCAATGCTAAAAGAAACAAAATGTAAACTCCAGCTGTTAACAGATATTGATATGGTTTTAATGGTTGAGTCGGGTGTTAGAGGTGGATTAACTCAAAGCGTGACGAGACATGTTAAAGCCAACAACAAATATCTACCTGACCATGATCAAGAGAAACCTTCAACGTACTTGGGATACTTCGACGCAAATAATCTGTATGGATGGGCCATGTCGAACCCACTTCCATTTGACAACTTTAAATGGGTTGATCCCGACTGTATTGGCGATATTTCACAAATTCCAAAACATGGAGATACCGGATATATTTTGGATTGCGACTTTGAATATACAGAACATTTACACGATCTTCATTATGACCTTCCACTCCTTGCAAGAACAGAAATTTCACCAACTGGAAAACACCCCAAATTAATGATGACCCTTAACAATAAACAACGATACGTAGCTCATTATTGGGTTGTTCAACAAGCTATCGAATTAGGTTTACGTCTTACTAAAATTAATAGAGCTGTGGAATTTTCCCAATCGTGCTGGTTGAAACCGTACATAGACTCGAATACTACCAGAAGAGCAGCTGCTACATCAGCCTTTCAAAAAGACTTTTTTAAATTAATGAACAATGCGATATTCGGTAAAACATTAGAAAACAAAAGAAGACATAAAAACGTTAAACTTGTTACAGATCCGAACAAACTACAGAAACTCGTACAACAGCCGAACTTTAATACATCTATAATTATTAATGAAAATCTTGTAGCTGTATCTATGAAGAAAACAAGTGTGGATCGTCCTTTGTATATAGGAATGTCAATCCTGGATATCTCCAAGACTCATATGTACGATTTTCATTACAAAAAGATGGTCACCTTTTATGGACGGGAAAACATCGGCATCTCCTACATGGATACAGACGCTTTTATATATTGGATAATTACTAACGATATGTATGAAGATCTTCGGACATTTGATTACAAAAACGACTTTGACTTTTCCGACTATCCAAAAGACCATCCAAACTACGACAATGACAGAAACAAAAAAGTGCTTGGCAAATTTAAAGATGAAGCCAATGGTGTTATACTTCAAGAAATTGTTGCACTAATGTCAAAATTATATTCTTTACAACTAAATGAAAACCAAGTCATTAAGAAAGCTAAAGGAGTAAAAAGTTTGTATTTAAAGAAGAATGTGCATTTTAATCACTATAAGAAATGTTTATTTGAAGATCAAGATATAACAGCAAAATTCATCACAATCAGAAGTTTCAACCATAAGCTGTACAGCGTGACGGAAGTAAAAAAAGCTCTCTCTTCAAATGATGATAAACGACACATCCTTGCAGACAACATCCACACTCTACCATTCGGCCACTATTCCCTAAACCCTATTGACGAGTAACCCTTTCATCGTCCTACATCCCTTTTCCTTTTCCTTTCCGTATAAAAGGGGGAACACAGCAGTATTTGCTGTGTTCCCCCTTTTATACATTAGTTTAGAATGACCTTGACCTATATAAGCAGATTTATACAAAAGAATATTTAATACCATATCAGCTGTCTTCGTGAACCATCATGTCAGACCTGAAGGAGAAGATTATTAATGAACTACACAAACCTGCAAGAATAAGGTTTCCAAGAAGAAATACTGTTATAAAAGGGATAAATGATCTATATCAAGCGGATTTAATTGAAATGCGACCGCATAGCAGAATAAACAAAGGATTTAAATATATACTCACAATTATTAATTGTTTTACAAAAGTTGCAGACGCTTTGCCTCTAAAGGACAAGACTGGTAAAAGCGTAACAGAAGCCATGGAAATAGCCATAAAAAGAGATAAAAACAAAATTAAACATTTACAAACTGATGATGGAACAGAATACTTTAATACAAACTTTGCACAGTTAATGAATAAATATAAAATAAATCATTATTCTACAAATTCAGAGAAAAAAGCAGCTATTGTAGAAAGATTCAATAGAACCTTAAAAGGAGCACTCTATAAACAATTTTCAAAAAGAGGTTCTTACGTATGGTATGATGTTTTACCACAATTAATAAATGATTATAACAACAGGTTTCATAGAACTATTGGTATGAAACCTAACAAAGTAAATAGAAGAAATGCAAAAGATGTATTAAAACGCATAAAGAAAAATACAAAGCCTAAAGTAGAAAAAATGCAGCCAAGAAAATTTAATGTAAGTGATAAAGTACGGATTAGTAAATATAAGGGAGTGTTTACCAAGAAATACCTTCCCAATTGGACGAATGAAGTTTTTACAGTGTATAAAGTGCAACCGACTGTACCTGAAACGTATATCTTAAAAGATAACAAAGGAGATTTGTTGCAAGGTGCATTTTATGGACATGAAATGTTAAAGTCAACAGTAGGTGATGTATATCTTGTTGAAAAAGTGTTACAAAGAAAAAAGGACGCAGTTAAAGTGCGGTGGTTAGGGTTTAACAAAACTGAGGATTCATGGATACCTATAAAGGACTTGGTGTAATGCAAGCAACTCATTTTATCGTTAACCTTTGAGCAGGATGGAGATTATTCACCATAAAGATCGATTCAATATTAATAACATAGATGATTTAACTGTGGATAACGTTAATATCAACAATGGTAAACACGGTAGTTTATTTCCAAACACTGTTCGATGTATAGTAAGTGGCCCCTCAAACTGTGGAAAGACCAATGTTGTCTTTAATTTGATCACTAATCCGCAGGGATTAAGGTTTAATAACCTATATATTTTTTCAAAGTCCCTACAACAACCAAAGTATCAATTGCTGGATAAAATCCTACCTGATGTGTCCGATGTTAATTTTTACAAATTTAACGCTAGTGATAGCATTATGCAACCAAACGAAGCGAAACCGTATTCTGTATTTATATTTGACGATGTATCTTGTGAAAATCAGGATACTATTAGAAACTACTTTGCCATGGGAAGACATAATAACATCGATAGCATATATATAGGACAAACTTATAGCAAAATCCCAAAACAACTTATCAGAGATAATGCAAATGTTTTAATTGTATTTAAACAAGATGATACTAACCTAAAACATATATATAACGATCATGTAAATGCTGATATGGCATTTGAAAAGTTTAAAGAGCTTTGCGGAAAAGCATGGGCGGAAAAGTATGGATTTCTGGTTATTATGAAAGATCAAGCTATAAAAGACGGCCGTTATAGAATAGGTTTTGATAAATTTGTTTTACTACACTGATTAGCGGTATTACTGTACAAGTCGTCAAGGTGTGAAGATGGTTAACCAGGAAAAGCTACTAAAAGAAATAAAATCACTTAGTGATTCTATTAGACAAAAAAACCGAGCTTTAAAATCAGGTATAAATGAAAGAGAGCAATTTTTAGAAACAACATTTAAACCTGTTACTGAACCTTTAAAGCGATTAGCACAAAATATGGAAAAACCTTCAATTCGCTTCGAAGGAGACAAAATGCTACCAATTTCCAAATATGAAGAAGAATTTCAGAATGATGAAAGTTTTGACCAGTTACAAACATCTGAAGAAAGCGACGAGTATGAAGAAAGCGGAGATATAGGAGATTTAAGGGAAAAGAACATTGCAGGAGATACAAGTACAGAAGATACAAGTGCGGAAGATACAAGAGCAGAAGAAGAGGATATCAACCCATCCAACTTAAGCAAATTAGGCACAGATATTATGTTTAAAGGAACACTTGGAAGAAAATATACATTAAAAATGTTACATGGCACACATGCTAATCGAAATTATCATACATATGGAGCTAGAATAGAGGATAAAGGATTAATGATTGGAGATAGAAAGTTAGATATAAACGAAAATGATGATATAGTTATTGGTGATAAGAAATATAAAGGTACAACAGGTTTGTTTGAACTCATCTTTAAAAATAATCCTGGTAAATATACTAAAAAGGATTTACAATTGTTTAAAAATATACTAGAGTATACAAATGCACATAGAAAAAAATATTCCAAAAACCTATCTATTCATAGAAACAGGTCAATAAAATACACAAACATTATATCTAGTCTTTTCCCCTCGAAATCAAATAAAGCTCCAATTAAAAGAAGAGCTTTATCTTCTGCTGAATTAAATGTTTTGCATAAAAAAAGAAAAACAACTGATCCTACTACATCTGGAAGGGGATTATTAAAAAATTTGTATAAAACCAATATAATATATTACAACGATAGAAATAAGTTAGTTGATCGAATGAGGTTATTACATGAAGCTATGGAAGCCGGGCACAGTGGTTTAGAAAACGAATGGGTAGCTTTGGTCGATGAACTGCGAAAACGAGAAATAATTGTTCAGTAGACGTATATATATATATATATATATATATAGTAAGAACCTAAACGATAGCGATTCAGTTACATCATGAGTGTGGACAAGTTTGGACGGTATTCCGAGTTTGGAGTAAAATCTGGATATAGTGAAAAAAGAGCTGGGTTTCCGTTAACACCTGATGGTAATTATAATTTTGAAGGAAAAGTAATTCAAAATGTTGGTGATCCGCTTTTGTCTTCTGATGCGGTTACGGTACAATACATGGATAAAAGAACCCCAATTGTACACGAAGACCATTGGGGGTTTTCCGGTAAAAGGTTAAGCAATATAAAACATCCCATTTATGATGGTGAAGCAGTAAATTTAGCGACTTTAAAATTGTTAACGATTTACAAAAAGAATGAAACTGATACAAGCTATGATGTAAAAAAATTAAAATTGTCAAATGTAGGTGATTGTGAGCAGGATGGAGACGCTGTAAATAAGAAAATATTTGATATAGTACACAAGAAATGGACTACAGAATATGAAAAACATATGGAAAGGTTTGGTGCAGCTTTATTTAATTATATCCATCGGGCTTCAGGAAGAGCTGTAGCTTCAGATGTTGACAGCCACAATTATTTAGACTGGAAAAAGATACACAATCCAGAAAAACCTAATCAATTAGATAAACCGTCTGAGCCTTCTAAAGTCAAGACATTAGGAAAGGGGGATAAAGTGAATGTGATTAATGAACCAACAGAAAACGATGAAGATTACATAAGAGAAAAAAGAATTTAAATACCCATGATAAGGGATAAAGCATCAGTCATATTCGAGAGATGATACAGAGAGGATGATGGAATCCAATATTACTGCGTGGAGTTTAATATCTCAAGAGCCGAGATTTCCCCAAGGAGTGCTGACAGATAGTTTTGTTCAACGGTTTGATAGATATATGGATTGGGAACAACTTTCCATACACTACCTCTTCACAATGACTATGTTAAGAATTTATTTTCACAGAGTTAACTGGATTCATATTTTACAAAGACAACAGTTTTCAGAAGACTTCCTTGTAGAGATGACATCAAATTTTAATAACTGTTGGGAAGTAATAAGTAAATATCAAAATCTCTCTGAAAATTACATTGACAATTTTAAAGATAAACTAGACTGGAATGTGTTATTTAATTATCAACGATTAAGTGGCAAGTTTCTAAGGGAACATGACAACTATTTAGATTTTATTCATTTTACCGAAAACAACGATACCATCACCAGCGGAGAAACATTTGAAACATCTTCAATTACCCCTTATTTCTATTTTTACTACTTTTATTTATTATGTCTACATTTAATTAATTAATCCATTTCTATATAATAAATGGATTTTAAACAGTATATATATATATATAATACAAGAAGCCAAGACTAATATTACATTCATTGTAAAACATTTATAGAGTGCACCTACTGATTGTAAGTTTGGCTATAAATAGTCATGCCGAGGGCTAAACGCATCAGTCATAATCGAGCGAGATTACAGAGAGGAAGGGGAATAGCATCAACAGCATTTTCTCTATTAAGTAAACCGGTTGGAGCTATAGTTAACAAGGCGATTGATTTATTACCTGTGGAATTACATTTACCTGGAGGATATCAATATTGTGGTCCTGGAACCAAATTAGAGAAACGGCTTGCTAGAGGAGATCCTGGAATAAATAAGCTTGATCAGGCTTGTAAACAGCACGATATAGCGTATTCCAAATTTGGTGATACAAAAAATAGATCAATAGCAGATAGAGCACTTTCTGAGAAAGCTTGGCAAAGAGTAAAATCTAGTGACGCGAGTATTGGTGAAAAAGCAGCGTCTTTAGCAGTAACAGCAGCAATGAAAGCAAAAACTACGTTTGGAGGAGGAAAGAGAAGAAGGCGTGGGAAAAGACCCGCTAAGAAACAAGGAGGTAATATCAGAAGAAAACGTCGATCTACTAGTGGTAAAGGTAAAAAGAAACCAACAATATGGTCAATGATAAAAAAGGGAGGAGGACTATACCTAAGACCGTATCGTGTGTATTAAATAAGAAAGAGCAATTAATAATTAAAAACAAAGAATTAACCAATGAAGAACTGATTACATATGCTTCTTGTTTGAAAATCCCATTTTTTAGAGGAGTATTTATGAAAGATGAATTACCGGTTAAAATGTGGAAAAATGAGACTGGAATAGTAAATTTGGATAATAGTGAAGGATTAGGCACTCATTGGGTGTGTTACAAGAAACTTGGTGAAACGATTTATTATTTCGACAGTTTTGGAAACCTTCCACCACCGAAAGAACTTCAACAATACTTTCGTGCGGCAGAAAATGTTTTTTACAATTATACAAGAAAACAACCTGATGATACATCCATTTGCGGTCATTTATGTTTAGACTTTTTAGCTAAAAGTGTTAGTCAACTTTAAGATGTCTTCGTATACAGTGTCATTAACCGGTAACTCATGTACTTTGCGCAGTATTCTGTTTCCAGCGCTACGTTTGCAAAAAGGAAGACTATGGGAAGCCGCATTATTGGATTTAACAACATATAACTCTATTCCAAACGTTAGTGAAGGAATTAATAACAAAATACATTATTACAAGACAAAAGATAATAAAGGAAAATATTCAGCTTTGGAAGAATTCAGTTTACCAACAGGAGCTTATGAAATTGATAATATAAATGAAGTTATACAAAAACATATGGGAAAAGAAAATATAACGATAAAAGGCAATAACAATACAATGAAAGCCGAAATTACTTCTAAGTATTATATTGATTTTGGCCAAGAACGTTCAATTGGTAGTTTATTGGGGTTTTCTAAGGAAACAAAGGTATTAGAACCTAATACAACTCATTCTGGGAATAGAACTGTGACGATCATCAAAGTAAACAGCATAGACATTACATGTAACATTATACAAGGATCCTACAGAGATGGAGAAAATCGGCATATATTACACACATTCTACCCATCAGTCGCACCGGGTTTCAAGATAGTAGAAAAGCCTCAAAACCTTGTGTACCTACCGTTAAACACCAGTTTCATTTCAGACATCGTGCTGAACATAGTGGATCAAGACGGAAACCTTATTGACTTTCGAGGAGAAGCTATTACTGTAAGAATACATATAAAATCATCCGCTTAGATAATGGGGTTATCATTTAAAAAGAGAGAGCCAACCAGCAAAGAGGTCAGTAGCTCATCAGCTGTAGAAGGATTAACAAGTGACAACATTCGTTTTCTAGAAGAAATTGGATTAAAGGTCATTAACAATGGATATACTGGATATAGCGCAGGGCCCAACATTCGACGAGACCTTATGGGAAAAGGAATATCACACGCACAACCCTTACGCTTCGTCCAAATTAAACAATAACGATGAAATTAGGATTCCTATACAACAACAAGACATTTATACTCTTCCATGCGAAAGTTATTTATATATTGAAGGAAAAGTAACAAAAGCTGACGGTACTGTTGGAACCACTGTTCCGTTCATAAATAATCCTATGGCATTTTTGTTTGACGAGATTAGATATGAAATTTCAGGAGTTACAGTCGATTCAACAAAAAAGGTTGGAATTTCCAGTACATTAAAAGGATTAGCGTCTTTAACACCAAATGAGAAGAATCTGTTAGCTGTTGCAGGATGGGTTGCACCAGACAAAAGTATAATTACTCCTGACGCTTCGGGAAACTTTGATTATTACGTACCTTTAAGATTACTTTTAGGATTTGCTGAAGATTACAGAAGAATAATAATAAATGTAAAACAAGAACTAGTTTTATTAAGGTCATCAAACGATAATGATATTATTAAAGCATCTGCTGGAACAACTGAAGCCAATTTAGACTGGAAACTAACATTAGACAAGATTGTTTGGAGAGTACCACATGTGCGACTAAATGATGAACACAGGATTACATTATTAAGAAAGTTAAAATCAGATCGAGACATTGTAATGCCATTCAGAAGCTGGGAGTTTCATGAATACCCCGTTTTACCTTCAACACAACGGCATACATGGACTGTAAAAACTTCTACTCATTTGGAAAAAGCGAGATATGTAATCTTTGGATTACAAACAAAGAAAAAAAGTATATTAACTGAAAATGCTGGTGAATTTGACCATTGTAAATTAACAAACTGTAAAGTGTTCCTGAATTCACAATTCTTTCCCTACGACAACCTTAATATATCTTTTGATAAAAAAAGGTACAGTGTTTTATACGATATGTACGCTAGGTTCCAAAATTCATATTACGGCAAAACAAACACACCTCTACTATCTCCCGTACAGTTTGAATCGAAAGCTCCGATTGTTATAATTGATTGCTCCAAACAAAACGAATCTGTAAAATCGTCTAGTGTTGATATAAAAATAGAAATGGAATTTCAAGAAAACGTACCTGCAAATACATCTGCGTATTGTTTAATTTTGCACGATAAAATTGTTACATACACACCGTTGACTGGTATCGTAAAGACGGTATTGTAAAACGTTGTACCACCACCGGCACCGCCACTGTCGCTAACCTATAAATAGCGGAGCAACAATGCAGGTCTTCAGTTGATCGTCTATCGTCGCATGGGTAACATCTTCTACAAAATGAGTTCTCCATCTGTTGTACAAGGTGATGCAGAGGTAGCACCGTTATTGGAACGTGATAATACTAGTGAAGAAGAAATCATCAAGGAAATAACTGCATTTTTAAAGTTTGGTAAAAGAGATAGAGAGGAGGAAAGTAATGCAGACCCATCAAAGGTAGTACCAAAGAGGAAGAAGAAAGTTGAAGAAAATATTCCTCCTCACATTTTAACTGAAGTTTTTTTGCGAATCTTTTACCCCATCTCAGCATGCATCAGTAAAAGTGTATCAGTTGGATTGATGAAGTCATTGGATTATTCCCCTACAGTAATACTACACCATGGAACAAAAAAGGTTTTATTTTCGCAAAATGCTTGGGAGTCATTTTTGAAACATGTACATTTAATAGAATGTTATTTAACTAACAGTTTGTGTGGAAGGAAAACACATATTCGACTTTTGGATTGTGACAATGAAATCGATATTGTTAAACATCGTGGACAACTACAAGTGCGAATTAGAGACTTGACTCAACATGAAAATAAGATTCTACTGTCACGTGAAGAATTCTACGTTTTAAACTACGCAACAGAACCTATTACAAGGTACATGAGACAGTTGGTATTTGCAAGCGCTATTATTAAAGAATATTTGGTCGATACTTTGGAAAAACAACCTGATAGCACCATCGTGTACGGACCTGTGGATACATCTATTTTTAATAGAATACCTCATGAAGTTTGCATGTGGAGAAAGTTAAAGGATTTTGAACCACTTGTAGAAATCGCCACAGAAGCTACAGAAGAAACAACACAGGAAGAAGAAACGGAGAAACAAGAAGAAGAAAACGAAACACAAGAAGAAGAAGAAGTTAAAAAAGACTAAAGTTTGACTTAGTAAAGAAGAACACACGTAGGGTAGGCCTATTGGGGACGGTGCCCACGTTAAATATACACCAACGCGCCTGCAACTGTACGGCCTGGTATTTAACCTACCGTGGTGTGGAAAACAGTTTAGTTGATCACTAGGTGCCATGATGAGCGGAGGGGATGAAGAAGTGAGTGTAAAGCCTTGTGTAATAGAATTTCAAGCATTTCGAAATAATGATGATAGGTTTATTATCAAGGAATTAGTAATTTTAGACTTGCTTACATTTGTAGCCTACCCATTCATGTTTGATGCTCCTTTTTTTTTTAACAAACTTAACACCAAAGCAAAAAGTACAAACAAATGGATAACAAACTACTTTCATCACATTCATTGGTATGAAGGATTTATAAGCTACAGTAATCTGCACAGTATTATGTTTAACTTTTGCAAACAATATTCACATATATACACAAGAGGATTAGAAAAAAAGAACTGGATACAAAAGTACACGCACGGTGATGTTTTCGATATAACTATTAGTAAGGACTTTAACATTAATCTCGGTAATATTTGTGTCGCTGCAAAAGATCTTAAACACGGCCAAACAAACTGTGCATTATACAACGCGTATGGTTTGGCTGCTTACTTGAAACAAACGCAGGAATGTGGTGGGGGTAGCGGAGAACAGAAATGTGGTGGGGGTAGCGGGGCCTATAAATACGAGGAGACAGCACCGCTCCAGCACGAGTATTATTCGAGACTCCGAAGAGGCAACATCACAGAAGACACCACAACCACCACTGACGAAGATGGCATCACAACAGTTTCTACAAACACTGGTTGATCAATTCAACACTCATTCAAAATCCGACCTTCTGCTAACTAAAAAGTGTTCAGAACTAAAAGAACAAAAACACTACATTATTCATAACATCAAGAAAGTGGAAACCACACATGGAGAAGCAATTCTAGTTTCATTGAGCGAAGGACCTTTCACTCCAGGAGATGAGCCGAAGTTTCAAGTATTTCTTCCAAAACGATTTGTTCAACTGCTACAAAATGAAGATTTGCGAGATATTCAACCGGGGACGTTGTATTTGGTATCACACGGTGTAAGCGGCAACAACTCGACGGAACTCACTCTGCACATCACGCATCCTTGTACATAATGTCTTTGTTTGTATTTTTCTGTTTGTATTTCTAGTCATCAATGTTAGACTTAAGCTTATTGTATTGTAAGATGTTTGTTTAATAAAGAAAATATAAAAAAAATAAAAAAAAAATAAAAACAGCAACACAGCAGTATATTATTTTATATACTGTTGTGTTGCTTTTTTTTAAAATTCAAATGGATGACCTTGAACTTTCATTCAGGGTTAACTTATGAAGAGGTATAAAAGAGAGGGAGCAGTGAAGTTAGTCTCAGTCTTGTCTAACACACGCTGCAGCTAACATGTCGGTGCCACCTATGAACAATTTATTTTTCGATAACAATTTGAAGACATATTGTTGCGAGTTACAATGTTTTAAAATACCAGGCGATCAAGTTGACGTTAAAGCTTGTCGTAAGTGCAAGTGTTTCAGCTATTGCATATGTAGATGTAAAACGTATCAAATGAACCGACAAGATAAAATACAAGAATTACGCCGAAGGATTGCATTACTGTGGCGGCGAATGTAGTAGCAACCATCTGCCTCGCACCGGCTGCCACCTGCCGCCTGCCATCTGCCGTCCGCCATCTGCTCCGCCCCACCACACTTTTACCCCCACCATTTTGTTTGATACCAAAACGCTAGCTAGCGAATAGTCAGTACACCTCCGGCTCTTGACCAGTGTACATCGAGCTCTCTGTTGAAATGTCCATCACAATTAGGTGTATTCATTATGACTCTATTCATCTGGCGACTTTCCAAGACCTCGAGGTTTTTAATGAAGAGTCAAGACTTCTCATTGCGTCCGGCTACGATTTATCTTTGGAACTTTACGCATCAAAAAACAACATGGACTCTGCGCAGGAATCGAAGTATCTACCGTCTTTCATCAGAAAGCGAAGTGATGGCCGCAACTCGTCCGGATCAACAACATCGATGACAACGAACAACGGGGAACTATTGTAAACATAAATTATTATAAACATAACTTATTGTAAATAAAAAGAAAAGTAAAAAATAAAGTTAAATGAAATAGTACTACCTCACACTCGTATCATTCGATTGCTTCATTCGATTGTTTTCATTCGATATTTTATCGAATGACAACTATCGAATCACAATCGAGTTTTACGCGTGCGAGGTAGTACTTTTTTAAAATAACCTCCCCGTGACCTTGACCTTTAAACTTTCCCTCATTACGTCACAAAACCGCCTACGTCACTGGCTGAGGCTCAGATGACGTATTTAATGACTCAGCACTTCCGGTCACGTGACCGGAAGCCATAAATCACTTGGCCCAGAAGCCCCAAATGCCCACTACTCCAATTTTTATAAAATTAAGAATTCTCACTTTCTACAGCTCATCCATTTATCAAATTGCTTTAATGGTTAAAGAACGTTTTGACACATTCATGCTTAACCAACAAGACCAAACTTATCATTACAACTGTTACAGCACAGACTCAAATTATTCCATTTATCCCCTCAATACATGCGGCCTAAAATATATAATAAATTACCACTATCCATTAAAAATATTGATTATTTTTCTAAATTCAAAAAAACATTTAAAGGAGAGGTTACTGGAGAAGGCCTATTATTCAATAGAAGAATTTTTGGAAGGGGAATAATGTATTTAATTTTGTCATTGTGGTGTTTGTTTGTAATTACTGTATTGTTTAGCTTTTGTCATTATTCTTGTTTTTGCCTATAAGAAAAAATATATTTTATTTGTACAATTCTTTTAGCCTTAAGGTATAATTGACTAATCACTTGTCAATTGTATTGATGTCATATGATCATTTTGAATAAATAAATAAATAAATTAAGTAAGCTTATAAAGCATATATATATATATATATATATATATATATATATATATATATATTATGGGCGTAATTTACTGGTTCCTTCAAATAAAGGGCCAGAGGATAGTAAAACAATTTCCTATATAGATAAAAAATACAATTTTAGTTTTTTATATTTTGTTCTCTAAATCATAATTTGAAGGGAGGTAAAACAACTTTGTAATTTGTATAGAATATCAGGACTTTTTGGCTTGTAATTGATTTATTTGATAAAAGCAAAAGTTGCCTGCAATTAATTAGTAGTTGTGTGGGAAAAGTCCATTACTTCAAAGTATATGATGAAAGTTCTTGTTTTGTAGTTTGAAAAAGTTCCATATTTATATTTATATGACAGTTATCTCTCCCGCGGACACACACACACACACACACACACACACACACACACACACACACACACACACACACACACACACACATACAGTTTCAACGAATGGTGTTTTTGGGGTCTGGGAACCTCAAAACGAGAAGTTATCACGGTCCCGTTCCTAGGTCTTAAGTAGTGTGGGTTTGCGGGTTTTGCGCCGAAAGTGACGTCATCCGGTCACGTGACCGGAAGTGCTGAGTCATGAAAGATGTTATCTGGGGCTGAGCCAGTGACGTAGGCGGTTTTGTGACGAAATGAGTTAAAGTTCAAAGTTCAAGGTCACGGGGAGGTAAATTTAAAAAAGTACTACCTCGCACGCGTAAAATCCGATTGTGATTCGATAGTTTTAATTCGATAAAATATCGAATGAAAATTATCGAATGAAGCAATCGAATGATACGAGTGCGAGGTAGTACTAATACAAATATTACTTTATTTTATTTACAATAATTCATATTACAAATATTACTTTATTTACAATAATTCATGTTTACAATAGTTCCCCGTTGTTGGTTGTCATCGATGCTGTTGATCCGGACGAGTTGCGGCCATCACTTTGCTTTCTGAAGAAAGACGGTAGATACTTCGATCCCTGCGCAGAGTCCATGTTGTGTTTTTGACACCTATCTGTTCTGTTAGGTGTTTGCATTTCATTGCTGTCAGGAGGAAATAATACGTGACGGCAATGAAATAGAAACATCTATCAGACCTTGAGTGAAATGATATTGTTATTTTGTGAAGAGCGTCTCGGAGAGCTCGATGTTCACCGGTCGAGAGCCGGAGGTGTACTGACTATTCGCTAGCTAGCGTTCTGGTATCAAACAAAATGGTGGGGGTAAAAGTGTAGTAGAACGAAGCAGATGGTTGGTGGGAGGTGGCAGGCGGCAGGTGGCAAGTGTGCGGCATATGGTAGTCCCCCCACTACACCAGTCCCCCCACTACACCAGTCTCCCCACCAAGTTTTACATCGCACAATAACTAGTTTACATGTGTTAGTTAGGGTTTAGCTCTTAGACTGTCAAGACCTTAGCTCCGTAACTAAAAACTTCAATAATGTTTGCGCTTCAACGCTGTATAAGTATAACAGCTACTATGATCTAAACCGGTGCATGTATTCATATGGTTCTTTTTGCGAAGCAAACAACTAGCTAAAAGTGTTTCAACCTCGATTATTCTTCGACGAAACCGCTCATTGTCCACTAAAAGTGTAGACCTTCTGTCTTCATTGTCAGGGAAGTAGAAAGTAGTGTCAAGGGGACTACTGAAGGTCACCTTCCTCATGTTCCTGTAAAACTGCGACATTTTTCAGATCCTCTAGGTAGATGTTCATCCGTCAAGAGCTGGAAGAATAATGATGGAGCGTTATCGTGTATGATAGGCACCTAACCCTCACCACAACGTTACCTTGTCCTTCAAACCATCGTTTTACGCTACAGATGCTATACTGTTGGTTAGATTTAAATTTAGATTGCACCTTCTTGTTTGTCTTGGCAAGCCGCGTAATTGAAGTACCCACATGTTATACTTTGAACTAAAAACAAAGAAGTTATTTAGGTTTGTCCTTGAAAATAGGTGTTTTTTCGCTGTTGCTGCTATACCCGTTGTCAGATCTGAATTCTGTTTGCACTAACGTGTTCGTCTGATCAATCCGCGTAATTTGAGTACCCACTTAATATACTTTAAACCGTAAATAAAGAAGTTATTTAGGTTTGTCCTTGAAAATAGTTGTTTTTTCGCTGTTGCTGCTATACCCTTGGTCGGATCTGAATTCTGTTTGCACCAACATGTTCGTCTGATCAATCCGTTTAATTTGAGTACCCACATGACATACTTTGCACAAACTTTGTACCCCCCCCCTTTTTTTTGGGTCATGTTCAAGGACCTTGGGACTTAGAAATTTTCACAAAGTGGGCTGCACACAAACATAAGACTAACAGTCTCCTGCCTATGTACAGGCCAAGTCCCTAACTTGAAATGCTTAGGGTGGTCCTGAAAAGGACCGTTTGCGTGCTGAGGGATGGTTTGGTTAGGAATGGTTGGTCTAGGGATCGCTGCTTAATTTAAACTTTATTTTTTAAAACCCACTTTACCCTCCCATCTTGTCTCATGAAGTACAACTCCTGGGTGTCGTTTATCAGAGGGGGTGGTGGTGGACAAGTCTGCGGCAGACGCACCTCGACGTAGTGGTCGGTGTGTTGGAAGAGGAACACGTGGTCCCCGTTCCTAGCCACAAACTTGTACTCCGTCATCCGCTTCAGATTCCGGAACTCGGCCTTGGAGGTGTCGATCGGCGTCACCAAATCATTGATCCCCATCACTCTTGTCCGCTCCATCACCTCATCTACAGTTAGTGGTGGAGTTGAAGGTCGAGCTGTGGACGTAGAAGGCTGAGGCTGAGTTGAGGGTCGCTGGTGAAAATATAATGGGTGACACCGAAAATCACGTCTAAGAGCAGACTTAAAAGCTGAAGGTTTCTTAAATCCGCTTCTTCTTTCCGTCGACTTCTTCAAGGACTCCTTCAAACGTTGAAGTTTTTCGGGAGTCAGAGGAGAAGACATGGTGTTGTTGGATGGAAGGGAAAATGAATAGAGCACGTGTATACTGGTTGAGAACCAAAGCTGGAATGAGGTGCCAGACAAAGTAAAGCAGGTCGCAAAGGATAACCTCGCCCTATCAATATATAGATAGCAAAGCTGGGTACTAATTAGAACCGGTTTACATCCGGCCCCCCCCCCGGCCAAGTTCAAGCCCCCCCCCCGACGGAACCCCCCCCCCCGACGGAACCCCCCCCCGACGGACCCTCCCCCCCTGACGGAACCCCCCCCCTTTGGGTCAAGTTCAAGGTCAAGGTCGAGGGATAAACTTTTTAGCAGAAAGGGACAAATTCCCGACAAAATCCCGCAACGAAGTAGGGTTATCCCTTATCCCGTTTCCCCTAAATATCCCTATTTCCCATTTTTCGGCTATATAAGCCGAGATTTCAAGCGTCTCCGCGCAGTAGCCTGCCGCCCTTTAGGATGAACGTCCCACTGGGTTGCAGTGCCTGCTGCAGCGTAGGTCTCTTGAGTGTGTGTGGGCCCAACGCGCAATTGAGAGACCATGCGCATTTGCATGTGTAGTTAAATATATTTAAGGGGATCTTGGTCAGGGGATTATTGTACTTCGGTTCGTAGTATTCTGAAGCCTACACAGTGATGAACGTCCTTGCGGTTTCAGAGTGCACGACTGTTGTAAACTGACCATATTTTGATGCTTTATAATAACATTGTAGATGGAATGTTTTGTAGTTTGCTTAACACTTAATGCTTTTATCTTCAACGTGTCCTTGACCTAGATTAGGACTTAGAAAATATTCAAGAAACATTCAATGTACACAACCACGTTTTAGCACAAAATTTATGGAAGGGGAAATTTAATATATACTGCAACAGCGTGGTAAAAATCATCATATCGCTATGGAAGCTGTAGGTGTAAACACTTGGCTTGTTCCTTCCGAGCTTGCTATTTCAGAAGCCTTTCTGTCCATCCTTACTTATGAGTTTCGAGGCATTAAATTAAAAGTAAAAATAGAGCTGAGACCGTTGCATAGAAATGATATGCATTGTATTTTGGTGGAATGGGAATCGCCCTCCGGCATTAATCTTTTCCATTTTATCAAAAGATCGTGCAAGGAGTTTTGCGTAAAACGGATAACAGTCTCCCTTGTTTAAACGTAGTACAGATTTCTTCCAAAGTAAAATAGCAAAGGTAACACCTTTGCTATTTTACAAAATATTTTAACGTGTCCTTGACCCAGTTACCGGACTTGGAGCAATTCAAAGTGTGCTATACAGCGTTAGAACAAACTACTGTCGAAGCCCCCCCCCCCCGATATATTCCTATAAAAGCGGGAGCAGCCCGCAGAGGGTTCGCAGTCGCAGGCCGACAGCCTAGCTAGCTGTTTGCCCGCGCTGTCCGCAATAGTATCTCTAGTATAGAGTTGGTACCACTATATATTAGAGATGCTACCTTAGCTTAAGGCATGTCTGTGTATTATTAAGCATGTTAGAATAACGCTTGTAGTTTGCTGCTAGTAAATGTAGTTAGTTTAACTGTAGTTAGTTTGGTGTTGGTTTTAAAGTGTTTTTGAAGTGTTTTTTATTTACTAATGAAATATGTACTTTTCTTTCACGCTCCCATTCAAAAAGGTATGGCACGAAAACCGACCTTATGTCTTTAAATATCTCAGGGGGGATTATGTTTCTCAAATAAACACCTTTCCTAACCCCTTACAAAAAGGTATGGCACGAAAACCGACCTTAAGTCATTACGGCGCGCAAACCGGATGACTTTACCTATCTTAACCCTTACTCACGAGAAACAGATTCAGTCAGTTTGCTTATTTTTGGTTAAATTTAAGGGGACCTTGGTCAGGTAATTATTGTACTTCGGTTCGTAAAACTCTGACGCCTACACAGTGATGAACGTCCTTGCGGTTTCAGAGTGCGCGACTGTTGTTAACTGACCATTTTGCTTATCTTGGAGGATACATCATCGGGGAAATAAACTTAAGGGGACCTTGGTCAGGTATTATTGTACTTCGGTTCGTAGTATTCTGACGCCTACACAGTGATGAACGTCCTTGCGGTTTCAGAGTGCGCGACTGTTGTTAACTGACTATATCGTTTGTGTGTTGGGTGAATAATTTTTCGGGGGAGAGGTTAGTGTTCCGTTATCAGGTTTATTTGCCTATAATTGCGAGCTTTAAGCTAGTCCTCTTCTCCTAATACAGAGCGGGGAATAGAGCAGTTTGTGGTCCAAGTGAGAATCACTTACTGCTCTATTCCCCGTTTTGGCAACATGTTCAGATGACCTTGACCCACTTCGGGACTTAGAAAATTTTCGTTTAGTAAAACATTACAACAATATTCCTTCCCTAACTTCTAAAGCCCCCCCCCCTACAACTGGGTATAAAAGGAGGGTTTTCACCAGTGGTAAAATCATTCTGCTGCTTACACATCACGAGTGCAGTTCAGTTCCCGAGATGTCTGACCGTAGGAAGCAACTTTTGCCGAGGAAGGTTGAGCACTCTTCACCTGCTCCGTCATCTGCTCCGCCAGCTCCTTCCATCCTTCGGCAGGCGTTAATATTATCATGCATTGTTCCTGAGGAGCCTGCACCACGACCGCAACCACTTCAAGAAAACCTCGTTGCTCCCCCGTCCGCTTCTTCATCTTCTTCATCTTCTTCATCGTCTTCGTCGTCTTCATCTTCTTCGGCTACTTCTCGCTCACCTTCTCCATCACCGAGGAAGGATGAGCAAACAACTGCACCATCTTTGGCTTCACCAGCTCCTTCGCTTCTTCAGCAGGCGCTGGCAAGCATTCTTCCACCTTCTACACCAGGCTCTTCAACACCATCTGCAAGTCTACATTCTTCTTCTCCTACCAAACCTTCTACACCTTCTGTAAGTGTCCTTTCCCGTCCTTCAGTGATCTGTATTAACAACGAATCTCCTTCAGAGAAATTTCAACAATTAAAAACCTTGAGAAGGCAGTCTATACTTCCTGCACCAAGATGCAGCTACAGTTTTAAAAAAGGTGCAAGGAAAGGGGAACGTTGTGCTAAGTCTTGTGTTTTAAATGAAGAAGTATGCAGATCACATTTAAAACAAAATCACAAGGGCACCGTTTCTCTTTCTACACCCCATCCAACAGTGAGACCAACCAAAATTCGAATTAATAGGCTTTGTAGAAATAAACGATACTTTTTTGTTAAATCAAAGGGCTTTGCAAAGGTGGTGGTTCAATGTGAAGGTAAATTGTACTATGTAGAGTTGCCTAGAGGCATGGACCTCCACGTCAAAGAACTTACCAAACAGAACTATTTAATTCGAAATGATACAGGTTTCAGTGTGTGGAAAACATTTAATATAAAAAAAGATTAAAAAGTGTATTCCAAATTAAAAATAGTCTTTTCCAAATTAAAAAAAAAGTGTGGACAACCTATTTACAATTTGTAGCATATGCTGCAGAGTGTAAATAGGTTGTCCACACCTTTTTTTTACAATGCTACAACGACCTTGACCTAAATAACGGACTTAGATATATTGCACTAAGTTAAAGATAAAACTTAAATGGAAAAAGGAGAAATATTATATTAAAGACATTATTCAACAGTAAAGAGGGGAGGGGGTAAGCGGGTATTTAAGCGAGAGATTCGGAATATAATTATTAGTTGTATCGTCATGAGCGTCAACAGCAACACATGGGGAAAGGAAATTAGCGAAGAGGAGTTGTACGCGATTGTTGAGGCTGCTGAAATGACTGAGGTTTATAAAATTAATAAGGTTGCAGAAAATGGTGCTCAGTCTCAACCGCAACAAACTACATCACCGATGCAGTCTACAACGCAACAACCAAGACCCTATCATGTTATCCTGGAGGAGTACAATGAGGCGATGAGGTACGCCTTTACTAAGTGGTGTGGTCAACCGCGTTCTCCTGAACAATGGGAGGAGCATGATGCAGACTTTCGCCTGGTTGCAGACTTAGAACTTGAGCTTCAAAGAACAAAGGCTGCTCAATAGTGAGAAGAGTTATTGTTTACTTTAAAATACAGAGCGGGGAATAGATCAGTTTGCGGTCCAAGTGAGAACCACTTACTGCTCTATTCCCCGTTCTGGCAACTGGTGTAAATGACCTTGGGACTTAGAAAATATTCGTTTGATAAAAAATAATGAAAGATCTTCTTATTTCTCACAACAATATCTTTTCCTAACCCCCACCACTACCTAAACTAAGTATAAAGGAGGTTCTCCATCGCTGGTAAAAATTAGTACTCTGCTGAAAATGAATGCATCCACTACTTCTATCTCTGCAGCAACTATAATAGTTAGCAGACGGGTCGAAAACATTGATCAGGTGCTTGCTGTAAGGAGATTACTGCTACGGTATCTTGATATAGAGGTTAGTTGTCAATTGTACATGTGGAGACCAACAGGTGAAGTTTATAGTAGTGAAAATGAAGCATTTGAAACAAACTACAGTAGAAAGTTATATAAAATCTTTGGTAATATGGTAAGGTTAGTCGATAAAGGATGGAACATTAATATAACATTTTATATTGTTCCAAACCTGTAATTAAAGCAAAAAAAAAAAAAAAAACGATGGGTATATAAGCCCGATGTTACAGAGACAATTATCACTTTGGTTCTGAATTGCGTCAAGAGAGCACCTACCATGGTATACCTCCACTATATTGACTCTACTGCTAAAGCGGATACTTTTATCCAGCGTGTTTACCAACTGTTAACGGAGTACCAACATGTTCAGGTCAAAGGATTGGGTATTCGTGGAACAGAAGAAGTAAAAATAGATGTAAAACCAATCCCTTTGAAGAAAAAAATTGTCCAATTATTACAAGAAGGCTACACACTGTGCCTTTATTACACAACCTCATAAACTAAATAAAACGCCAAAGGGGGGGGGAATACAGAACGGGGAATAGATCAGTTTGAGGTTTGAATAAGAATCTCTTACTGCTCTATTCCCCGTTCTGGTAATAGGATAAGGTGACCTTGACCTACTTACAGGACTTAATCATTTGTGTTACAATAATACCTCTTCCCTATCACTTTTCCCTACCACTTGCACTTTCAACACTTACCCCCACCACCACCGAAATCATGTATAAAAGGTGGTTTCGTATTAGTGGTAAATCAGTCTGCTACTTGGAATCATGTCGCCCAGAGATAACATTTTCCCTTCTAAGAAGACTATACTAGAATTGATTAAAAATATTCCATTAAATTTAAACGAAGATGAAGACGAAGACGATTCAGAGATGGAAGGTGAACTATTTAGTGATCTTGAACTACTGAGTGAGTTTGCTAGCAGTGAACCATATCTTGGAGAGATGGAGCTGTTGGAGCTGTTGACTGACGACGACGATGTCGATAATAATGAACCGGAATTTCATCATCAGTTGCTTTGCTTGGAGGAAATGGACCTTGTTGATAGTGAAACCCCTCCAAGCAGTATTAATATCGATGATGTAGTTCTAGATCCAGTCACAAGGAACTTTTGTGTTCGTCGTCGCTTATTTAGTGATATGAGCTCATCATCATCATTATCATCGGAAGAATCTGAATAAGTTTTTGTTGTCTTCAAATAGTTTACTTTAAATACAAAGCGGGGAATAGATCAGTTTGTGGTTATAGTGAGAATCACTTACTGCTCTATTCCCCGTTTTGGTAATATCGTTGTATGACCTTGACCCATTTACATGATTAAAAAAGTGGGGTAACTTATACATTTAATGGTGGGGGAACGTCTATTTAAAGACGATGCAACAGTGTATATTTATCATATAGACATGATGAACCCACCAGGAAACTCCGTTTGCTACAGCTTTCCCCTCATCGATATCGATGATGTGATAAAACTTACATCAATAACAAAACGGTTCGAACTCGAAAGGCGACTCATAAAAGTCGACGTAATTCCACAAGATCTTCGTTCGGCAATGTTGACTATTGAATATGTTAAAGATGAATCTACAACTGAAGATCCCTATTGTTTTATGAAATTTTTAGTTGATCAAGATGCAATGTGTACAATCCAACTTCACATCCGAGTTTAAAATTTATCAAATGTTTCTGTTGGAGAAAATTGTCTTAGTTAAATACAGAGCGGGGAATAGATCAGTTTATGGTTTAATATAAAATCATTTACTGCTCTATTCCCCGTTTTGGTAAATTTGTTCAATGACCTTGACCTAAATACAGAAATTTGTAGCCTCCAGCTACAATAGTAAATATAAAATGAAAAAAAAAAAAAAAAAAAAAAATAGTAAACTTCACGTAATACGTACCCCCATTACTTTTGCTAGGGTATAAATAGAGGGGTATTTGCAGTGTTGTTCATTATTGCCTTAACCCTTGTGGAGATCGCACCTACATTATGCATCGCTGCGATATTTGCAAGTCTTCATTTAAGGATGAATTTATTTTAATGATACATAAAGAACTGAAACATAACAAAAACCAAAATGAAGAATATGAAGAAGAAGAATTGAAAGAAATAGATCAAATGTTAGCTCAACACCAAAATTCCAGACCTAGTGTTATTCAATATGCACCATCAACATCGACTTCTACCTCTGCTATGTCTACACTTCACCGTCCTTCAACATCATCATCATCATCTGCATCGACTTCTACGCCTGTTCTGTCTACACTTCATCATCCTTCAACATCATCAGCTGCATCGACTTCTACGCATGCTCTGTCTACACTTCACCGTCCTTCAGCATCAACAGCAGTAAATGTAGAACTACATGCCCGAGCACTTCCGGGTAATGTAGTAACCCACTTCAAAATTGACAATGCAAAATTACAACTCGAAGAGTTTTTAAATAACGCAAAAGGATTGGTAAGCAACACTTTGCAAAATGAATTAAAAAGATTAAATTTTATTAAATTTGGACTATTAATGGATGCTTTATTTACAAACATTCAAAATGAAACTTCACCGAGAGGGTTTTTAACAAAAAACCGAACTATTATGTTTTCGTCAGATATTGATTCAATCGTATCTGAATGTTTTGAAGAGCTAATGACTAAAATACAAGAACATGAAGGAAGAGGCTCTGGATGGAATTTGTTAAGTATCACAGGGCTAGACTTAAGAGTACACAAACACGGCTATGGAATTCGAGGAAGTAGCTACATTCCTCTACCAACAAAGATTAGAAATACCTTATCCTGCGTCAACGTACAAAATCAAGATACTGAGTGTTTTAAATATGCTATGTTGGCCAAATATGTAACAATTCATCCGGAAAGACCAAGTCACTATTATGAAGAAGTACAACATAGATATAATTTCCAAGGGATGACTTACCCTGTTGCTATAACAGACGTTTCAAAATTTGAAAAACAAAATCCTTCAGCTTCTGTCAACCTCTTCGGATTGGATTCGACAAACAATTTGTACCCCTTGCGTATAACACCAAATGAGCGCAGAGATCATACCGATTTGTTATTAATTACTAAAGGTGATATTTCACACTTTGTGTATATCAAAAAATTTGAAAGTCTTGTTTCTAATCAATTATCTAAGCATAAAAGAAAGATGACAATTTGCAAAAGATGTTTTTGTCACGTGAACAAAGAACTAAGAAGGGGAGGGTCTGATTGGTTAGTAGAACACCAGCGGTTATGTAATGGAAACTATGAAGTAAGAATTAAATTGCCGCATCCTAGCAGAGCGCAGATAAAATTTGACAAAGTAATACAACAATACCGTGTACCTGTTGTTGTTTACGCTGATTTCGAGTCTTCTTTACATCCGCTTGAACAACAAGAAGAGGACGTTACAAGAAGAAGCAAATACCAACTTCATTCACCAAACAGTTATTGCATACTAATTAAATCCACGTTGACTGAAGACCATCTTCAAAAATATGGACTATCATCTTCTCCAAAGATTTATCGCGGTGAAGAAGCAGCCAAATACTTTGTCGATGATTTGTATGACATAGCTGCAAAGGTAGAAGAACTGTATGGAACAAAGGTACCCATGTCACCTATGGAAGAAGAAGAACTTCAACATTATGATTCAACAACAACGTGTTATTTGTGTAATAACACCTTTACACTGGATAACGTTAAAGTTCGTGACCACGATCATCTTACGGGAGCGTACAGAGGTGCAGCCTGTAACGCTTGCAACTTGAACTACAAACTACCATATTTTATCCCCGTAGTTCTGCACAATCTGAGTGGTTATGATTCGCACTTCATAATCCCCGAACTAGGAAGAGATAATGGAGCAATAGACGTTTTGGCTACTACAATGGAAAAATTTATAAGCTTTTCAAAAAAGGTGGGTAAAATTAAATTAAGGTTTGTTGATTCATTTAGATTTATGCCTTCAAGCCTCATGAAATTATCTGAAAATTTAAGAAGAACAGATTTGATAGAAACAAGCAAAATTGTACCCAATAGTAAAATGGATTTGGTTCTTCGAAAAGGAGTCTTCCCCTATGATTACATCGATGGACTGCATAGATTTGATGAAACATCACTACCTTCACCAGAACACTTCAAAAACAAACTTAATGATTCGGAAATATCACTTGAGGACTATCAACACGCACGTCGAGTATGGAACGAGTTAGATATGAAGACCTTAGGAGATTACTCGGACTTTTATGTCAAACTAGATGTAACTCTTCTTTGTGATGTAATGGAAGAATTCCGAAACACCTGTTTTGCTGCATACGGTTTGGACCCTCTACATTCGTATACTTCACCAGGATTAGCTTGGCAAGCCATGTTAAAAGAAACAAAATGCAAACTCCAACTTTTAACAGACATTGACATGGTTTTAATGGTTGAAGCTGGAGTAAGAGGCGGATTGACCCAAAGTGTTACCAGACATGTCAAAGCCAACAACAAATACCTACCCGATTACGATGAAACCAAACCGTCAACCTATTTAGGATATTTCGATGCAAATAACCTGTACGGATGGGCAATGTCAAACCCACTTCCTTTTGATAACTTTAAATGGATTAATCCCGACTCTATTGGCGATATTTTACAAATTCCGAAACATGGTGACACTGGATATATTTTGGATTGCGATTTTGAATACCCAGAAAATTTACATGATCTTCATTATGACCTTCCACTTCTTGCTAAAACAGAAATTTCACCAATTGGAAAACACCCCAAATTAATGATGACATTAAATAATAAACAACGCTACGTGGCTCACTTTTGGGTGGTTCAACAAGCTATCGAATTAGGACTACGTCTAACAAAAATTAATAGAGTTTTGGAATTTTCTCAATCATGCTGGTTGAAACCCTACATTGATTCAAATACCATCAGAAGAGCAGCAGCTACATCAGACTTTCAAAAAGATTTCTTTAAATTAATGAATAATGCGATATTTGGAAAAACATTGGAAAACAAAAGAAGACACAAAAATGTTAAACTTGTTACCGACGCAAACAAATTACAGAAACTAGTACAGCAGCCAAATTTTAGAACATCTATAATTATTAATGAAAAACTTGTAGCAGTGTCCATGAAGAAGACGAGTGTGAAGATGGATCGTCCTTTGTATATAGGCATGTCAATCTTGGACATCTCAAAAACACACATGTACGATTTTCACTACAACAAAATGGTGGCGTTCTACGGAAGAGAAAATATATCTATTACATATATGGACACTGACGCTTTTATATATCGCATAGTAACATTGGACATGTATAAAGATTTACATACATTTATTTACAAGAACGACTTTGATTTCTCCGATTATCCAAAAGATCATCCAAACTACGACAATGACAGACACAAAAAAGTACTAGGCAAATTCAAGGATGAGGCTAATGGTGTTCTGCTTGAAGAGATTGTTGCACTGATGTCTAAACTATATTCTTTGAAACTCTATAATGAAAAAGAAGAAGAAGAAAAGAAGAATAGCTATATTAAGAAAGCTAAAGGTGTAAAGAGTTTATATTTAAAGAAGAAAGTGCATTTTGAACACTACAAGCAATGCTTATTTGAGGATAACATCATTACAGCTAAATTCAACACCATCAGAAGTTTTAACCATCAGCTGTACAGCGTGACTGAAGTTAAAAAGGCGCTATCCTGTAATGACGACAAAAGACAAACCCTTCCAGACAACATCCACACTTTACCATTCGGTCACTATTCCCTCAACCCTATTGACTAATAACCCTTTCATCGTCCTAGATCCTCTATCCTTTTCCTTTCCGTAAAAAAAGGGGAAACACAGCAATGTTAAGCTGTGTTTCCCCTTTTTTTACACAAGTTTTGAATGACCTTGAACTATATGTATATATATATATATAAGCAGATTTATACAAAAGAATATTTAATACCATATCAGCTGCCTTCGTGAAACCATCATGTCAGACCTGAAGGAGAAGATTATTAATGAACTACACAAACCTGCAAGAATAAAGTTTCCAAGAAGAAATACTGTTATAAAAGGGATAAATGATCTATATCAAGCGGATTTAATTGAAATGCGACCGCATAGCAGAATAAACAAAGGATTTAAATATATACTCACAATTATTAATTGTTTTACAAAAGTTGCAGACGCTTTGCCTCTAAAGGACAAGACTGGTAAAAGCGTAACAGAAGCCATGGAAATAGCCATAAAAAGAGATAAAAACAAAATTAAACATTTACAAACTGATGATGGAACAGAATACTTTAATACAAACTTTGCACAGTTAATGAATAAATATAAAATAAATCATTATTCTACAAATTCAGAGAAAAAAGCTGCTATTGTAGAAAGATTTAATAGAACCTTAAAAGGAGCACTGTATAAACAATTTTCAAAAAGAGGTTCTTACGTATGGTATGATGTTTTACCACAATTAATAAATGATTATAACAACAGGTTTCATAGAACTATTGGTATGAAACCTAACAAAGTAAATAGAAGAAATGCAAAAGATGTATTAAAACGCATAAAGAAAAATACAAAGCCTAAAGTAGAAAAAATGCAGCCAAGAAAATTTAATGTAAGTGATAAAGTACGGATTAGTAAATATAAGGGAGTGTTTACCAAAAAATACCTTCCCAATTGGACGAATGAAGTTTTTACAGTGTATAAAGTGCAACCGACTGTACCTGAAACGTATATCCTAAAAGATAACAAAGGAGATTTGTTGCAAGGTGCATTTTATGGACATGAAATGTTAAAGTCAACAGTAGGTGATGTATATCTTGTTGATAAAGTGTTACAATGAAAAAAGGACGCAGTTAAAGTGCGGTGGTTAGGGTTTAACAAAACTGAGGATTCATGGATACCTATAAAGGACTTGGTTTAATACAAGCAACTCATTTCATCGTTAACCTTTGAGCAGGATGGAGATTATTCACCATAAAGATCGATTCAATATTAATAACATAGATGATTTAACTGTGGATAACGTTAAAATCAACAATGGTAAACACGGTAGTTTACTTCCAAACACTGTTCGATGTATAGTAAGTGGCCCCTCAAACTGTGGAAAGACCAATGTTGTCTTTAATTTGATCACTAATCCGCAGGGATTAAGGTTTAGTAACCTATATATTTTTTCAAAGTCTCTACATCAACCAAAGTATCAATTGCTGGATAAAATCCTATCTGATGTGTCTGATGTTAATTTTTACAAATTTAACGCTAGTGATAGCATTATGCAACCAAACGAAGCGAAACCGTATTCTGTATTTATATTTGACGATGTATCTTGTGAAAATCAGGATACTATTAGAAACTACTTTGCCATGGGAAGACATAATAACATCGACAGCATATATATAGGACAAACTTATAGCAAAATCCCAAAACAACTTATCAGAGATAATGCAAATATTCTAATTGTATTCAAACAAGATGATACTAACCTAAAACATATATATAACGATCATGTGAATGCGGATATGCCATTTGAAAAGTTTAAAGAGCTTTGCGGAAAAGCATGGGCGGAAAAGTATGGATTTTTGGTTATCATGAAAGATCAAGCTATAAAAGATGGTCGTTATAGAATAGGTTTTGATAAATTCGTTTTAATACACTGATTAGCGCTATTACTGTACAAGTCGTCAAGGTGTGAAGATGGTTAACCAGGAAAAGCTATTAAAGGAAATAAAATCACTTAGTGATTCTATTAGACAAAAAAACCGAGCTTTAAAATCAGGTATAAATGAAAGAGAGCAATTTTTAGAAACAACATTCAAACCTGTTACTGAACCTTTAAAGCGATTAGCACAAAATATGGAAAGACCTTCATTTCGCTTCGAAGAAGACAAAATGCTACCAATTTCCAAATATGAAGAAGAATTTCAGAATGATGAAAGTTCTGACCAGTTACAAACATCTGAAGAAAGCGACGAGTATGAAGAAAGCGGAGATATAGGAGATTTAAGGGAAAAGAACATTGCAGGAGATACAAGTACAGAAGATACAAGTGCGGAAGATACAAGAGCAGAAGAAGAGGATATCAACCCATCCAACTTAAGCAAATTAGGCACAGATATTATGTTTAAAGGAACACTTGGAAGAAAATATACATTAAAAATGTTACATGGCACACATGCTAATCGAAATTATCATACATATGGAGCTAGAATAGAGGATAAAGGATTAATGATTGGAGATAGAAAGTTAGATATAAACGAAAATGATGATATAGTTATTGGTGATAAGAAATATAAAGGTACAACAGGTTTGTTTGAACTCATCTTTAAAAATAATCCTGGTAAATTTACTAAAAAGGATTTACAATTGTTTAAAAATATACTAGAGTATACAAATGCACATAGAAAAAAATATTCCAAAGAACTACCTATTCATAGAAACAGGTCAATAAAATACACAAACATTATATCTAGTCTTTTCCCCTCGAAATCAAATAAAGCTCCAATTAAAAGAAGAGCTTTATCTTCTGCTGAATTAAATGTTTTGCATAAAAAAAGAAAAACAACTGATCCTACTACATCTGGAAGGGGATTATTAAAAAATTTGTATAAAACCAATATAATATATTACAACGATATAAATAAGTTAGTTGATCGAATGAGGTTATTACATGAAGCTATGGAAGCCGGGCACACTGGTTTAGAAAACGAATGGGTAGCTTTGGTTGATGAACTGCGAAAACGAGAAATAATTGTTCAGTAGACGTATATATATATATATATATATATATATATATATATATATATAGTAAGAACCTAAACGATAGCGATTCAGTTACATCATGAGTGTGGACAAGTTTGGACGGTATTCCGAGTTTGGAGTAAAATCTGGATATAGTGAAAAAAGAGCTGGGTTTCCGTTAACACCTGATGGTAATTATAATTTTGAAGGAAAAGTAATTCAAAATGTTGGTGATCCGCTTTTGTCTTCTGATGCGGTTACGGTACAATACATGGATAAAAGAACCCCGATTGTACACGAAGACCATTGGGGATTTTCCGGTAAAAGGTTAAGCAATATAAAACATCCCATTTATGATGGTGAAGCAGTAAATTTAGCGACTTTAAAATTGTTAACGATTTACAAAAAGAATGAAACTGATACAAGCTATGATGTAAAAAAATTAAAATTGTCAAATGTAGGTGATTGTGAGCAGGATGGAGACGCTGTAAATAAGAAAATATTTGATATAGTACACAAGAAATGGACTACAGAATATGAAAAACATATGGAAAGGTTTGGTGCAGCTTTATTTAATTATATCCATCGGGCTTCAGGAAGAGCTGTAGCTTCAGATGTTGACAGCCACAATTATTTAGACTGGAAAAAGATACACAATCCAGAAAAACCTAATCAATTAGATAAACCGTCTGAGCCTTCTAAAGTCAAGACATTAGGAAAGGGGGATAAAGTGAATGTGATTAATGAACCAACAGAAAACGATGAAGATTATATAAGAGAAAAAAGAATTTAAATACCCATGATAAGGGATAAAGCATCTACATTTAATTAATTAATCCATTTCTATATAATAAATGGATTTTAAACAGTATATATAATACAAGAAGCCAAGACTAATATTACATTCATTGTAAAACATTTAAAGAGTGCACCTACTGATTGTAAGTTTGGCTATAAATAGTCATGCCGAGGGCTAAACGCATCAGTCATAATCGAGAGAGATTACAGAGAGGAAGGGGAATAGCATCAACAGCATTTTCTCTATTAAGTAAACCGGTTGGAGCTATAGTTAACAAGGCGATTGATTTATTACCTGTGGAATTACATTTACCTGGAGGATATCAATATTGTGGTCCTGGAACCAAATTAGAGAAACGGCTTGCTAGAGGAGATCCTGGAATAAATAAGCTTGATCAGGCTTGTAAACAGCACGATATAGCGTATTCCAAATTTGGTGATACAAAAAATAGATCAATAGCAGATAGAGCACTTTCTGAGAAAGCTTGGCAAAGAGTAAAATCTAGTGACGCGAGTATTGGTGAAAAAGCAGCGTCTTTAGCAGTAACAGCAGCAATGAAAGCAAAAACTACGTTTGGAGGAGGAGGAAAGAGAAGAAGGCGTGGGAAAAGACCCGCTAAGAAACAAGGAGGTAATATCAGAAGAAAACGTCGATCTACTAGTGGTAAAGGTAAAAAGAAACCAACAATATGGTCAATGATAAAAAAGGGAGGAGGACTATACCTAAGACCGTATCGTGTGTATTAAATAAGAAAGAGCAATTAATAATTAAAAACAAAGAATTAACCAATGAAGAACTGATTACATATGCTTCTTGTTTGAAAATCCCATTTTTTAGAGGAGTATTTATGAAAGATGAATTACCGGTTAAAATGTGGAAAAATGAGACTGGTATAGTAAATTTGGATAATAGTGAAGGATTAGGCACTCATTGGGTGTGTTACAAGAAACTTGGTGAAACGATTTATTATTTCGACAGTTTTGGAAACCTTCCACCACCGAAAGAACTTCAACAATACTTTCGTGCGGCGGAAAATGTTTTTTACAATTATACAAGAAAACAACCTGATGATACATCCATTTGCGGTCATTTATGTTTAGACTTTTTAGCTAAAAGTGTTAGTCAACTTTAAGATGTCTTCGTATACAGTGTCATTAACCGGTAACTCATGTACTTTGCGCAGTATTCTGTTTCCAGCGCTACGTTTGCAAAAAGGAAGACTATGGGAAGCCGCATTATTGGATTTAACAACATATAACTCTATTCCAAACGTTAGTGAAGGAATTAATAACAAAATACATTATTACAAGACAAAAGATAATAAAGGAAAATATTCAGCTTTGGAAGAATTCAGTTTACCAACAGGAGCTTATGAAATTGATAATATAAATGAAGTTATACAAAAACATATGGGAAAAGAAAATATAACGATAAAAGGCAATAACAATACAATGAAAGCCGAAATTACTTCTAAGTATTATATTGATTTTGGTCAAGAACGTTCAATTGGTAGTTTATTAGGGTTTTCTAAGGAAACAAAGGTATTAGAACCTAATACAACTCATTCTGGGAATAGAACTGTGACGATCATCAAAGTAAACAGCATAGACATTACATGTAACATTATACAAGGATCCTACAGAGATGGAGAAAATCGGCATATATTACACACATTCTACCCATCAGTCGCACCGGGTTTCAAGATAGTAGAAAAGCCTCAAAACCTTGTGTACCTACCGTTAAACACCAGTTTCATTTCAGACATCGTGCTGAACATAGTGGATCAAGACGGAAACCTTATTGACTTTCGAGGAGAAGCTATTACTGTAAGAATACATATAAAATCATCCGCTTAGATAATGGGGTTATCATTTAAAAAGAGAGAGCCAACCAGCAAAGAGGTCAGTAGCTCATCAGCTGTAGAAGGATTAACAAGTGACAACATTCGTTTTCTAGAAGAAATTGGATTAAAGGTCATTAACAATGGATATACTGGATATAGCGCAGGGCCCAACATTCGACGAGACCTTATGGGAAAAGGAATATCACACGCACAACCCTTACGCTTCGTCCAAATTAAACAATAACGATGAAATTAGGATTCCTATACAACAACAAGACATTTATACTCTTCCATGCGAAAGTTATTTATATATTGAAGGAAAAGTAACAAAAGCTGACGGTACTGTTGGAACCACTGTTCCGTTCATAAATAATCCTATGGCATTTTTGTTTGACGAGATTAGATATGAAATTTCAGGAGTTACAGTCGATTCAACAAAAAAGGTTGGAATTTCCAGTACCTTAAAAGGATTAGCGTCTTTAACACCAAATGAGAAGAATCTGTTAGCTGTTGCAGGATGGGTTGCACCAGAAAAAAGTATAATTACTCCTGACGCTTCGGGAAACTTTGATTTTTACGTACCTTTAAGATTACTTTTAGGATTTGCTGAAGATTACAGAAGAATAATAATAAATGTAAAACAAGAACTAGTTTTATTAAGGTCATCAAACGATAATGATATTATTAAAGCATCTGCTGGAACAACTGAAGCCAATTTAGACTGGAAACTAACATTAGACAAGATTGTTTGGAGAGTACCACATGTGCGACTAAATGATGAACACAGGATTACATTATTAAGAAAGTTAAAATCAGATCGAGACATTGTAATGCCATTCAGAAGCTGGGAGTTTCATGAATACCCCGTTTTACCTTCAACACAACGGCATACATGGACTGTAAAAACTTCTACTCATTTGGAAAAAGCGAGATATGTAATCTTTGGATTACAAACAAAGAAAAAAAGTATATTAACTGAAAATGCTGGTGAATTTGACCATTGTAAATTAACAAACTGTAAAGTGTTCCTGAATTCACAATTCTTTCCCTACGACAACTTTAATATCTCTTTTGATAAAAAAAGGTACAGTGTTTTATACGATATGTACGCTAGGTTCCAAAATTCATATTACGGCAAAACAAACACACCTCTACTATCTCCCGTACAGTTTGAATCGAAAGCTCCGATTGTTGTAATTGATTGCTCCAAACAAAACGAATCTGTAAAATCGTCTAGTGTTGATATAAAAATAGAAATGGAATTTCAAGAAAACGTACCTGCAAATACATCTGCGTATTGTTTAATTTTGCACGATAAAATTGTTACATACACACCGTTGACTGGTATCGTAAAGACGGTATTGTAAAACGTTGTACCACCACCGGCACCGCCACTGTCGCTAACCTATAAATAGCGGAGCAACAATGCAGGTCTTCAGTTGATCGTCTATCATCGCATGGGCAACATCTTCTACAAAATGAGTTCTCCATCTGTTGTACAAGGTGATGCAGAGGTAGCACCGTTATTGGAACGTGATAATACTAGTGAAGAAAAAATCATCAAGGAAATAACTGCATTTTTAAAGTTTGGTAAAAGAGATAGAGAGGAGGAAAGTAATGCAGACCCATCAAAGGTAGTACCAAAGAGGAAGAAGAAAGTTGAAGAAAATATTCCTCCTCACATTTTAACTGAAGTTTTTTTGCGAATCTTTTACCCCATCTCAGCATGCATCAGTAAAAGTGTATCAGTTGGATTGATGAAGTCATTGGATTATTCCCCTACAGTAATACTACACCATGGAACAAAAAAGGTTTTATTTTCGCAAAATGCTTGGGAGTCATTTTTGAAACATGTACATTTAATAGAATGTTATTTAACTAACAGTTTGTGTGGAAGGAAAACACATATTCGACTTTTGGATTGTGACAATGAAATCGATATTGTTAAACATCGTGGACAACTACAAGTGCGAATTAGAGACTTGACTCAACATGAAAATAAGATTCTACTGTCACATGAAGAATTCTACGTTTTAAACTACGCAACAGAACCTATTACAAGGTACATGAGACAGTTGGTATTTGCAAGCGCTATTATTAAAGAATATTTGGTCGATACCTTGGAAAAACAACCTGATAGCACCATCGTGTACGGACCTGTGGATACATCTATTTTTAATAGAATACCTCATGAAGTTTGCATGTGGAGAAAGTTAAAGGATTTTGAACCACTTGTAGAAATCGCTACAGAAGCTACAGAAGAAACAACACAGGAAGAAGAAACGGAGAAACAAGAAGAAGAAGAAAACGAAACACAAGAAGAAGAAGTTAAAAAAGACTAAAGTTTGACTTAGTAAAGAAGAACACACGTGGGGTAGGCCTATTGGGGACGGTGCCCACGTTAAATATACACCAACGCGCCTGCAACTGTACGGCCTGGTATTTAACCTACCGTGGTGTGGAAAACAGTTTAGTTGATCGCTAGGTGCCATGATGAGCGGAGGGGATGAAGAAGTGAGTGTAAAGCCTTGTGTAATAGAATTTCAAGCATTTCGAAATAATGATGATAGGTTTATTATCAAGGAATTAGTAATTTTAGACTTGCTTACATTTGTAGCCTACCCATTCACGTTTGATGCTCCTTTTTCTTTTAACAAACTTAACACCAAAGCAAAAAGTACAAACAAATGGATAACAAACTACTTTCATCACATACATTGGTATGAAGGATTTATAAGCTACAGTAATCTGCACAGTATTATGTTTAACTTTTGCAAACAATATTCACATATATACACAAGAGGATTAGAAAAAAAGAACTGGATACAAAAGTACACGCACGGTGATGTTTTCGATATAACTATCAGTAAGGACTTTAACATTAATCTCGGTAATATTTGTGTCGCTGCAAAAGATCTTAAACACGGCCAAACAAACTGTGCATTGTACAACGCGTATCGTTTGGCTGCTTACTTGAAACAAACGCAGGAATGTGGTGGGGGTAGCGGAGAACAGAAATGTGGTGGGGGTAGCGGGGCCTATAAATACGAGGAGACAGCACCGCTCCAGCACGAGTATTATTCGAGACTCCGAAGAGACAACATCACAGAAGACACCACTGACGAAGATGACATCACAACAGTTTCTACAAACACTGGTTGATCAATTCAACACTCATTCAAAATCCGACCTTCTGCTAACTAAAAAGTGTTCAGAACTAAAAGAACAAAAACACTACATTATTCATAACATCAAGAAAGTGGAAACCACACATGGAGAAGCAATTCTAGTTTCATTGAGCGAAGGACCTTTCTCTCCAGGAGATGAGCCGAAGTTTCAAGTATTTCTTCCAAAACGATTTGTTCAACTGCTACAAAATGAAGATTTGCGAGATATTCAACCGGGGACGTTGTATTTGGTATCACACGGTGTAAGCGGCAACAACTCGACGGAACTCACTCTGCACATCACGCATCCTTGTACATAATGTCTCTGTTTGTATTTTATTGTTTGTATTTCTAGTTATCAATGTTAAACTTAAGTTTATTGTATTGTAAGATGTTTGTTTAATAAAGAAAATAAAAAAAAAAAATAAATAAAATAAAAAAAAAATAAAAACAGCAACACAGCAGTATATTATTTTATATACTGCTGTGTTGCTTTTTTTTAAAATTCAAATGGATGACCTTGAACTTTCATTCAGGGTTAACTTATGAAGAGGTATAAAAGAGAGGGAGCAGTGAAGTTAGTCTCAGTCTTGTCTAACACACGCTGCAGCTAACATGTCGGTGTCACCTATGAAAAATTTATTTTTCGATAACAATTTGAAGACATATTGTTGCGAGTTACAATGTTTTAAAATACCAGGCGATCAAGTTGACGGGAAAGCTTGTCGTAAGTGCAAGTGTTTCAGCTATTGCATATGTAGATGTAAAACGTATCAAATGAACCGACAAGATAAACTACAAGAATTACGCCGAAGGATTGCATTACTGTGGCGGCGAATGTAGTAGCAACCAGCTGCCACCTGCCGCCTGCCATCTGCTGTCCGCCATCTTCTCCGCCCCACCATTTTGTTTGATACCAGAACGCTAGCTAGCGAATAGTCAGTACACCTCCGGCTCTCGACTGGTGAACATCGAGTGCTCTTCACAAACGTAAAACATTGTATTAAAATGTCCATTAAAATTAGGTGTATTCATTATGACTCTATTCATCTGGCGACTTTCCAAGACCTCGAGGTTTTTAATGAAGAGTTAAGACTTCTCATTGCGTCCGGTTACGATTTATCTTTGGAACTTTACGCATCAAAAAACAACATGGACTCTGCGCAGGAATCGAAGTATATACCGTCTTTCTTCAGAAAGCGAAGTGATGGCCGCAACTCGTCCGGATCAACAACATCGATGACAACCAACAACGGGGAACTATTGTAAACATGAATTATTGTAAACATAACTTATTGTAAATAAAAATAAAGTAATATTTGTATTAGTACTACCTCGCACTCGTATCATTCGATTGCTTCATTCGATAATTTTCATTCGATATTTTATCGAATTAAAACTATCGAATCACAATCGGATTTTACGCGTGCGAGGTAGTACTTTTTTAAAATTACCTCCCCGTGACCTTGAACTTTGAACTTTAACTCATTTCGTCACAAAACCGCCTACGTCACTGGCTCAGCCCCAGATAACATCTTTCATGACTCAGCACTTCCGGTCACGTGACCGGATGACGTCACTTCCGGCGCAAAACCCGCAAACCCACACTACTACCTTACCATGTAGACTATGGTAATAGCTTCTTCCCTATAGGAGAAATTCGCTAAAATGATTATTATGGGATGTCATTACTTAAAGGCATGTCACTAATTGAAGTTGTAGATTGTGTCAATTAATATCATAATTGCAACATATGAGGAACAATATTATCTTCTTTTAGTCCAAGAGCCAGGAACGAGTTTATTTACCCCACCGAGTGCAACGTCTTGAAGAATAGATTTTGTTTATATATGAAAAGAGTATCTTAGAAAAGCGATCCTTACAAAATTCCAGTGGTGGAGGACCCGGGGACGACGTCATCAATATGGCTGACAGGCTACTATGTAGTCGCTCCATTTAAATTGGCATAGCTCCTCAACCGTAAAAGCTACAGAGCTACATTTTATTTATAAATAATTCTAATGAGTTGGCAAACATTTGTTGTTATTATGTATCTTTTGTAAAATACTTAAGTTGTTGAGATAATTATATTCAAACGTAAATAATTATCTGTCTTATTGCTGTTTAGTGTTTTTTACATATATTTACTCAAAAACCGTACACTTTTTGAAAAAATACACAAGAACAAAAAGATGCGGGTTTTAATTTTAATTTCAAAAATATACAACAATATAGAAATACTACAGATATAAAAGAGAAATAGTTGATATATGCGTGCGTGTCCACTTTCTCAGATTTGTTTCGTTCCCAATTGTTGATAGACGACTTATAAAAGAGGGTTTAAACATTGAAAGCAGAAATATATTTGCTGGAAAATTTTGCCAGCATCTTCAAATTAATTGAAGCATCTTCCTCTAATAGTTAGTGAATTTCCTTTGGAAAGTGAACTATTAGCATGACCTGCACGGTGAAACTTAAGCCCGGGACCACCATAGAAGTTCCTAACATGACCCCCTGAACACGTTTTGGGGGGTCGTTCAAAGTTTTATATATATATATATATATATATATATATATATGTATATACTGTATCCATTGTTGACCTGCCACACATTATTGCCGTTTTGTTCACATCCAATTGCTGCTTAGACGTTTACGTAACTAGCTCATAATGCCAGTAGAGTTTACAAACGCGGAACTAGCTGATATCCAATCTGACAGTCCATACATTAAGTGGATATCAGCTAGTTCCGCGTTTGTAAACTCTACTGGCATTATGAGCTAGTTACGTAAACGTCTAAGCAGCAATTGGATGTGAACAAAACAGCAATAATGTGTGGCAGGTCAACAATGGATTTGTTATAACAGCTGATTAAATGCATATCAGCTGTTAATGTGGAGTAAAAAGGAGAAATAAAATTAATCAAGATTGATTAGTAGATTGATTGCCTACCTACATGTGGTGTATCCTCTTCATTCCATTGTTTTAAACAACAAATGATTATTATTAATATTAAAATTTATTAAATGTAATGTAATAATTTATGTAATGTAATTAAGTAATTTCAGTCTAAATTAGTAAAACAAACACACCTTCTTTATTTATGAACCGATTTTATTCATTTTTGTTTTGTTGGATTTGTTATAATAAATAAAAAAAACTTTGTGTCTTGAAAAATTTTGATTTAGGTACCGGTTTTCATGAAATTTGGCATAAAAAAATTCAAATGGCCGCCATTTTGAAATTTGGAAAGTTAAAAAAATATTTTTTTTTTTAAATGTTACTTACTTTAGTGTAAACACTTTTGCCAAGTTTCGTAAAAATATCTCATTGGGTTTTTGAAATAATAAATATTTTCCCAAAAAAACAAAATGGCGGATTACGGCTAAACTAAGCCGAAATACAAAAAATGTTATTCTTCATTTTTGACTAATTTTTGCATGTAGAATTAGGTCCTGAGTAGTAGGGAAAGGGGACTTTTGGGCCAAGTGATTGACAGCTTCCGGTCACGTGACCGGAAGCGCTGAGTCATGAAAGACGTCATCTGAGGCTGAGCCAGTGACGTAGGCGGTTTTGTGACGAAATGAGTAAAAGTTCAAAGTTCAAGGTCACGGTGAAGTTTTTTAAAAAAAATCTACCTCGCACTCGTAAAACGATTGTGATTCGATAGTTAATCGATAATAAATATCGAATGAAAATTATCGAATGAAACAATCGAATGATACGAGTGCGAGGTAGAACAATTACAAATATTACTTTATTTTATTAACAATAATTCATATTACAAATATTACTTTATTTTATTTACAATAATTCATGTTTACAATAGTTCCCCGTTGTTGGTTGTCATCGATGTTGTTGATCCGGACGAGTTGCGGCCATCACTTTGCTTTCTGATGAAAGACGGTAGATACTTCGACACCTATCTGTTCTGTTAGGTGTTTGCATTTCATTGCTGTCAGGTGGAAATAATACGTGACGGCAATGAAATAGAAACATCTATCAGATTTTGAGTGAAATGATATTGTTAGTTTGTGAAGAGCGTCTCGGAGAGCTCGATGTTCACCGGTCGAGAGCCGGAGGTGTACTGACTATTCGCTAGCTAGCATTTTTGGTATCAAACAAAATGGTGGGGGTCAAAGTGTGGTGGGGCGGAGCAGATGGCAGGCGGCAGGTGGCAGATGGCAGCTGGCGCGGGGAGGAAGACTATGAATAAAATATCCATTAGTTAAGAGTCTTCATCACCTTTGAGAAAAGTTCGACCGTACAGTCTGGTTTGATTCCAAAGGACCTCGTATAGTCAGGTGCGCCAGGCTAGGACGAGGGGCGAAGAGGGGGCTCTTTTCTAAAAACATCAGACCATCTACCACCGCGCCGCCACGCCGCCGGCCGTCGCGGTCGTCCCAATGGGTCGTCCTTCCCCGACTGCTACGCTACCCCACTACCCCAGCTCGCCATGTAGAGCTCGCCAAATGGACAGAAAACGGTCCGCGGCATTGTCAGGCCAGACGATAAGTGAGTAATCCCGAGCGGTGAGCGCGTTGTCGTTTACACTTTCCTGTACTTCGTAATAATAATAAAACTACAATGAAACTTATATATTCATTTTCTGCATAAACTTCCGCATCCAACAGTAAAAATATATTTTAGTTTACAATTATGTGTAATTTTTAATAATAACAATACTAGAAAGCTGTAACAGCATGACATGAAAAAGTCAGCAAGCGAGAAACTTTTTTATTTTTGAGGTAGAAACAAACTTCCAGCGAGAAAGTTGTAGCTAATTAGATGATCTTAAATTTTCATTCAAAACAATTTTCGGTATAACTTATAGTTTGTTCAATAATCCGATCTAAATAACCGCTATGTTCAGTTATAAGCGCGCCGTTGTCGCGGACCACGGCTCCACGTTGTTCTACCACATCCAGCATAATTAAATGATCCTCATTTTACTTAGATTTTCACCTGTAAAATATTAATTATGTACATTTTACTCCATCTTGTATTGAGATTACAGTTTTTTAACATAGCTTTCGATTTTGATAGAAAACTCAGTTATCGAGATGTAATTAGGCTCATGAGGAATCTTATAATTTGATTTGCAAAGTAAATCAGACAGTAAATAATAAGAGACTTACTTGTATGAAAGAATAAAACATTATTTGATAAGATAAACACTATCCGATTAGTGATTGATTATATTTTACTCATGAAGCAACAACTTTTTTGAATCAATAATGAAATAAAATACTTCAGTAAGAAAACATAACGTTGCCTTTTATAAAACAAAACTTAAATCCTTTTAAACTATCTGTTACTTAAACATTTATTCCCCCTCCAAATATGAAAGCTTCTTAGTCGTAAATGAAATAGCTACAAATTTGATTAAAATGACGAATAAATATATGTTTTATATAAAAACTTAAAAAAAATGGATTTATTTACATGAGATATGACTACAATTCTACAGTATTTACAAACGATGTTCAATATACCCACCGCCAAGTCGATTGCACATCGTGAACCTCGATGTCATGGATTGCCAGACAGCTTCAAATTCATTTTTCTCTTGGATGACCGCAGCCGCCTCTACAATTCTACCGATCAGGTCCAGTTCATTTTCCACAGGTGTTGAATAAACAAGTTCCTTCATTCTCCCCCAAACGTAGAAATCTAGGGGAGAAAGATCAGGTAATCGTGGAGGCCACGACACCGGTCCCCCGTGACCAATCCACTGCTGATTTTAATTTTGGTTGAGGAAATCTCTTACAATTTGCCCAAAGTGTGCAGGAGCACCATCATGTTGCAGCCACATGTTCTGTAAGTCTACCAAGGGGAGGTTCTCCAGAAGTTCTCGGAGTATGTCCCTCAGAAACGCAAGATAGGTGGGGGAATTCAACCTATTTGGGAGAATGTAGGGGCCAATTAAATTATCCCCAAAAACTCCAGCCCAAACATTAACTGAGAAACGGTGTTACTTGCTGGAAATAACAGTTTCGTGGGGATTTTCAGGAGCCCAACCATGGCTGTTCCTGGTATTAAAAATACCATCCTGGTTAAAACTGGATTCGTCTGTAAAAAGAACGGATTTCAAGAAATCTGGATCGTCCGCCAGTTTGTGCAGGAACCACCTGGAACAATCTACTCGACCTGGATAGTCTTGAGGTTCAAGGGCATGAACCTTTTGGAGATGATATGGGTACAAATTATCTCCACTGAGTACCCTCCACACGGTGTCTTTGCCTGCCCCCATCTCATTACCCACAGCTCGAGTACTTGTTCGAGGGTTTTCTTCAAATTTACGAAGGACTTCCTCCTCAAATTCAACTGTACGCACCGACTTCGCAGTATCTGCCATACTCACATGAAACGTACCAGTTGCGTGGAGACGATTGTGGACAGCAGTGAAACGTTTTGGCAGCAGGACATTGTCTATTGGGGAAATAGTCACTATACAACCTTCTCGCTTCATTTGCATTTCCAAATGCAGCTCTACAATAAAAATGCATATCGCAATACTCTGCAACACTATAATTAGCTATTTATCAATAAATATGAATACTGAATACGTTAACACAGATTAATATTAAAAAACAGCACACTGATTAACAATAAGCAACATACAGGAAAAAGACACATTGTAACAGGAAACTGTAATAATTTTAACAATACATTGATCAATCAGCTGTTTAGTGGAATTATACTTGAAACAGCTGATCGATGTGGCTCACTAGCAGCGACGTCACATGATAACAGTTGATATTGACAAGAATGCAATATCTTAAAAATGGATTTTCTCCGTTATTTATGAACCGATTTCCGTAAATTTGGTGTCATTAGATTTGCAATTAAATTCTATAAATAAAACGTAATTAACGTAATTTTTTTACTATTAGCGGTTTTTAAGATATTTACGTTTGACATTTTTACGCAGCCGCCATTTTGAAATTAATGATTGTAAAAAGATCATTTTTTTCTGTAATTAGGTCTTTAGGGAATAAAGCTAAATACCAAATTTCATTTAATTATAACTAGCCGTTCTCGAATTAAAATTTCCTATGTGAAAAAAATGGCAGCTATACGAGTAACTTTTGAGTTTTCGAAATTTTGAATATGATATTTTGGCTTGTCTATGGTCCAGGAATAATTCCTGAAAAGGTTGTAGACGGTTCAGAGACACCCTGTATATATCTACATATTTTAAAAAATTCCTGATTTTTGTTCACTCACTTCCTGAAGTTAATACTTAACCGATTTTGATGATTCTTTTCTATAATCAATATGAAGTTCCAAAAAGATATTGTGCTGACATTTCATGTGTTGTTTCGAAACACTAACTAAATTGAACCTTACAGACGGCCACACACTACTGGACTTTTCCGGAACAAGACATCGGACCAGATATCAGACCGAGCAACGAGCGCTCTCGAGGCGGTTTTTTTGACGAAAGATCAATGAAAGATCGGTCCGGCGCCGTCACGAGCCCCGCCGATAGCGCTACGCATGATTATTTTATATATGAATAAGTTTTGTTGTAACATTTTAAATGTTAGCAAAGTTATGGTATTTGTTATGTGTTCCTTTATTAATTCAATTTATATGTATTTGTTACCATATTCAATTTGTTATAAATTGCATGTCACATTAGTTTTTTATCTACTAAATTATTACAACCTCGTTATTGTTGTTACAATCCTTCTACAAATAACTCTATATAGTTGATGAAACCCTTATTTTAATATGTGGTCAGATAAACCATATGTTTAGTTTAGAGTGTAAAAAGCGTATTATTGTAAAAATCAACACCAACCAAAAAGCGTAAATACCAACCATGTAGGCCGATTGTAAACTAATTTATGAATTTTCATTTACTAACTCACCTGTTACGTTCTTTGTGACCATTACAAAAATATTTGAGATTCTTGAACTTTAGGTGTTCCCCAAAAAGATGTCAGAGCGTCTCAAAGGAGGGTTAGGAGGTCGAAACGGGCTGTTTATAGCGTGACGTAATTTATGCATGGCCCCTAACCTAAACGAGGAAAAGTATTGTAATCAGACAGTATTTAAGTATTTAAGGGATGATCTCAACAGTTTGGGGTGAAACCGTCTGATTACACTTTTATTTCTAAAATTACTCGTTCTGCTGAATTTATAAATGTATTGAGTAAAAAAATAAAATACACTCACCTCGTACGTTGTTGTTGGCGCCATTTCACAATACCAACATTTATAATTATTTGTTTACGCTTGGCGTTTAAAAACACCCCACCCTTTTTTGACCGTCTCCTTCCCATGCTTCACATCGACAAAAACTACAGGAAATAAAATAAAACTGAAGATCTGCGAACTGAGTACACTTCAGACTGCACGTTATCCACGGCACAGAAGGAAAAAGGCGGGAGCGGGAAACTACTGTAGCGCGCCCCGTGGCATTGTGTAAAAGCAGCCCTCGATATATTTGTCGGTGAGGTATTAGGAAGTATACTTATATCACGACAATCACTGTCTATGAAATGTAGCAGAGCGATTTAATGAGCAGGAAGATCCAGACGGAACGTTTACCCAAACCTGTCAGACTTATATATTCTTTAAAACATAAGAACTAGCCTGTTATAGACATTTTTTCTATGGTAGCCTTCTAGCCTACATATTTGGTTTGGAACTAAAGCAAAATCTCTTTGCACATTATTTTATAGGTGAGATATTTGAAATAAAACAACGTTTTTAATTAATTACTGGTTTGTAAATAATTAAAATTAATAAAATAAAGATTTTATTTAAAAATTAATAAAATTAATTAATTAATTTACATTTCTTACGTAAGATGAATCGCAACCATAGCACTGACGTAGATTTGTAATCCTCATATCCAACTTTGGAACACGGACAATGAATCTCAGAAATTTCGAACGCGTGTAGGATGTTTAAATCAATCTTTGTGTGCTTGTGTGAGTGAAAATGACAATGTTTGTGGAAAGGCTAGTAGCGCCATAGACGGCTTTGTTCGCCGGCCCCGTTTTTGCCTAAAACACGCTCTCGTAGTACCCTGTTTCCGTCGCAATTTACAAACAATTGTTGATGGGATAAATTTTTGCGTACATTTCGAATCTTACTGCTTCTTTCTATAACCTAAAAATTTCAAAATTATTTATGGAAGTATTTTTTAATAATTATGAAAATCAAGTAATTTTGGCTAATTTTGATAGATTTTCTCGATGCTAAATTATATATTTTTCAATATTATGAGGTTATATAAAAAGAGGCACACTCTTCGTGATAAGTTTAAGAGTATTTATGAGAAAATCGGTTGAAAAATGGTGTCAGAAACAGGGTACTACGAAAGCATGTTTTTAGCTTTTTTCGCGAGGGTGATGAAGACTCTTAAAACCCATCAAGGATAACGTAATTGCTTCTGTATCAGAGGATGTTGTGGTAGACACTTCTTGTACTTGTATTTGATCAGTCGTTTCATTAGTGTCAGCTTGGTAAATATTAAAAGATAAAGATGTGGAAGAAACATTATTGTCTTGTATTTGTGAATCCATGTGTACCACGCAAGAGCTGGACATATAGTGATGTAGCGTTTGCGCGTAGGTTAGGTACTCGCCTTCCCCCACCACACCAAGTCCCCCACCACAACGGTTGCTATACCGTTGGCTAGATTTAAATTCCGATTGCACCTTATTGTTCGTCTTGTCAAGCCGCGTAATTGAAGTACCCACATGTTATACTTTAGCCAAAAACAAAGAAGTTATATAGGTTTGCCCTTGAAAATAGTTATTTTTTGACTATTACTGCTATACCCTTGGTCGGATCTGAATTCTATTTGCACCAACTTGTTCCTCTGATCAATCTGCGTAATTTGAGTAGCCACTTGGCATAAGTTAAACTAGAGATAAAGAATTTATTTAGATATGACCTTCAAAATAATTGTTTTTGGCTATTACTGCTATACCCTTGGTCGGATCTGAATTCTGTAATAACTAAACATTAATCTCTCCCGAAAAAAATCAATACATATCTTCCAGTATTTTAAGAAACGAGAATTTCCTGAATTTTCTAAGTCCCCAAGGTCATCTGAACATTTTGCCAAAGCGGGGAATAGAGCACAAATTGGTGCTCTATTCCCCGCTCTGTATTAGGAGAAGAGGCCTAGTTTAATGCTCGCAATTATAGGCATAAACCTGATAACGGAACGCTAACCTCTCCCCCGAAAATTTATTCGTGAGTAAGGGCTAAGATAGGTAATGTCAACCGGTTTACATGGCCGTATTGACAAGTCCGGTTTTCAGGGCCGAACCTATTTGTCAGGGGTTAGGAAAGGGAGGAGAAACATGTTACTTTAAAACAAAAATAAAGACTTTACCCGCAAATATTTAAACAAATTGAACAGTTAAAGTTAAAGTTTATTTTTTAAAGATCAACCAAGGTCGGTTGTACAAAGGTCAACAGCAAACTGGAACCCAGTCGGACGTAGATCAGCGAACGGGCGTCAGGCTACTGCGAACCCAAGTTTTGACCAAGGTAAGTTTTAAAAGCGTGAAAGAAAAGTACATATTTAATTAGTAAATAAAACACTTCAAAGACCAACACCACAAATAATTACAAACACCAACACTAACTACATTTTATAGCAGCAAACTACAAACTAACATGCATAACAAACTAACATGCTAAGGTAGAATCTTTAGTATACAGGGGTACCACCTCTATACTAAAGATGCTATTACAGACAGTTAAGGCGAACAGCTAGCTAGGCTGCCAGCCTAAAACTGTGAGACTACTGCGGCTAGTCCCTCGCTTTTATAGCCGACAGAGGAGCAGGTGCAAAGGCAGATGCACTCTACTACATTCGCCGCGCCGCAAAAGTAATTTAATACGGCGTCGACGTAATACTCTTGTATTTTATTTTGTCGGTTCATTTGATATGTTTTACACTTAGATATGCAATGGTTGAAACACTTGTACTAACGACAAAAGCCCCTCAGTTGTTTTATAATGTAATTCTATATTATCAGTTATAACTACCCAATCTTAATCAAAACAAAAACACCAAAGAAATCGCGTTGAACTCTTCTTATTAAATAAAACACAATACATGTCATTTTCTGTGCAATGGATTAAGCTATATATTTACTTTTAATTTAAATTTTCGAATAAATATGCAAACTTAAACGAGGGTAACTATAAAAAAGCATTCTCTCTCTCTCTCTATATATATATATATATATATAATCAGTGCAATGTCAGCAAAAATTGTATAAGCAATAAATTCTATGACAGACTAAGATTTACGTGTATTACAAGTACGAAAGGTAATAAAATCATACATAATAATTAATAAACGAAAGTATTCTATATAGTAAAATCGTTCCGATAACAAAATGACTACATTATACTATAGTTTGAGCCGTGCGTTACAGAGCGAGTAGCCGGGGGGCGCGGCGCGCCGCGGTGCACAGCGCCTTTGGCTATCCGAAGCCTGGTAAACTAATTAGAACATTGTATCGGAGGGTTGTGAGATTTTTATATATTCATATTGTAATCAAAATTAGCTATCCGATACACCGACTCGGAGGTCGATCAGACTAAAATTGAGCGTGGGAATCTGGTATACTTTTACACAATTGTCTCGTCTTTTAAACTAAATTAATATCGCTAGCATTAGGTACTTATCTGCTCTCATTAGGTATTAGGTTTCAATCTGTTATCCCTGATAAATCTAAAGAATATAAATATTATAACTTAATGTATTATATAATTTGCACTTAAATTAAGAAATGCTTTCAAGCAACAAACTTATTGTTGATAGAATGATAAATCAGTTATATATATATATATATATATATATATATATATATATATATATATAATACCCTGATCAACAGTGTATTTGATATGTTTTTTAACTTATGTCTGTGTGTTATGTGCGAACTACTCTCTTCTTAAAAACAATCTTTTTAAACTATTTTGAATTGTAACAAGTGAGTGATTAACTTGTTGACTGATTTTGTTGCAAGAGGGTTGATTAATAAATATATAAATGCATTATATAGTTTTTCCTGTAATTACAGTCAAACAAGTTACGCCAAGACCCTAGCTGTTTGAGATGTAAACTTTTTAAGTGTTGCACTGATAAGCTGGATGTGTCACTACTTGTGACTCTGTAAACAGTTATGCACAGAAGAATGATATTTAATTTAGTGTTAAAAATGTAGAAAAAAAAATATTAACTCAAAGCAGGCTTAAGAAGGTTTTTAGTTTCCTTTTAAATATATAAAAGCTAAACCCCCTCAGTTGTTTTATAATGTAACTCTATACTATCAGTTATAACTACCCAATCTTAATCAAAACAAAAAAAACACCAACAATTTCTTCATTAGAACTTTTCTCATTAGATAAAACACAATACATGTAATTTTCTGTGCAATGGATTAAGCTATATATTTACTTTTAATTTAAATTTTCGAATAAATAAACACTATCTATTTACCGCATTAATAAAGCGCAATTTAATCCACAAATATATATATACCTTTTCGAAGGTGTATAATAACCAAGCTCATTTTTTTTTTTTTTATACCCCAATACAATTATGAATGTTTAATCAGGTGAAAGAGAACGCAGGTAAAACTAACTGTACCCTTGGGTATTAGTCTTTAATACAAATCCTATACCCTAAAGGTCACTCAAGATTATAGCCAAGGTTAAGGGCAAGGTCGCTTGCATATCCAGTTAGAAAGTGGCTACACAACGTGAACTGCACACAAACTCGAGACTAACAAGTCCCCTGCCTGGTTAAAGAGGTACAGTATATGAATGTAACCGTTAACGTAGATTACGAGACTTGTGTGTACAGAGAGAGAGAGACAAAAAAAAAACACTTCCCCCTCGGGACTTAAACATTTTTCGAAGTAGAGCTGGATGAAATTGGAGAGAGAGAGAGAGCGAGTGCTTTGGAAGAAGTCACCCGACCTTGAATTAATAACCTACTGTGATCCGCACAAAGATTTAAGGTTGTAAGCTGAATTTATCCTTTGATAATCTACGGTGTACCACACAAAGATATAACAGTTGTAAACTGAATTATTAGACGTTCAAAATAAATACTACAAGGTATATGAATCTAACTGATAATGTAGATTGCGAGACCTGTGTGTACAACTACTTAGACATCTTTCGAAGTAGAGCAGAATGTAACTGTAGATATGGTTTACTTGAAGTTGACTTTGATATTTGTATAAAAAAAAAATCTTACAATATTTTACCGAATGAAAATTTTATATATATATATATATATGTATGTATACAATTCGATAAGTTAATTTTTTACGGAATGTGAATTTTTAAAATTAATGTCACAACTCCATATTCATTTTATATAATGCAATGTTGAATTAAGACGATTCGATCTAACCTCAATTTATATCTGCCATTTTTAAAACGTTGTTCAATTATATAAGTCAATTATTTTATAAATATCTCAAAATGATTGCGACAAGTTAAAGTATTCCATTTATTTTATTATTTACACCACGTAAACGAGACATCTCAATTTTGTAATTACAATCCATAAACATCTTGAAAATGCCTTGAATCTATAAACTAATAACTACAAGTAATTAAGGAACCTCTTCTCAGTACAATAATCGGGAATAAAATAACGAACAAAATAACTTTAATATTTTCCGTAAATCATGTAGTGGCACTTTATCCTCATGTTGGGGGAGAAATCGGGCAGTTCAATCCTTCTCTTACTATCCAAGGGGAAAGGAGCACAAACTAACAATAATTTTTAATCATGTAATTTTAGAAAATAGATAAACAAGGAAACTTATAAAGTTCTTATACATACATTACATGTGGGATAATTAAACTAGCATTACAGTTTAGTACAAATTGTACACATCACAGGAACTACTGTAGATAACTAAAGACCTCTTTGTACAGACAACTGTGATTAGCAAATGCTCAAAAGTACACAAATAGCAGAAATAAAAACTCTCAACTAAACAATCAACATTGTTAAATACATTTCATAATTAAGAAGTGATTACTAGTTAGAAAGTGGCTACACAACGTGAACTGCACACAAACTCGAGACTAACAAGTCCCCTGCCTGGTTAAAGAGGTACAGTATATGAATGTAACCGTTAACGTAGATTACGAGACTTGTGTGTACAGAGAGAGAGAGACAAAAAAAAACACTTCCCCCTCGGGACTTAAACATTTTTTGAAGTAGAGCTGGATGAAATTGTAGAGAGAGAGAGCGAGTGCTTTGGAAGAAGTCACCCGACCTTGAATTAATAACCTACTGTGAACCGCACAAAGATTTAAGGTTGTAAGCTGAATTTATCCTTTGATAATCTACGGTGTACCACACAAAGATATAACAGTTGTAAACTGAATTATTAGACGTTCAAAATAAATACTACAAGGTATATGAATCTAACTGATAATGTAGATTGCGAGACCTGTGTGTACAACTACTTAGACATCTTTCGAAGTAGAGCAGAATGTAACTGTAGATATGGTTTACTTGAAGTTGACTTTGATATTTGTATAAAAAAAAAAATCTTACAATATTTTACCGAATGAAAATTTTATATATATATATATATGTATGTATACAATTCGATAAGTTAATTTTTTACGGAATGTGAATTTTTAAAATTAATGTCACAACTCCATATTCATTTTATATAATGCAATGTTGAATTAAGACGATTCGATCTAACCTCAATTTATATCTGCCATTTTTAAAACGTTGTTCAATTATATAAGTCAATTATTTTATAAATATCTCAAAATGATTGCGACAAGTTAAAGTATTCCATTTATTTTATTATTTACACCACGTAAACGAGACATCTCAATTTTGTAATTACAATCCATAAACATCTTGAAAATGCCTTGAATCTATAAACTAATAACTACAAGTAATTAAGGAACCTCTTCTCAGTACAATAATCGGGAATAAAATAACGAACAAAATAACTTTAATATTTTCCGTAAATCATGTAGTGGCACTTTATCCTCATGTTGTGGGAGAAATCGGGCAGTTCAATCCTTCTCTTACTATCCAAGGGGAAAGGAGCACAACAAAAATAAGTTGACTAAAAATTGTATTCAAACTAACAATAATTTTTAATCATGTAATTTTAGAAAATAGATAAACAAGGAAACTTATAAAGTTCTTATACATACATTACATGTGGGATAATTAAACTAGCATTACAGTTTAGTACAAATTGTACACATCACAGGAGCTACTGTAGATAACTAAAGACCTCTTTGTACAGACAACTGTGATTAGCAAATGCTCAAAAGTACACAAACAGCAGAAATAAAAACTCTCAACTAAACAATCAACATTGTTAAATACATTTCATAATTAAGAAGTGATTACTAGTTAGAAAGTGGCTACACAACGTGAACTGCACACAAACTCGAGACTAACAAGTCCCCTGCCTGGTTAAAGAGGTACAGTATATAAATGTAACCGTTAACGTAGATTACGAGACTTGTGTGTACAGAGAGAGAGACAAAAAACACTTCCCCCTCGGGACTTAAACATTTTTCGAAGTAGAGCTGGATGAAATTGTAGAGAGAGAGAGCGAGTGCTTTGGAAGAAGTCACCCGACCTTGAATTAATAACCTACTGTGAACCGCACAAAGATTTAAGGTTGTAAGCTGAATTTATCCTTTGATAATCTACGGTGTACCACACAAAGATATAACAGTTGTAAACTGAATTATTAGACGTTCAAAATAAATACTACAAGGTATATGAATCTAACTGATAATGTAGATTGCGAGACCTGTGTGTACAACTACTTAGACATCTTTCGAAGTAGAGCAGAATGTAACTGTAGATATGGTTTACTTGAAGTTGACTTTGATATATGTATAAAAAAAAAAAAAATCTTACAATATTTTACCGAATGAAAATTTTATATATATATATATATATATGTATGTATACAATTCGATAAGTTAATTTTTTACGGAATGTGAATTTTTAAAATTAATGTCACAACTCCATATTCATTTTATATAATGCAATGTTGAATTAAGACGATTCGATCTAACCTCAATTTATATCTGCCATTTTTAAAACGTTGTTCAATTATATAAGTCAATTATTTTATAAATATCTCAAAATGATTGCAACAAGTTAAAGTATTCCATTTATTTTATTATTTACACCACGTAAACGAGACATCTCAATTTTGTAATTACAATCCATAAACATCTTGAAAATGCCTTGAATCTATAAACTAATAACTACAAGTAATTAAGGAACCTCTTCCCAGTACAATAATCGGGAATAAAATAACGAACAAAATAACTTTAATATTTTCCGTAAATCATGTAGATAAGCACTATAGATAGATCCTTATTGTCTTATCTTCAAAAGCACTTTACCTAGGTTAATAATTCAAAATACCATATTATTTTTTTAAGCTCTATAACATAGTCAAAACCAAAATTAAGTGTTTTAAAAATTTTAGGGTGAAAAATGCAAAAACTGATTTTTTGAAAATTTAAAACCCTCCATAAACCCCCCTTCCCATGGTCCGATTTTTCTGGTTTTCGAACTTAAAGTCATAAATGTCAGTTTACACATTTGAGTAAAATTTCATCGAAATTGGACGTTTTTTACTCAAGTTATCGCATTCACGGACACATATATATATATATATATATATATATATATATATATATATACACACACACACACACACACACACACACACACACACACACACACACACACACACACACACACACACACATATATAAATTTGAAAGAATAGTGTTTTGGACATCTGGGGACCTCAACACAAAAATTTATCATGTTCTCGGTCTTAAGTTTTACCATTAGACCTACGGTAATAACCTCTTTGCTATAGGGGAAATTCGCTAAAACATAGTTTATTTCACTTCAGGAAAAACTCAAGTTTTCTAGTAGCAATGTCAAAGCAATGCAACGAATTTCGACAACTTTGGGCAGTACGTTCACTTTTACACATGTGTGTGTGAAAGCGATCTAAAAAAATTTTAAATCAAGAACTAAAAATAGTTAGCTTGAAACAAATCCATTAAACTTAACTTACGCGGAAATGTTATCCAATAAAATCCAAAACACGCGCACGGAGATGTTACTGCCACTGTGACGTCTGTTTATATATATATATATATTGTTGATGTGAGTTTTCGTTTTCGTTTTCGTTTTCGTTTTGTTTTTCGATATGTTAGTATAAAGTGTTTTGTAATGTGATGATATAGTGAAACGGAAGACACTGAACCAGGAGAGACCTTGCACTTGAACCGTTACCTTGAATAACCAGTTCCCAGTTCTCTACCGCCGCTCACTGACCTACAGCGGCGAGCCGGCCGGCGAAGCGAGGAGAGGTGTAAACGTAAAAAAAGATGAAGCAAACTTATTATTCGTGCTAATTATGATAAGTGTTAAAATTGGAAAACGATTGTTTAAATAAATAAAATATTAGTCCAAAGGGCTGTGAGAGTGCAGGAGCACAATCTAAGAAATAACGGTCAAAAAACGTTAATTGAGTGAAGATACAAAATTGGAGTGAACATATCATGATTTTAAGTTAGGCGGAATACGTTAAGATAGGGAACAACATAATGGACGGAAAAATACCGGATCAGGATGCAGACTTTTAACCGAATTATTTGTTGTTCAATTGGATATAATGGACTTTTAACCATATAACTTCTGCATCATCTGGCTCAAGACCAGTTAAGATTCGTAGTAATTCAGCTATTCGGAAGTCAAATTTCGTAGGTGATTTAAATCTTTGGTAACACTCGTCGAAAAACTTGTGAGTGCTATCACAGAGGATTTCTGTCATTATTTTTGTTCGTCATCAAAATATTGCTCCGATATCGGTTTCAACAGTGTCTAGATTATGTAAAACTTACAAAACCAGCTGCTTACTTTGAATAATCCGTGGTATACCTAAAATGGTCCACGGTTACAATTCCACTTTAAATATACACGTTATATAAGTAAGGATGATTTAAAAAAAAATTAATCATGAATTAGGCAAGAATTATTTTGTCTTTATCCCCATGTTGTGGGAGAAATCGGGCAGTTCAATCCTTCTCTTACTATCCAAGGGGAAAGGAGCACAACAAAAATAAGTTGACTAAAAATTGTATTCAAACTAACAATAATTTTTAATCATGTAATTTTAGAAAATAGATAAACAAGAAAACTTATAAAGTTCTTATACATACATTACATGTGGGATAATTAAACTAGCATTACAGTTTAGTACAAATTGTACACATCACAGGAACTACTGTAGATAACTAAAGACCTCTTTGTACAGACAACTGTGATTAGCAAATGCTCAAAAGTACACAAACAGCAGAAATAAAAACTCTCAACTAAACAATCAACATTGTTAAATACAATTTCATAATTAAGAAGTGATTTTGAAAACTATAATTTATTTATTTTATCAATAAAGTATTTTATATTATCAATGAACAATTCTAAAGAAATATCACAGATAATCTGTTACGAAAAAACACTTACTTTTGTCATTTTACATCTACAGACCTCCTAACAGAGAAAATACAAGTAAGAATGTTCATTTCTAGCTTTTTATAGACTATTTAGCAGTCAAATTATATGTTTACCGTTTTTTCTACTTAAGTGTTTTACTTGACATTTACGGTGACATTTGACACTTGACAACGAATGTTTCACTGAGTACCAAAAAATGATTTATTAAAAAGAGATCTTAAAATAACAAATGCACCTTTATTTGTTAAAAATCAAAATATGTACAGTATTTTTAAAACTAATAATATAGTAATCTTACTTTGTGCGTTATCAAAACAGTGTTTTTAACCCGTCCTAACAGAAGTATGATCAAACAAAATACTTACTTTACGCTACTATTGATACATAGACGTTAGCTAAATATCAACGAATGAAATAGCACTTAAATGAATTCTAAAGTTAATCTTATGCGAGAAAAAAATTGAATTTGTTTTCTAGATTATTTCATTAATATTCAACTTAACTATCTCGGCCGGGATTCCGTACCACAGATAATATCTGCAAATTTTGCAAGTTGTGTTTTCGCATTACACTTGAAAAAAAAAAAAAAAGTATACTAAAAAAATTAACGAATAAGTGTCTTTGCTTCAGATACATTGTGTAGTTTTTAATCTTTGAACGATATAATTAACCTAAATAAACATAACTATATAAATATATAAACATAACATAATTTCTAAGTTAAAATTATATAGTTTAATTGTATATTAAACGAACATATTTTGTTAGTGAGCTGTTATGCTGTTTTTAAGGTAAATTAAATTATAAGAACACCAACACTTAACACATTTAAGGGAGCCGAACAGAATAATACCCCCCGTTGCAGCAAACTTGCATACTCAGCGAATTTCCAATGAATATATAACATAACACATTAAAACACTTAACAGGATTCATAAGAAATGTATTCACAAACAAGCGATATTTAAAATATTAATTGTTCTCCATAAGAATAACATCGGGGATGAGTACGCAGGTTTCCTGCAACAAGGCACACAAAATAATGGGTTTTTATGCAAATATCAATAGAACTCATCTTAGTGAAGTCACATACCAAGTTTAATCCATATACATTCATAAATAAGCGATATATAACATTTTAAGTATTTTTCATAAGAATAACATGGGGACCAAGTACCTAGGTTTGCTGCTACAGGAACCATAGGCGAAAAATTGTTTTTTTGTGTGCAAACAACAATAAACCACAACCAGATTAAGCCATATACCAAATTTCGCCAGTTTATAATCATAAATAAGCAAGATCTACAATTTTTCTTTTTCTCCATAAGGATAACATTAGACAACGTACTGTGTTTAGCACTTTTAATATCTCGGTAACTAATTGACGTAGAGCAATGATCAAAATACCAAATTGTTTGTTTTTTAAGCTGAATTCAACGGTATTAATTAAAATTTGATTTAAATTAAAAGTACATGTGAAAACCCCAAAAAAAACACAGCTTCGGGGTACAAAACCCCCCCAAAAACCCCCCTTCGGATGGTGCGATTCATCTGGTTTTCGAACTCGTTCAAATAAATGGTATATATATACACACATGGAATATATATACAATGGAATATATACACACACACACACACACACACACACACACACACACACACACACACACACACACACACACACACATATATATAAATTTGAACGAATGGTGTTTTTGGCATCTGGGGACCTCAAAATGAAAAGTTATCATGGTCTTGGTCTTAAGTCTTACCATGAGACTTACGGTAATAGCTTCTTCCTATAGGAGAAATTCGCTAAAAACAAGTAGTAGATCGTTTTATTAACTATTTTATCTATTATGTGTTCTATTTAAACTGTAAAATGATGAACTATTAACCTGCCTAAATTAATTTAAAAAACAAACTGATGTCATACAATTTAGTTTTGGAAATTCATTATTTAAAAAAAAAAAAAATATGAAAATTGTACAAAGATACAACGTGACTTATTAGACTAGTATTTAGGGTATGAAGGTCCGTATTCGGCGGGCAGCTTGTCCACCTTAGCCTGGAACCCGTAGCCCGTGGCGTACGAGAACTCGTCCTTGGGCGGCGCGTAGGCGGGCTTGTATCCGTAGCCGCCATACTGCGCTGACACTGCGGCCACCGTTACGGTCAGGAGGAGACATAACTGGTTGGAAAAATAATACTTAGATACATTATGAATCATAAAATTATAATTGGTAAGAGACAATTGGAACAAATTTTATTACATACAAAGTTTATTGATTTTCATAAAGGAACTGCCTTTTATTTAACAAATTTGTCTTATAACTGGAACAAATTCATATTTTTAGATTACCATGCAGTTTTATAAAATTCTATAAATTTGTAGTTATTTTATTTAACATTGACTTGACCATTGATCAATCCTATAATTCAATTCAAGCTATATCTGTCCGTTTGTTTGCAAATTTCATCTCGGAATCCAGACAAACGATTTTGTTAAAACTTAGGAATTAATTGGTTTTGTACCTAAAAATACGATTGGTAAAAACCTCAACCTCAGGGAAATTTTTATTCTGTTCAAAATCTCATTTGAAAATTGGAAATTTTAACATTGTGCTTATAAAATTTTAGATAAAAACAAAAGAAACATAACAGCTGTGAATAAATAAATAAACCAGTAAACTGTCAAAGTAGCACTTACACAAGTAAATTATCCACGTGATTTTTTTGTAATTTGTACTAGAACCATTGAATAAATATGTCATGGATACCTTGTTCCCCCTGGAAACGAATAAAATGCATGGCTCGGTTTACCAGGTACTGCAAATTAATTAGACATAATATATGCGTAAAATTATATAATTTGAATTACAACATGTTTACTTAGAATATATTTAACTTTACAATGTTAATCGTCATGAACCGTCTATATTAATACTGCGAAATTGTTTTTTTTTTATTGATTAGTATCTTTAAAATTGCACAAATTAACAAGAG